>OX459109.1:12059065-12659065 GCA_949775045.1 Metridium senile
GGTTTTTTTTTTTTTTTTTTTCGTTTTAATAGTTACATAGCAAAATGTTTAGCCTTATTTTACATCCCGAACACTTCTTGAATCACTCTAGTCTTTCACGCTTTTGTTTTTAGTAATTTTAGTATTTATTTTCAATTTGTTAAATTAACTTATAGTTTTTCCAATGAATGTTCGTAGGTTGTGCTCTTTACATACGCGTAACGCGGTTGTAACGACAAAATCATCACCTTGTTTACCCTCATGATTGGCTAGTAGCCCGAAAGCTTGGTTTAAATAAAATACACCTTGATGAAACGTGTTAAAATGAAGTTATAGTTTTTCCTTTAGGGAGAAAAAACTTCCTTTTTTTGTTTTTGTTTTTGTTTTGATAGTGTAGCAAAAATTATAGCCTTGTTTTAAAATTGTAGTCTTACTTTTCACCGAAATCGCGAATAACACTTCAAGTTTGTTTTAAACGCGTAAAATATGTCGGTTTTTCGTAATGACTGAAATTACGAAATTTGGCTTAACTCAATTTGTCTTTTTATCCCGACAAAAACAAATAAAGGGACTTGAACATTTTTGCTCGCTATTCTACTCTTCTTTCGTGTTTTTCTCTTACCATTTAAACAGTGAAACTCGGTTGTTTATTTTTTAGAAACGTACTTGTCGAAATTTTAATGTACGAAATTACAAAACTTGTACATTTTTAAGTTACTATTGTAATTTGTTCTGAGATTTCCACGAAACATTTCTCTTTTTCTCTCTCTTTTAAAAATCGCGAGACTTTCTCGTTATTTTTCTATAGCTTTCTTTTACACATTGCAAAATTGTCTGATCCTTTTTCCATCAAAGAAGTAGTCGTATTTCTCTGCAGCGAAAGCCTCTATGCCTGGCGGCGTCCTTTTACATATTTTATTATTAAAGCCAATTTGAAAGACTTAGCTGCCAAGATTTGAATTCTTATGTCTGTCGCTAAAGTCGTGATGAGTTGTTGATCAGTTGTCTTTATGCTACAGCTGTGTCTGTCCTTTTGAAGCTGTCGCCTACCGCTGGGTTTATTCGTCGTTACCATAGAGACCGTCGCTATGACATCATGCCCTTTCACTTACAAGCTGACAGCTTTCTGTAGTGTAGATTAGTATGTCCAAATATACAAAGCAAATAATATGAACATAAGCGAGGAGTAGCGGTGGGAATCCATGTTACGTGTGCATATTATATACACATACTGTCTGCACCGCATCGGGCTTGAAGTATTGAAGAGTATTATTAGTACCAAGCTATGTCCGTATCCATGAATGTTTTATTACATCACGTTTTCCAGAGAGATAAATTGCACGATGAAGCTTTCTTAGATCTGTCTGCCCTCTGTTGCTCGCCCACGGGTCACTGTCAGTGAAGTCTACATATAGTCTTCAGACGTTCATCATTCTAGTTCCGATTTGCTTTGAAAGAGGGACGTTCTAGTGTGTTATGAAAGTCGGATGGATACCGGACGGAATGCAAGATTTTAGCGAGTCTGATTACGACTCAGATGACTATATAGAATACGATGAGGATAAGATACCTGAAGTCAAGCTCTTTCACAAGTTCTGTCGTCCGCTTAAAGAGAATCCCAAGCCTACCGGTGAGAATTTACCTCATGGACAACATATGTGGCTTGGAATTGAACTTTACCAGAAAAAAACTTGCGATATTTGTGTACTTTGCGAGAGAAACTGATTCATTATTGTTAACTTTGTCGGGATAATGTTGATAATTCGTGATATAACGGTCAATATGTGTGACAGGTTTCGAGAGAGAACAACTAACGAAGATTTTGAATTTCGTATAAGAAATAACTGCAATGCCTCGTAGAAAAACGTGAATTGTTCATATATTATATCGTGTATTTATGCGATCACAATGCACGAAGTTTGTGGTTAAATCATGAATTTGACAAGAGAGAGGACGACAATAACCCGTTAACTTCGTGAACATTTGAGGTTTACTACAAATAACTATAAGAGTAATTTACTATCGGGAAATAATTGACAAGTTTGGACGGTAACGGTGCGTTTGTTTCGTGAGTTAAACGTGCTATTTGCGAGATAAAATCGTTACAGCGCGTGAATAATTCTTGTTAATAACGTGAGCCTAGGATAGCGCCTTGTAGTTCTACATAGTTATATAATATCTTACTACTGTGCCTCTAATTTGAAAATAAGACGGTGCGTTCGTTTCGTGAGTTAAACGTGCTATTTGCGAGATAAAATCGTTACAGTGCGTGAATAATTCGTGTTAATATCGTGAACCTAGGATATCGCCTTGTAGTTCTACATAGTTAGCTATATATCTTTCTACTTCGCTTCTAATTTGAAGTGGTTAAACGTGAATTACCAAGTGGTCTGTAAATGCTAATATGTTATTGTGTGATTTGCTTGCAGTATGGGAAGGCCCGCATCATCCAAGAAACCTTCTCCTTGGAGTTGTTTACACTTCAAAGGTAAGTTAATTTTAATGATCTTTCTGATGTATTTGCGGTTTGAGGTGAAACTGAATTTCTGATCTCTTTAATTAGCTTGAACAAGTTTTGAGCTGTGTTTTGCATGCTTTTGAAGACCGCCTATGAAGCTTTCACTAGAGTCATATTATATATGATGTTTAATGACCGTTGTTGGGCTCTAGATTTATAATATTGAAGGTCATCAATTATTCGCTTATTTTGTATCACCTTTGTGTTATATCACTCAAATTACCATGGAATTGGTAGAGTTTTCTTTCTTCACTCGTTTTGAAAATGTATGTTTAAAGGATTTCCGTCCGACGAAAAACGTTTTTTTTTTTTTTTGTTTAACAATATAAGGATTGAAATGTTTTCTACATTATTATTTTCGTTAGAAATTTTTTTTTTTTTTTCATTTATTATCGCCAAAATTCATTCCTTTTACTCCATAATGATTTTTACAAGTAAAATTATTATTCTTGTTTTTCTTATAGATTTTCTGTTTAAAGTTATCTTTTTACTTCGCTAATGACTTTTTCTGCTTTAAAATTGATCATGTATTTTGTATGTGTTCTCGTTCATATACAACTAAGTTCGTTTCGGCATTTAAAAGATAAAAAAGTCTTAATTTTTAATATGTTTATTTTTAAATGCTCCCTTTTTCTGCGTTTTTGCTTTCTTTCTTCAAAAACGTCTTTAATTATTTTCCAATTTTTTTCGCCTAAATGCACTATTTCACTCACTTTTTAAAACAAAAAAGAAAATAGCGTTTTTTCTAATTTATTTTCGTCCAAATGCAGCATTTTATTCCATTTTTGCTTTTTAACACAAAACAGAAAACAATGTTATGTTTTTCTAATTTATTTTCATCCAAATGAAACATTTTATCCCATTTTTTCTTTTAAATACAAAATAAGAAAATTGCGTTCTTATTTTCTAATATATTTTCGTCTACATTCATCATTTACTCAATTTTCTTTCGTCCAAAGGCATTACTCTCATTAATGTTAATTTTTTAATACAAAAAAGAAAATAACCTACTTGAATTTTGTTTTTAACTGCATAAAAGAAACTATTATTCCTATTTAGCCCCGAGGGATTAAACTTCTAACTGGTTCATAGACTATGGGTAGTATAGTCCAAAATTGAGTACAAAAAAATGTCTGGATTTAAGGCCAAGAAACGCCAAAGAAATAATGCCAAAAATAATTGTAAATTGATATTGTAAAATAAGTGCCAAAATTGCCGCAATTTTGTCGTGTAAGGTGACATTTTTAGTAAGATATTACTTTCAATTTAGATATTTATATTACAAGTGGGAATATTGTTTTCCCTTAAGCTATTTTTTTCACTTTCTGATGTAAAATTTATTTTAAAAAGGTCATAATTTTTAAAAGTTTGTAACAAAAATAATTGTTATATGGTTCAAACTTATTAAAATATGTGTTATTTCATAAAAACTTAAAAAAACGAAAACACCAAAAATATGTTAATTTTGTACGAAAATATGAAAAATCAACTTTAAATAAAATCAAGATATTTCACACACAAAAACGATAAAGATGAATTTAATTAAATGCAAAAAGTATGTGTACTTTTCAAGGTCATTTTGTACAAATATAGTAAAGATTTTACATTAAATTTGTACATGATGGAGAGTTTTTTCAAAAAACTATCTAATTGAAAAGACAAAGATCTAATATTTCAAATCCGAGTCGCTATATTCTTTGGGGGTTTCAAATTTCAAGCGAGGATGTTGAAAATCCCCATAGAAAACAGTTACATGGATTTGAAACTACGTCTAATACTCATTAATTATGGCATACACTGAGACATTTTTGAAAAAAAAAATCTCTTTGTTAAGTTTGCTTTTATTTCAGAGTAAGTACTAGGTCTTAGACCCCGTCTACACGGATCCGGATACTTTTGAAACCGCATACTTTTTGATTCGAATCGGCCTATCGTCCACACAAATCCAGTGAATCCGGTCACCGAAACCGCATACTTTTACTTGAATTCTCCGGATACGCGGATTCGTGTGGACGCAAATATTTCTATGCGGTTTCAGCCGGATCGGATTCGTGTAGACGAGGCCTTAGAAATATTTCAAGGTTTAAGGCACGGGCAAACGGTTTCAACATTTGCTTCAACATCCGTTCGATTTTGTTGAATGGCAATGTTAAAACGCGTTTAAACTCTTTCAACATCAATTCCACATCGATTCAACACGTTTCAACAATGTTCAAAGAGTTCAAAAGCGTTTAAACATTGCCATTCAGCAAAATCGAACAGATGTTGTAGCAAATATTGAAGCCGTTTGCCCGGGTCCTTAGTCGTCATTTTCAAAGGAGTTTCAAAGTGCGGCACATTGTACAAATACGTGGATTCATGAATAATTAATGAGTATAAGATCTGTTTTTAGACTATTTTCTGTAGTTTATGGACACAAAGAACACTTTAGCACTTCTCAGCAAGTCGTAAAAAGAGCCATCATTCACGCCTCGAGGCCATGTGAATACTTTTACACTAGTAATTAAAAGAAAAAGCTTACAAAATATTCTCGTTTCACTAATTTTACATGAGGGTTTAAAAGTCATAACTCAAAACTTTTTTTTTTCCAAAAATGTATTTATTGATTTGTGTAAGAGCATTGAGCTTAGTTATATTATTATTAATAATTAAGTAAGTAAGTAAGTAAGGTATAATAATAATAATAATATATATTCCTCTTAATATATTTGCAACGCAATCAGGATTTACAATTAACTTTATGAAATATGTTTGTCACTGATTTTCTAGCCTGAGTTGCCGGCGGTCTGCGTTATTGGGGGAGACGAAAAAGGGAGAGAAAAAAAGGAAAAGACTTTCCTTATCTCTTCCTCGCAACCCCTCAGACCGCCTGCATCGCAGGCTACTGATTTTCAAATTAGTGATTAGACGTTTCGACCATAATTATGACCTTCATCAGAAAAAAAACTCAGTAAAACGTATTCCTATTGAAATAATTCTACATATTAATTTCGAAGAAAGAGATCATGAAAATGTAATATGTTTTTCAACAAATTTGATGTATAATAAATGCATTGTTTGTAAAATATAATATTCAAACTTAAAAATATTTTTGTATTTTCGTATATTTATTTTGATTATTTCATGATTGTGTGCAAAATGTATGCATATTTATTGACTTATCTCAATCAGTGTTTAATCTAAAGCAGTGTTTCCACGTTTTGTAGACTATTTTTTACTTTTATTATTATTTTGTTAGTATACTTTTATGAAATATTTTAATTATATAAATTGAAAGTAGGGTTATTATCTTATTATTGTATTCGTTCAACATCGCCTTAAAAAAATTTTCAAATTTGTAAAAAAAAATTTTTAATTATTTTTTTTTTTATTATTTATTTATCTGTTCGTGTTTTTGCTCACAAATTTCTTTTTATGTCGAACAATTCTTTGTATATGAGTATAAAGGGGAAAAAGTATATACAAACGGTGAATGAATATTTTACATAGATTTTTGGTATATCGTGGTTCTTGTCTTTTGTCGTGCAATCGTGAAATTATCATAAAAACGGTCGAAATTGTAATTAAAACTGATGGTAATAACACTAATCTATTTTTTATGCTTTTTCTCTATTTTTGTGTTGTTGTTCTAGTTCAATTTTTTTTGTCGTCTTATTTGCTTACATTTATTAATATTTTGCTGCCCAAAAATTTAGCTTTTTCCGAAAATTGTTTTTTCCTCATTACGAGTAATTATCTTGTCCTAAATCCTTTTTTGTTTTAATTACTTTTACCTATAAGCAAACACCAAATTGCTAAACCATCAAAAATTGCTCTTAATCTAATTTGTTGTTCAGAATTAATAAAAGGAATATATATTGCATGGCAACAAAAAGACCAAAAATAACTTGAGTGTAGCTAGTGTTTTTTATTTATACTGATGCTTCGCGATGAATTGTCCCCCATTTGAAAATTTGTGTAAAAAGCGAATTAAATAACTTCTAGTTAGTTTAAAATAAATATAGTCTATATCTATCTATCTATCTATCTATCTATCTATCTATCTATCTATCTATCTATCTATCTATCTATCTATCTATCTATCTATCTATCTATCTATCTATCTATCTATCTATCTATCTATCTATCTATTTGCTCAATATAAAATTAACATATAGTTTTAAATGGAAACTAGCGAGTAAACTAGTATAGGCTGTGTCGGTGTTTGATATAAACGATAGTTAATATAATGAAACTAGCGATCATAAAAAACATTATTTATTAAGGCCAACTTTGAGCTACAAATACACATTTCTGCGTCGTAAGGAAATAATTTAAAACATGATAGATTCTCCAACAATATATCCATTATCAAAAGGAAAGAAGAAGAATCCATTATTAAGAGTAATTGTAGTTTTAGGGGGCAATTGCTGAGCAAATGGTTTGCCACATATCCGTTATATTGATTACGAGGGTGACATTACCGGTTTATTTAAAAGTATTGTTCGTTTTTAATTTTTTATACAACCATTTCAATAATCGTTGGCGCAGCCAAATCTACCCACCAAGCCTGCAAAGTATTTCGGTAATTTTCTCCAAAAAAATACATAGTATGATATTACTTTATGCGGCAAAATACGCAGAGTTTAATTATATTTTATGCGGCAAAATGATCATAGTTTGTTAATATTTTCGGCATTATGACCATGGTTTGATAGTATTTCATGCGGTAAAATGATCAAAGTTTGATGATATTTTATGCCTCAAAATGACCATGGTTTCAGTAATAGTATTTTATGCCTCAAAATGACCATGGTTTCAGTAATAGTATTTTATGCCTCAAAATGACCATGGTTTCAGTAATAGTATTTTATGCGGTAAAATGTGTGATAATGTTCCAAGCGGAAAAGGCTTAGTGTGTGTTCCATGATATGAAATGCGGAAGTAAGAACACATGATCGTGATGTTAAAAGCGGTAAAAAGAACACATGATCGTGATGTTAAAAGCGGTAAAAAGAACACATGATCGTGATGTTAAAAGCGGTAAAAAGAACACATGATCGTGATGTTAAAAGCGGTAAAAAGAACACATGATCGTGATATTAAAAGCGGTAAAAAGAACACATGATCGTGATGTTAAAAGCGCTAAAAAGAACACATGATCTTGTTGTTAAAAGCGCTAAAAAGAACACATGATCATCATCTAAATGCAACCAGAAATATAATTAATTTACCCATCATAAATCTCTCATACAGCGTTCTTTTGTGAGGAATGAGAGAATTCAAAATGGAGCAATTTTCGTAGTAGGAGAACATTAAGCATGATGAAATCTAATCTATAGTTCACAGCATCAATATTAGGATACTTAGAGGGAATTAGGAAAAGCTTTGCGCACATTATCAAACACTTTTTGTGGGCTAATTAGTGAAGGGTGGATAAATGAATGAGTGCATGGATAGATTGATAGATATATAAATGAATGAATGGATAGATGAATGAATGGATGGATGAAAGGGAGAAAAGTAAATAGACTAATAATTATATAAATGGATTATAAGAAGGACAAATAACAGAATACATCGATTGATGAATAATTAAATAAACGAATAGATATAAGAAAAAATGCTAATTTGATGAATGGATGGGTGAATCAATGGATGGATACAGTACAATAAACTTTATTTAAAGAGGGTGACGTACTAACCCATGGAAGATAAATGAATAGACTAGTAAATAAATAAATGGATTAAAAGAAGGACAAAAGACTGAGTACATCGATTGATGAATAATTAAATAGAACGATAAATGCAAGGAAGAAATGGTAGTTGAATGGATGACTGGATGGATGGGATACAGATAAATGATAGAATAAATTAATTAATGGCTTAAAAGAAGGACAAAAGACTGAGTACATCTATTGATGAATAATTAAATAGATGGATAAATGCAAGGGAAAATGGTAGTTGGATGGATGACTGAATGGATGGGATATAAATAAATGATAGAATAAATAAATACATGGCTCAAAAGACTGAGTACATCTATTGATGAATAATTAAATAGATGGATAAATGCAAGGGAAAATGGTAGTTGGATGGATGACTGGATGGATGGGATACAGATAAATGATAGAATAAATTAATTAATGGATTAAAAGAAGGACAAAAGACTGAGTACATCTATTGATGAATAATTAAATAGATGGATAAATGCAAGAAAGAAATGCTAAATGGATGAATGAATGGATGAAAGAATAAATAGAGAGAAAAATGGATTAAAAGAAGGACAAAAGACTGAGTACATCTATTGATGAATAATTAAATAGATGGATAAATGCAAGAAAGAAATGCTAAATGGATGAATGGATGGATGAAAGAATAAATAGAGAGAAAAATGGATTAAAAGAAGGACAAAAGACTGAGTACATCTATTGATGAATAATTAAATAGATGGATAAATGCAAGAAAGAAATGCTAAATGAATGAATGGATGGATGAAAGAATAAATAGAGAGAAAAATGGATTAAAAGAAGGACAAAAGATAATGAATAAGTAAATAGATGGATAAATGCATGAACAAAATGCAAGAAAGTGAATAAATGAATGGTTGGAAAGACTGACGAATGAAAAGATAAATGAATGAAAGGAGGGATGGATGTATAACTAGATGAATAAATCAATGAAAGAATAAATATATTATTACACGAAGGAATACATGAATGTATTGATACATGAATGAAATATAAAACTATATACTAAACTTTGCTATCTTATTTTTCAGTACTTAGGATCATCACAGATTATGTCCCCGCAGTCTCCTGACCGAAACGTCCGTATGCAGCAAGCTCAAGAAGCTGTAGGACGAATAAAGGTATAGATTTCTTTCTTTCTTCTTTCTCTTTTCCTTTTTTGCTCGTCCTCTTATTGACTCTTCTCACACTAGAGGACGGTCAAATATTCTCAAATTGTCTCATTTCGTTTGTCGTATATTTTTCCCATTTATTTTCCCATTTCGTTTTACCATTTATTCCCATTTCGTTTTTCCATTCCTTTCCCGTTTCTTTATCCATTTCCCCATTTCTTTTCTTATTTCAAATTGTCAATAACTAATATGTTGATGTCACTAGGTACCGGAGGGCGAAGACCAGCCCACAACTGATGTCGATATATTTATTTCTACCGAGAGAATAAAAGTAGTCAATTCTACCAATAAAGTAAGTTTTAATATAAAAGATTATCGTTCTGTCTCTCTGTCTTTCTATCATGTGTCTGTCTGTCTATCATGTGTCTGTCCGTCTATCATGTGTTTGTCCGTCTATCATGTCTCTGTATGTCTATCATGTGTCTGTATATCTGTCTGTCTGTCCGTCTATCATCTGTCTGTCTGTCTATCATGTGTCTGTATGTCTGTCTGTTTGTCCGTCTATCATGTCTCTGTATGTCTATCATCTGTCTGTCTATCGTGTGTCTGTCTATCATCTGCCTGTCTATCATCTGTCTGTCTATCATCTGTCTGTCTGTCTATCATCTGTCTGTCTGTCTATCATCTGTCTGTCTATCATCTGTCTGTCTATCATCTGTCTGTCTATCATCTGTCTGTCTGTCTATCATCTGTTTGTCTGTCTATCATCTGTCTGTCCGTTTATCATATGTCTGTCTGTCCGTCTACCATCTGTGTGTATTAACCATCCATTCCTTGTGTTCCAGGACATTATGATGGACCATGCTCTTCGTACAGTGTCATTCATCGCTGATATCGGCGATGTCCTTGTACTCATGGCTCGTCGACCGCCTGGTAACACGGAAAACGTCTTAGAGACAAAACCGTCAGCTTCACAGATCCTTGCTAGTGTTGCTAAAGCTGAGACTGACCCAAAGATGATTAAAATAACATGTCACGTCTTCCAAGCACCTGAGGTACGTGACATTGCAAATAATCAAGGCTTATAGTTTATATATTGTAGAATAGGAAGGAAGAACGTGTATTGTGAGAACGAAATGCTTGTACGAAACTGGTGGTGATGATAACGGTGATGATGATGACGATGTGATGGTTATGGAGATGACGATGATGGTATTGAAGATCGTGATGGCAATGATGATAATGATGGTGGTGATGATGTATATGATTGAGGTGACGATGATGTTATGGAGATGGAGATGATGATGATGATGATGACAATGTCGATCACATTTCACATGTACAACATTCTATTAAAAAATATGCCACTTAATGAACATGGTGGTGATGATGGTGATGATTATGATGCTGGTGATTATGATGATGATGATAATGATAATGATAAATATGTCAAACGCGATCATAGCGTTTTGATAAAAAAGTTTTAAACTAATTTTTTTATGTTATCATACCATGTTTTATATTATCTTTGATGTTATTTATCTTAACCAAATTCTCTTCCGATATCAGGCTCAGATAATAGCTAAGAGCATTGGTCAAGCGTTCAACGTAGCGTACCAGGAATTCCTTCGAACAAATGGAATATCAGAAGACAGTATCGAAGACGCAGAGTATAACTGTGTATTAGAAGCACAGAAGATCTTAGGGGAAGACTTGACACTGCTGTCAGACGCTAGCAAGTCTAGAGAGGTAATTGTGATGAAAGTGATGATGATGGTGGTGGTGGTGGTGGTGGTGGCGCAGGATAAAACTGTGTATTAGAGGCACAGAAGATCTTAGGGGAAGACTTGACACTGCTGTCAGACGCTAGCAAGTCTAGAGAGGTAATTGTGATGATAGTCATGATGATGACGCTGACGCTGACGAAGAATATAACTATGAAAGAATATAAAAAACGGTTTTCTATTTTGTTGTTGTTAATGTTGTTGTTGTTGATGATGATGTGTTGTTGATGATGATGTTGTTGATGATGATGTTGTTGATGATGATGTTATTGTTGTTGTTATTGTTGTTGTTGATGATGTTGTTGTTATTGTTGTTGATGATGAAGTTTTTTAAATAATATTCCCATAACCACCAGATTGTAGTAAACAAGAAGCCAGGAGAGTCCCTTGGTGTAATGATCGTAGAGTCAGGCTGGGGTTCTATGATTCCTACTGCTATCATAGCTCATCTCGCTAAAGAAGGTCCTACTGCTAAATCAGGGCGGTTAAATGTTGGTGATCAGATCCTGTCAGTTAACAACACAAGTCTTGTTGGTCTACCGTTGCCTGAATGTCAAAGTATTATCAAGGTAAGCATGTGCCGTGCCGTGATGTGATGTGCATTGTGCTGTGCTGTGCTGTGCTGTGCTGTGCTGTGCTGTGCTGTGCTGTGCTGTGCTGTGCTGTGCTGTGCTGTGCTGTGCTGTGCTGTGCTGTGCTGTGCTGTGCTGTGCTGTGCTGCAATGTGCTGCGATGCGATGCTGCGATGTGATGCGATGCTGTGATGCGATGCGATGCGCTGTGCTGTGTGATGTGCTGCGCTGTGCTGTGCTGCGATGCGATGTGCTGCGATGCGATGCGATGTGCTGTGCTGTGCTGTGCTGTGCTGTGCTGTGCTGCGATGTGCTGCAATGTGCCGTGCTGCGATGCGATGTGATGTTTGATTTCTTTTTTTTCTTAAGAATTCTCGGCCAGGAACAAAAGTAGTCATGAAGGCGGTGTCGTGTCCACCAACTGTCCAGGTAGTCGTTAACAGACCAGATACTAAATACCAGTTAGGATTCAGTGTCCAGAATGGAATGGTACGTAGAACACCATAATCACTACACAATCGACCGAATACTCGTTACTCAACTGAATAACTGAGTAAATCGTCGCATGCGCTTCCTCGCTCCCGTAATAAGAACGGCTTCCACAGTTGCTTCAACATTCGTTCGATTTAATTGAATGGCAATATTTAATCGCTTTCAAACTCTTTCAACATCAATCAACATCGATTTAACACGTTTCAACAATGTTGAACGGGTGGGAATGGCTTCAACATTGCCATTAAACAAAATCGAACGCATGTTGAAGCAAATGTTGAAACCGTTTGCCGGGCCTTTAGTGTCAAAAGAGCAATTCGAATGTTATTGGGAAGCCATCCCGCTGTTGCGTAGGAAGCCATTATAGTGCAATGCAAATGCTATTAAAAACGCGACAGGAAGCCATTAAGGTGCTGAAAACCTAAAGTAATATTGACGTAAAGCCAACAAAGTGCCACGGGAAGCAAGTTTAATGCAATTGTCTTTACTCTTAGACTAAATCATGTTTGATGTCATAACTTCTAATGTAAACGTTGTTCCTTCAATAAGAGTAAATACTTACTTAAATACCGAAATACACCACTCCTTCCTCTCCTCCTACCACTTGAATGTCGTGTATTCATGCACTATACTTACTGAACTGAATTAATGAACTCCATGATTTTGCATAACACATTTCGAATAAAGGATCAATAGTACTTTTCATAGTTCCGTTTAGTGACCACGAATGATAGTTCAAAGTCGAGGTTGGAGTTGCTGCACATGATAAATTATAGTTTTGCTATGCGCAGCAACGCGAACCTCTACTTGGAACTATTATTTGTGGTCACTGAATGGAACTGTGAGAAGGTCTATTGAGTTTCAGAATTGACAGCTATTTCGGGATCAGAATCCCAAAAAGATCAATTAAGGATCGGAAATTGACTGCTTTTTGGGATCGGGATCAGAAATTGACAATTTTTCGGGTATCAATGATCAGAATTGCCAACATTTATTCTACATTTAATTTACCCTGTTGGTTACAATAGCACACTTCACAATTCCTTGAAAGGTAGCCGGGCCTTTGCATCGAAGCGAGACGAACGTTCTCGTCTCCCTTCGACGCAAAGGCCCTACTACCCTTTAAGATGGCACAGGGAACAGTGAACAGAACTATTAATAAAGATGATGATGATGAATTCTGTCTTCACAGATCTGCAGCCTTATGCGCGGCAGTATAGCAGAGCGAGGCGGTGTTCGTGTGGGCCACAGGATTATTGAAATCAACGGTGAAAGTGTAGTGGCCACTTCGCATCAACATATCGTTGATCTTCTAGCGTCTACAACAGGAGAGGTGTGTATGGTATCCCTGTGGTAAATAATATTGCCGAGTACAAAATCGACCGGTATCCGGAGCACAAGTATAGACGCGAGGGCCTGGGCAAGCTCTTTTGGTAGACAAGGCAACCGATAAACAAACCAAGAATACAAGTTGTTGCTAGAAAGAGAATTGATCAGCTGTGATTTATTTCTTAGGCCTGGGCAAGTCGTTTGGGTAGTCAAGGCAACCGAAAAACAAACTAAGCAATAGAAGTTGTTGTTGGAAAGAAAATTGCCTAAGCCTGTTTGTTTCTATAATATGCCATTTGCAGGATGACATCATTTTATTACCAGTATCATCATATCAGTATGCTTTACTAATATCCTTCCTAAATTAGATTTCTATTCTCTTTAAGAATACGTCCTTCCAGTGCAAGTTCTCGATTCAGAATAATATTATTTATTTCATTTCAGATACGAATGAAGACCATGCCAGCTTCAATGTATCGTCTACTTGTCGGCTTGGATACGCCACAATACATATAAATACACCATCAAGACGATCCGTCGTGGTACGACATCTTCGTCGGTGATTACATGAAAGTGAGGCTAATAGGGCAATGAGAATCGAAGAGGCATTTGAATTTATATTTATAGGCCAACCAAAACGAGGCAGAAGTTTGTTACGATACGACTACGATTTAAACCCTCATGATTGGTTAACCAAACCGAGGCCAGTACGCATGACAAATTTTTGGGTACGATACGACTACAATGGTTGGTAAACCAAACTGAGGCCAGTACGACAAATATTTGGTACGTTTCGACTAAGATTTTAAACCATCATGATGGGCTAGCCAAAACGAGTCCAGTACGACAGTTTGTTACGAAATGACGTAGATTATATGGGTTATCCAAAACGAGGTCAATAGGACACTATTTTAAGATTTGATTCGACTTCGATTGATACTGGTTAAAGGTGAATTATCCGAAACAATCCTTTTGGGAAACTCACTCGAAGTCCTTTGGTACTGCTTTCCTTATTGCATCCCCTGGAACCCAGGGGTTATATTCTAAAACGAGTGACAGAATATAACCCCTTAGTTCCCAAGGATGTCTTTTTTGTGAATAACCACAAAACGAGGTCTGCAGTTAAAATCCCCTTAATGTTTCGAATACCAAATGCGCAGTGAATATATGAACCAATCAGACAATACTTCAGTACTGCAGAAAGAGGGGGAAAGAAAGGCGTAGACTCCCTTTCGTCGGGGATATAACGGTTAATGGGTTAAAGAGAACTTGATTTTCCCATCCAGCCAACGTCGTTTATAAGGGCCGTTTTTATTGATATGCGTATGAAAACTACGCCTTAATGTATTACCATGACGACCGCATACGATACCATGGTAACATCTGACAGGATAAACCGCTGCCCAAAGTGCGCATGTGCTGTAAATATAAACAAAGTCTTGCTTGCCATGGCAATGCATTGCTTATTTGCCGTCTTTTTGGAGAACATTTATGCGTTCTTTCTCAAGAGAAAAAAGGGCAATAACTTTAAGAAATAAATAAATAGACTAAACAGCTAGATAAAGGGAGGGAACAGATAAACAAATAAGCATTAGACTGCAATTTTTTTTTGTTGATGCAGACAGCATCACACAAAGTAGAGTTAATTTCTATCTAGTGCAACAAAACTCGGCAACTTGAAACGTAATAGTTCTTTTCACAGTACCGTTCAGTGACCATGAATAATAGTTCCAAGTCGAGGTTCGCGTTGCTGTGCATGATAAATTATAGTTTTGTGACAACTGGAACCTCGACTTGAAACTATAATTCGTGGTCACTGAGCGGTACTGTGAAAAGGACCATTGCACCGTTTTTCCCCAAAGTTACTGAGAACATTGTACAGTGCAACAGCGCCTTAAAGCATCACCGAGCCAATTAATGGGAAAAATACTCGCTGTCTGCTTATGTAAAACATTTGTAAATAGTAAATATCGTATTCCAACAATTTCTTTTCTAAATTATACAAAAATATTATTTATAGCAAGAAGAATATTATATCTTTGAATAGCAATGTTCGAGTTAGAAATATAGATATTAGGAACTGATACAGTAATAGCTCACGTATAAGAACTTGGGTTTCAGTTACTTATATACGTAGGCTATTACTGTACTAGGAAATTCTTGGAAATCGTAGGAATTCGTAGAAATTGTGCGAGTTCGCAGTTGAAATTGTATGGCATCCAAGAAAATTCCAGGAAATCGGGAATTTTTAGGAAATGAAACAAATTCCTGTGAAATACAAGAAAATCATAGGATTTTCTTAGAAATCGTACGACATGCGAAATTCTAGGAAATCCTACAAAATTGTACGAATTCATATATAAAATACCAGGAATGCTAGGAGTTTCTAAGAAATTAAAGGACTTTCCAGGAAATCTTACAAATTCTTGGAAATCCTACGAAATCATGTGAAATAACGAAATACTAGGAGATTATAGTTTCGACAAAGATGTACAGGCAGATAATGTTCAATTTTATAATTTTGGTTTTTAGCTTTACAGCTCCTTTCATAATAACGCGGCCATCGAGGATCACACACCAACTTGTGAAAGGTCGCTGTCAATTACCATATTATCGCAGCGTAAACCGCTTTTTTCTTGTTAGCATTGGAACGTCGGTATATGAAAAGTGCTGTAATGATATTGTGTTCAGTAATTTTTTTAGCCATGTTGAATATACAATGAAAATGAAGCCAATACTATAAGCGGTTGCGGCCATTTTGAATAGCGACCAGGCCTTCTTGCCTGTTTCAGCTAATTGGATTCTACTTCGCGACAAAAAGTGGATTACAGTAAATGTGAATTGTGAAAGAAATAAAATAATAGCGTTTAATAATACTTTAATGCATCTAGCCTGCGTACCAAGCGTTTCTTTTGGGGGGAACGGGAAAAAGTTGTTTTGGGATAGCTGTGTTACCGATATGGCCGCGCGAAACCTAAGACGAGAGCAAAAAAACGAGGGACGGGCGATTTACCATGCCGCTGAGTAACAAAATCCAGAATAATTTCGATAGGTGGACGTGCAGTTACGTCGTGGTTTTGCCAACCGACCATTGTTCTTATTCCCTGATTGATCTAAGGGGCTGACCATTTGATTTTTCAGGAGGGAGGGTGGTTGGAAGATTTTGAAAAAAAATATCCTGCAAAAATCTATGCATACTCTGCCATCGCAACTAGTACCAATATCCCCACTGTAATCGGCCAATTGACGTCAAAATCAGTACTACGCATGTCTACTCACCACTTCCCCCATGGTACAAAGTTGATATTATGTTGGAGTTAATCTACATCGATGAATATTTTGGATATCTTTAATGAATTACAAGGTTTACACAGAAATCCAATACCAAAGATACCATGACAACAAGTGATATAAATGTTGAATAATGGCTGTGGTAGAAAAACTACATACAAGCTGTTACTTGACCTGTATCACGAAGCAGTCAATCGTGCAAATGACTCGTACTTTTGTTTTGTGGGGAGTTTTTACATAGGGATCACCTCATAACTTCCCTTCAAGTCGCCTATTATTTTGCTTTGTTCCGATTTGTTGTTCCGTTGTATCGCTTTTGCTTGTATTTGCTCTTGTTTTTACTAGTTGTAATATTTCATTTGCGATTTTAATTAACTATGTATGTATGTTTTATCGAATGAGGCTTGTCAGACATTTGCATATGGTTGGCTGTTTCGTGAGTTAAGCCTGGTTCACACTAGCTACATAAGCATAACCAACATACGCAGACTCAGTGGGGTTTTGCTCATTAGCCACACTTTTCTTTTCTCACACCTATTCGAGAAATGCTTCGCTCTAATTTCCTAATATAAAAACATGAATACAACGAAGGAGAGAATCGTTCAGTCCTGTTGACTCCATTCTCCCCCAATAAAGCCGTCCGTCCCTGCAATAATAAACAACCTGGAATGACTTCCGAGACTTTACCGAACTGTGAAATAGAGACGCCCGACAAAATAAACAACCGAATATCTTCCGAAAGTTTACCGAACTGAGAAAACAATAAACAACCGTGAATGATTTCTGAAAGTTTACCGAATTGAGAAATACAAAACCGAATGTCTTCCGAAAACTAACCGAACTGAGAAAACAATATACAATCGAATGATTTCCGAAACTTTACCGAACTTAGAAATAGAGATAAAATAAACTGAGAAAACAATAAACAACCGTGAATGACTTCCGAAAGTTTAAGTTTACCGAATTGAGAAATACAAAACCGAATGTCTTCCGAAAACTAACCGAACTGAGAAAACAATATTTCCGAAAGATAACACAATTGTGGAATAAAGTATGACCAAATCAAACCGATGTGTAAAAGTATTTACAAAGGAAAAAGACGCATGAATAATTAGAATACGATGAGGCTGTGTTCATTATGTATGGCAGAGGGAGCAAAAAAAATCCCAACACCCCCTCACAATTCTCAAAAAATTTAACAATCCCCCCTCTCAAGAATAACAATTTATCCACTCCCCCTTGATATCCCCACTCTTCTGATAAAAAAATTCACATCCCCTTTTCTTGTAAATTTTTTTCCAGATCCCCCTCAATTCCATCTGCCCCCCCCCCCCTGCCATACATAATGAACGCAGCCTAATAGACTAGATCAAGCGAGGAGAACACATTTCAGAGCATATAATAGTACGCCAACACACTGCTGACCACAAGTAGCGCACTTGCAGTGTAACCACGTGCCTCACTGGAAGGACTGGGAGAAGGGCTGGTACCAAGTGGTTCAGTTTTCTTAACCAACCAATCATAGGTGTCCATTAGGTTTTGTTCTTTCATATAGGCGCCTACTTTCTCACGTGACTCTTTGTGATAGTTGTTGACGTAATCCAACTGACAAAAGACAAAAACACTGACGGTGAGGTGTATCGTGGGGGTTGTTGGTCAAACATGTAAAAAACTAGCCTGCGTGGCGGCTCTAGGGTTCTCTCCCCAATCCCCAAGAGCCGTCACGCAGGCTAGTAAAAGACAATTACAAATACGGTAAGGGTTAGGGTAGTGTGATACCTCTTTTTTGGTCAGCATGTCCGCCAGGATCATCTTCCTTTCGTAAGGTGTCTGTGAAAACGTAACGTCATCATTATTATAGTTACTACTGTAACAACATTAGATCATGCTCGACATTATTGCCATACTACATCATCTTGATCATCATCACCATCATAATCGTTATCATCATCATCATCACAATCATCATCATTACGATCTTCATCAGCAGCATAAACCTCATCATCACGATCATCGTTATCACAATCATCATCATTACGATCATCAACATTATTTTCATCATCATCACCTTCATCACAATCATCGTCATCAACATCATCACGATCATCATCATTACGATCATCATCAGCAGCGTAATCATCATCATCGAACTCATCAATTTGTTATCGTACCAAGTTTGCTGGTTCAAAGGTGACATAATACCGATCAGGAGAATCACTCTGCAAGAAGAATACACTTTCATGTATATGTTCTTATAGTACTAACTAATAATTACTAAGAGAAAACACTTTCATGTATATGTTCTTATAGAACTATCTAATAATTACTAAGAGAAAACACTTTCATGTATATGTTCTTATAGTACTATCTAATAATTACTAAGAGAAAACACTTTCATGTATATATGTTCTTATAGTACTATCTAATAATTACTAAGAGAAAACAATAAATATCATAACCGCGATAAGTGTTGTAAATCTTGATTTATGGGATCCACAATGGCTCGTCTGTGACTACAGTCTCTAGATTGAAAATGGCGAACTACATACAACACAGGGCCTATTATGCACCTATCAATGTCTTACCCCATCAGGGGGAGTGCGGGCAAAGTCGGGCTATTGGACATAAAATTTGCCCGTACCTGGGACTGCTCGATGTTTTTTGACAATACAATACAATAATTTCTGCGTCCACAACAGTAAATATATGAGTAAGTATATGAATTTGACGTCCCCAGGATACGGGCTATTGACAAAGAGATACCCATGGGTATGCCCGCACTCCTCCCATTGGAGCAAGACATTGATACACCTATTTCAATTAACGTTGTCCATCTGGAATGGTTGATCTGAGACCGATAAGAATTGTGGGAGCTCGTTAAACTGCAAACACACTATCATAATCACGCTTGAATATTAATGTTTACTTCTGAAATACTGTTATCTGTAATTCAGCACCATTCAAGTGTGATTAAAACAATGTATTTGAAATTTAATGAACTCCCACAATTCCTATCGGTCTCAGATCAACCATTCCAGATGGACAACGTTAATTGAAATAGGTGTATATAGGTGCATTAGTGAATAGTTCTCTTCACATCTTGAAAGGTAGCATTGAAGCGAAACGAACTTTGAGCTTGCAATGATAGAGATACGTGATATTAATATATAATAATATATTGCATATATTACTTACTGACATTGAAGATCGTTCAACTAACCTTGACCTTGGCTGGAACTGCAAGCATGACAGTTTCTAGTCGAATACCGTATTGACCAGTTTTGTAATAGCCAGGTTCTGTTCCATGGGAAAAACATAAAACGTGTAATTGTAAAATCTCGCACAATCATCTACAATCATCATCAATATTTATACAATTAACTATCATCATCATCATTCACCATCTCATCATTGATCATCGTATCATCAACTATTATTGTTATCATCATCATCATTATCTTTATTAACATCATCAACATCATTATCATCAACATCATCATCATTATCAACATCATCATTATCTTATTACGTCATTACCATCCGATGTAAACATCCCCGGTACTATCGGCAATTCGCCATCTCTCGGACATCCTATTGATATGGCTTGTGGACCTACAACAAAAACATGCAGTAATTCTGATTTGTAATTATATTCGAACGTTTGGTCGAAATACAATTTGAGGAATTTGGAACGTTTGATCAATACATCATATTTTCATGACTTTGGAACGTACATGTATGATCAAATTACAATTAAAGTGAATGGTGTAGAAAACTGCCTAATAAAGAAGTTTCGACGTGAAGTCGAATAACACCAAACTCATTTTCATCAGTGTATGATTCGTTCGATTGAACGTTTGATCACAATACACTGATGAAAAATAAGTAATCAGGGGCGAATACAATCAAACAACCGAACGTTTGATCACAATACACTGATGAAAATGAGTAACCAGGGGCAGATCCAGACACAAAGTTGTACGCGACTTTTAAACTCTAAGTAGTCCGAGAAAGAGGGTCCTGAAAGGGGGTCTGAATCTCATTTCCCAGTTCAGTTATATTTGAACCAAATCTCAGTCAAAAATCACATAATTCTATCAGTTTTGCTCAAGTTTTCAATCCCATTCTATTATTTTTTTTATTTACCCCCTTCAAGACCCTCAAGAAAGCTTACAAATAGACCAGTGTTTAGAGTTGTTCTGCGAAATCTTTCTGACCAGTTTCCGTAAACTACTTCAAGACGGTCTGGATCAGCGCATGGTTATTTTCGAACGTTTGATCGATCGATGAAATGTACCTTCGTGAACACCCAAAAACATTCCAACGCCATGTCCAGTTCCGTGATTGTAATCCAAACCACCTGCCCATAGTTCCTTGCGCGCAAGGATCTCTAGAAAACGCCCTGCGAACAATCAAACGTTTTATGTATAAAAATCATTAGTAATACATACAGCTACAATCATGAGCGTTTTTGTTTGAGTTTTAAAAATATACAAAATGTATCAATTTGATTTGCAAACCCGCTTCCCCACTGAGCAATGCAATGTTGATTGGTCTTTCAAATGACCACCGTTTCACATTCCCAAAACTCAACATTGATACGGGGGAGAGGGGGAGAGGGGGAAACGGAAAAATGATGTTTAAATATTTTTCATGTAAAAACCAGATAAAGTCATTCCAAGGTATTTTGCACATGATTGTAGTTTTGAGTTGTTTGATGTGCAGCAAGAACCGCAGAACTAGAGGTCATGTTGAATTACTTATTTAGTATTTCAAGTTTGTTTTTTATCATAACTTTAATGCAATATATGCCCCTAGAAACAGTGGCCATCGCATTACATATTCAATTTCAAAACATTCGGGGGGGAGGCATACCCACAAACCCCTAGCTTGATGCATCTCCCTCCGCCCTTCGGTGTTAACCCCCCCCCCCCCCCCCCCCCCACTCCGTGTTCGCCTCCCGCCCTCCTCCTTCCGTGTTCGTTAGCTCCCAAAATCAAAATTACGTTCTTCGATCCCTGTGTAGTCCAGCCCCTAAAACATCACAAGGCCGCGCTCCATTTTATCAGTCATTAATTTTTAGTTCTGGTAGAAAATTTATTCGTTATAGGTGTTTCGACAAT
Source organism: Metridium senile (assembly GCA_949775045.1). Classification (NCBI taxonomy): domain Eukaryota; kingdom Metazoa; phylum Cnidaria; class Anthozoa; order Actiniaria; family Metridiidae; genus Metridium; species Metridium senile. The sequence continues at coordinate 12,080,995 of OX459109.1, forward strand.
CTATTGTTTGCATTCTTCCAGTACCTTGAGTATGGTTTGGCCATGTTACTGTCCCGAGCTGTATCAAACCCTTCAATACACGCGTGTAGGCAACCTAGAACAAATACCATTATCATTATTATCATTAAATGGAATGGAATTAATTTATCTCATAGATGTTGCCGCATTTTATTCCTTAGATTTTTGTATTCATTTAGTGTTATATATGATCCATGGATTGTTGCAAATAAATAATGTAGATGTAAATGTTAGTTAAACGTATTTTTCCTTATTATTTGTATCTTAGTATAGTATTTAATACTTTAATATTATTTCAGTATCATCATCATCATTATCAATATTATATTACTGGAACTAACAATAACCGTAAATCTAAAGAAATGCGACTAATTTATTCTTTAGGTACACAGCAACCTTTCGTCATGAATGAACGATTAGCCTGCGTTACATCCGGTTTATTCCCCGTAATAACCGTCTGCGAAATAACGAACATATTCGTGTTCTGAGACCCCCAGCGAATAGCAGGAAAATATATAATAGATGCTGATTGGCTGTTGACCTTTCAAATTCTAACGAGTCCTCCCATTGGTTATTATCTCAAACGGGAAAGACTGAGGCGAGTAATCGAACGAATGGGAGGACTCGTTAGAATTTGAAAGGTCAACAGCCAATCAGCATCTATTATATATTTTCCTGCTATTCGCTGGGGGTCTCAGAACACGAATATGTTCGTTATTTCGCAGACGGCTAAAGAACGATTGGCTTTCAATTAATTTTTCCATTCAGGTTCTTTAACTCCTCCTACATTTTCTATCGCTTTTTGATTGGTTCACCAACTTTCCCGCTTCTTATTTATACTCAGTATCTCTCTTAGGGCCTGTTTATATGGAAGCGAGTTGTCCCTGCTAGCCGGGATAACTCTTTTGTTTTGTATTCCCCGGAGGACTCGAAACAATAGAGTTATCCCGGCTAGCAGGGACAACTCGCCTTCATATAAACAGCCCCTTAGTCTAACTCTTTTACTCCGACGGGCTAAAGCTCGAAACGTCAGACATTTTTTAAGGTGTTACAAATTTCATATATATTACCTATCGTATACATATCAAACACCAACGCAGCCTATGCTAGTTTATTTTCATCAATATTACATTAATATCATCTGGGCATCGTCAGTTTTACCTTCTGTTCGTGTGTAGGGTTACCAAAATGGAAGGTACGAGAAGTATCACATGTACCATCCCTGGAAAAAAAAACACATTGCTATTAACAACACTCTCATGATTACCAACACTATCATTACATATATACACCAAGCTATTTCAATAATCGTTGTCGCAGCCGAAGCTACGGTCCACACTCTGAAGCCTGCAAAGGATGTCGGTAATATGGACTTAATTTGTGATTTATTGCACGTTTTTTAAAGAAATATTTCTATTTATATCTACCACTGCAACAACTTGTCATGGTCAAATAACACAAACACGTACAACCAAAATATGCTATGAATATATCGATAACAAGGAAGAAATACCGACATCCTTTGCAGGCTTCAGAGTGTGGACCGCATATGGCTTTGTTTGCGACAACGATTATTCAAATGGGTGTATACTTACTTGTACTGAGAGCCTGTATCAATCAGCATCGTACTGTCCGTTGATATTTGGCGAGAAGACGATTTGCTTGGCCTGCAATACAAACATATAGTCCATAAACTTAGGACCACCCAAAAATATGTCAGCCCAAAAACGTGGTTTGCGGATTAAATAGGTCGAAACTGCCTTAAAACTGCGCAAGAATCCCAAAAACTGATGTAGACTAGAGTTAAAATGGGTTTAAACTGGTTTGTAACAGGTTTAAAACTGCGCTTCATAGCCCAAAAACTGATTGTAAACTGAGTTAAAAAGAGTTTAAACTGGTTTATTACTTACAGGTTTAAAACTACGCTAAAAGCCAAGTTAAAAATTCCAAAAACTGGTTGTACAAGTTGAAACAGGTCTAAACCGGTTTATAACATATACTTACGAGTAATGGATAAGGGCAGCGTTCGGTCCATAACCAAGAATAGTTTTAAAACTAGGACTCACGTAGTACTTTTGCTTGCTGTTAAAACCAATAAAACATTTTGAGATCATTCATTCATTCATTCATCCATCCATTCATCCATCCATTTATTCATCCATTCATTCATTCATTCATTCATTCATTCATCCATCCATTCATCCATCCATTTATTCATCCATTCATTCATTCATCCATCCATTCATCCATCCATTTATTCATCCATTCATTCATTCATTCATCCATCCATCCATTCATCCATCCATTTATTCATCCATTCATTCATTCATTCATTCATCCATCCATTCATCCATTCATCCATCCATTCATCCATTCATCCATTCATCCATTCATCCATCCATTTATTCATCCTTCCATCCATCCATCCATCCATCCATCCATCCATCCATCCATCCATCCATCCATCCATCCATCCATCCATCCATCCATCCATCCATCCATCCATCCATTCATTCATCTATTCATCCATCCGTTCATTCATGTCAATCTGTCATGGATTTGTGTTCTATTTTCATTCTCCTTTTACCTTTTAAATTCTTCTAGTTTTGCTGATGATGCTAACTCATCTAAGTCTTTGCGTCCTTTAGGTACCTAATCGGGACATGAAAGGAAAGGAACTATTTAACGTCGGTAGTTCCTTCAGCTAGAAGAAGCCGACAATGCGCTCTTTTCCCACCTCTCTCCATCAACACTTCGTTTTACGAAAGCTATTCAAAACTATACAAAATCAAGTTGAAACAAGCATGAGACTAGTGGGAGTCGAACTCGCAAACCTCTAGCAATCTCGCTACGAAAGCCCCGTACTAACCACAGGGTTCGTGCTGCGATTAAACTACAAAATGTAAGGGCTTTTCAAGGACTTTTCAAGGTCTAAAATTAGAAATTTCAAGGACCATTTTTAGGTAAAGTTGAGGAGCGTGCACAGTAAAATGGAACACAGGAAGCCCAAATTCACACTAGGAGCCTACTACGCGTACTACGTATATTCCATTAGTCAAACAATTCATTATGTTCATCAATTTATATTCGTTAGTTTTCGCATGTACAAAATTCAAAATGACAATTTAAACCTATAGCAAATTCAAGGAGAATTCCATATGCATTTGGATAATTTTCAAGGGCTTTCCAAGTGCACTTAAAAATGAGTTTTAAATTCCAGGACTTTTCAAGGATTTCAAGGAGTAGCACGAACCCTGTACCCAACAGCTGAGCAACACTTGTTTTTTAGTTGTACCCACACCACCCCAGACAGGTCAAGTTGGTTATATCTACATGCATACAATGCATGCTCAAAAATGCGTGTAACTATTAATGGTATTATCAACGGGGAGGGGGGTGGGAAGAGGGTAGTGTATGTCCTGGATCTCACCTCTTTTTCCATCCATTGTATGAACTGACATATCGCTACAGCGTCTCTGAGCTGTGAAGAAAAACATGAATACCTAATAATAAGGCAGGTCTATAAATCAGGCAATCCTTTTATCCATCCATCCATCCATCCATCCATCCATCCATCCATCCATCCATCCATCCATCCATCCATCAATCAATCAATCAATCAATCTATAAACCAAGCAATCCATTCTTCCATCAACCAATGAATCTATAAATCAAGCAATCCATTCCTTCATTCATTCATCAATCAATCAATCTATCAATCAATCTATCAATCAATCAATCAATCAATCAATCAATCAATCAATCTATAAACCAAGCAATCCATTCTTCCATCAACCAATGAATCTATAAATCAAGCAATCCATTCATTCATTTATTCATTCATTCATCAACCAACCAATCAATCAATCAATCTATCAATCAATCAATCAACCAATCTATATATCAATCAATCCATTCATCCATCAACCAACCAATCATTCTATACATGAATCAATGAATCAATCTATCTATCTATCACTCCATTATATTCATTCATCCAACCATCCATCCATCCGTCCATTCATCAACCATTCAATCAATTTATAAATCAATCTATCAATCAAAAGATCAATCCATCCATTCATTAATCAATCAATCAATCAATCAGTCAATCATTCAAACATTCAAGCAATCAAACAAACAACCGATCCATTCATTCAATCATCCATTCATTCAATCATCCATTCATTCATCCACCCATCCATTCATCAATCAATTGATCAGTCAATCAATCAATCCATTCATTCATGCATCAATCAATCCATTCATCCATCCATCTATTACTGGTTCTTACATTTGCTTTCATCATTCCCTTAATTTCTACATCATTCTTGATGGCTTTGGGAAGTCTCACTGGTGAATAGTAGGAAAGTAAGGCACTCTAGTATACAAACAACAATATATTAGTTAGAGTGACTAGCCTTAAGTCTGGTTTTCACTCTTGACGCAACGCAAGCGCAAACACAAGGGTTAATTTTATATAGTGAAAACGAGACGTGAATAAGCGCAAGCACAAACAAACTATTTAACTAGTCACACGCCAAAGCACAAGCAAAAACGAAAAAAAAAAAGGAAATGTTTTGATATCTTGCGCTTGCGCTTGCGTTATCACAGCGTCAAACGGTTTTCACGAATTATCAGTGATTCGGTAGTGATAGCTTGTTACATACCTCATTGACGCCCATAACTAAAGCCTGGCTGCAAGATGGACTTATCTGAAACAAATTTGAAGCAAATATAAAGTAGATGTAACCACTACTCAGTCGTTTTTGCAGTGAGTAACTGTGGATGCATCGATTTACTCAGTCGATTTTGCAGTGAGTAACTGTGGATGCATCGATTTACTCAGTTATTTAAGTAACTACTACTCAGTCGTTTTTGCAGTGAGTAACTGTTGATGTATCGATTTACTCAGTTATTAGAGTAACCACTACTAAGTCGTTTTTGCAGTGGATCGATCGATTTACTCAGTTATTTCGGTAACAACTCACTCAGTTTTGCAGTAAAAATAAGATTAAATAGATAAAGTGGTATACGATGAATGTTACATACCCAAACCTTTGCCCCGTTCACGCCAGCTATATCTTTAATGCCATCAAGTATTTTAGTGTAGCCCTCTACTTTGGCACATATCGAGCTGCAATTATCTGTCTTCAAATGTTTTCTAACTTCAGAGCCTACTTTACTTTCGTTGATATAAAGTCTGTAAAAAAACATACATTTACCGTATTTACTAGAATAAGCGCTGCTGCGCTTATTACTCTTATAAATTTTTCTCGATCTCACTGTCCCCTTCTTGATCAGAACTACGAACATTAGGGAGATAACTTGATGGACGAGCGGTGAAATATATTTACTTTGAACTGAAGAATAAAGCTTTTGAAAAAAATGTATTTCCAATGCTATTCTAGAGTAACATTATAGCGTTAAAGTGCGGCGCGTATTCGAGTTAATACGGTATTTCTTTACTGATCAAGGAATTTGTTTTATATCATAACAGCTTATTTTGGTGTACTACTTGACATATCTATACACAAGGCGGAAGAGTTAACCCCCGGGGTGGGGGGGGGGGACTCCCTTAGAAAATGGATAGGGGTGCTCGACGGACGATTTTGAAAATGACCCTAAAAGGTACGCATAAATTAACTCAGATAGTAATTTCAGACCCTAAAAGGTATGACCACATTAAAAAATTTTTCGATATGTATAAGTTAAGTTCGAAAACTGGCCCTAAAAGTTACGGTGCCAATTCAAGACCTTAAAAGGTACGCGAGGGTCTTATTTTCGACCCTAAAAGGTCCGTCGAGCACCCCTATCCATTTTCTAAAGGAGTACCCCCCCCCCCCCCCCGGGAGTTAACCATACTACTAGTATGTACAGCTAATTAAAAAAAGGTTGAAGGGGCGATATGTGATTGGTGATTGCATGACCGAAAGGAGCTGTGGGTAATACGAATTTCTTCTTATTCCTTTCTAAATTACCCAAACAATGCCTCCATCGTTCAGCGAAACCTTCGAGACGCCCATCTAAGGTCATCGCTGAACGGTGGAGGCATTGTTTGGGTGTTTTAGAAAGGAATAAGAAGAAATTCGTATTAACCAAAGTTCCTTTCGGTCACCAATCGCCGTTCGCCCCTTCAGCCTTTTTTGAATTAGGTGTATAGAGTCGTTTTCGCATGAGTGTGAAAAACTTACGGCATGGTCCGTGCAGTGCTGTGACCGTGGACGTGCGGTGTCTGAGCATTCTCAATGGACGAGCAGTAATCGCGCGCGCTGTGATTGGTTCATAGGATGTCGTTATTTCCGTGACGTGTCCTTGTTAGGCGCAGTACCATTTCACAGTCATACGAAATCTGCACTATTAGAGAGGTGACGTCACTGGTTGGTGACTTACGTTACATGATCCATAGTAAGAATGGCGTAAGAATAGAAGACTGGATTATAAGGGATGTCAGATCCACGTAGATTAAGAAGCCCTGCAATTACAAAAATACCAGTTTGATTGTTGGTATCGTTTGCTGGTTCGTTTGTTTGTTTGTTTGTGGGTTGTTGGTTTATTGGTTTGTTGGTTTGTTGGTTTGTTGGTTTGTTGTTTGTTTGTTTGTTTGTTTGTTTGTTTGTTTGTTTGTTTGTTTGTTCGTTCGTTCGTTCGTTTGTTTGTTTGTTTGTTTGTTTGTTTGTTTGTTTGTTTGCTTGTTTGTTTATTTGTCTGTCTGTTTGTTGGTTTGTTTGTTTGTTTGCTTGTTTGTCTGTTGGTTAGTTAGTTAGTTGGTTTGTTTGCTTGTTTGTTTGTTTGTTTGTTCGTTCATTTGTTTGTTTGTGTGTGTGTTTGTTTGTTTGTTTCAGTTGTTCGTTTGTTTGTTTGTTCATTGATATAAGTTTGTATGTTCGTCTGTCTGTCTCAGTGTCTGTCTGTTTGTCTATATCAGTATATGTCTGTATGTCTCAGTACTCACATGCAATCTCGTCCAGTTTGTACAATACCAATGCAGTTGCACGTTGAGACTTCATAGTTGCTCGCAGGTCCTTCACTTTGTCTTGCCATGTTTTCCCTTGCAATAAATCATCACTTCATTTTACTATCTATTCCTATTCCTTATAGCACAGTTTTACTTTAGTAGCTCACTATTTCTCTTTGTATTACAATATACATTCTAACTAGTACACTGTAATATCAGGATCAACCCTGGAAAAAACATGAGTTGTTCTCAATCAATCAATGAACTGTTCGCCCGTCCCTCCTTGAGAGACATTTAGCTGTCATTCTACTTGAATGACGTTCAACCATTATTGGTTAAACTGTTTTCCTTTCGCCTGAAACAGGCTTTCAGTATTTGACTTGGGTCATGATCGTTCAATCGTTTATATACAGCTCTTAAAAGAGTCTTCATAGGTTGACCTTTTCTTTTCTTTTAGTTGTTGGTTATGGACAAATTCCTCCAAGGGCGTTGCCCACATTGTATTGTATAATTTGCTGGTTAGGGGTGGACCATTTAACTTTTCAGGGGGAAGGGTGGTGGTTGGATGATTTTGAAAAAAAATTTCCTGCGAGCCAAAATCGCCACTAGCTCAAATCCGTGCATTTCTATCAAATAAATTCCGTGCGCATGCTTGCCAGCAGGCTAAAAAAAATTCCTGTACGGACCAAATCATCCATCTCTCTCCCCCCCCCCCCCCCCCCTCCGCCCCCTCAAAAGTCAAATGGTCCACCGCCTTTTTTTCGTTCTCCTTTACCTGTGAACTCGATGGGGAGGGTAAAAACATTTCCAGGTGGTAAAGGAGGTTGGTCAGTCCATATCTGATCCACGAGGTTGGGCAAGATGCTTTTTAGAATAAGACCTCCTTTTTTTAGTTCCTGGGTAAGATATTATAGAGATGAATGGCAATGTACTATGGAATCATTATCAACTTTTTATCATATTATACAGGCTTACCTTTTCTAAGTAAATATAGATGTCTGAAAAAAATTAAAAGAGTATGTGTGAATAACGTTATAATGATGATCATCATCATCATCTTTATAATCGTTATTTTTATCATCATTATCATCACCATCGTTATCATTATTTTCGTTATCATTATCATCGTTATCATCATCGTTATCATCATCATCGTTATCATCATCATCGTTATTATTATCTTCGTTATCATCGTTATCATCATCATCATTATCATCATCGTTATCATTATTTTCGTTATCATTATCATCGTTATCATCATCATCATTATTATTATCTTCGTTATCATCATTATCATCATCATCGTTATCATCATCATCATTATTATTATTATCTTCGTTATCATCATTATCATCATCATCGTTATCATCATCATCATTATTATTATCTTCGTTATCATCATTATCATAATCATCGTTATCATCATCATCGTTATCATCATCATCGTTATCATTATCATCGTTATCATCATCATCGTTATCATCAACATCGTTATCATCAACATCGTTATCATCATCATCGTTATCATCATCATCATTATCATCATCATCATTATCATCATCATCGTTATCATCATCATCGTTATCATCATCATCGTTATCATCATCATCGTTATCATCATCATCATTATCATCATCATCGTTATCATCATCATCATTATCATTATCATCATTATCATCATCATCGTTATCATCATCATCGTTATCATCATCATCATTATCATCATCATTCATTATTTTCGTTATCATCGTTATCATCATCGTTATCATCATCATCGTTATCATCATCATCGTTATCATCATCATCGTTATCATCATCATCATTATCATCATCATCGTTATCATCATCATCGTTATCATTATTTTCGTTATCATCATCATCGTTATCATCATCATCGTTATTATTATCTTCGTTATCATCATCATCATCATCATCATCATCGTAATCATCTTCTTTTATTTACCTTTGCCGATGAGGTACGGATCCACCCCGACAACATCGTTTTTCTTTAATTTCTAAAGACACATATTTTAGGGGTATTTTTAATTGATCATAAATAGATATAACATTTGCACTCAGGCGTTTCTGCAACGTACGTCGATCGGGGAAGATTTGTCTGATCTCGCAGAGCAAATAAATTAGAATTCGAACTCGGGACCTCTCGCACAGAACGCCGCACACTAACCAACTGTGCCATCATTGCTCCTTAAAATACAAACCTTAGCTAACCAATCTGTGTCTTTTATCGTCCCTCTCGTAGCTGGGAGATGACAAACAATAGGTTAGTCTTGATACTTTGATAGTTTGATGCACGTGATAACGTTGTTTGTTAACACAAACAAACAAGAATCAAGCACACACATAGACAACATACATACAAACAAACAACCAAACAAACAAACAAACAAACAAACAAACAACTATGATGTACGAGAATGCGCTGTTTGTTTAACAAGCAAACATTTAAACACACAAATAAACAATTAAACAAACAAGAATCAAACAAACACATAGATAACATACATACAAGTAAACAAACAAACAAACAAACAAACTAACTAAGTAAGTAAGTAAATAAGTAACTAACTAACTAACTAACATACAAACAACCAAACAGACAAACAATTAAACAAACAAGAATCAAACACACACATACACAAACAACCAAAACAAGAATCGTATCAAAGATACCGTATGCAATCTTGAAAAAGACTTTGATTAGCGCGCGAGAGTTTTTTATATTTATTTACAAACAAACAACCAGATAAACAACTATTAATAATCTTACTTGCTTTCATTAGGACCCAATTTGAATCCATTTCCATCTCGGCTTGTTCGTAGTACCGACCATCGGTCCACGTTGCTGCTTCAGTCATTGTTACAACCGCAGTCCCTAGAAAAACAGATTGTATGGCTTTTTATTTGCAGAATTATTGGTTAAATCAAAATCTCCGTCCCCCCTCAACACCCCCCCCCCCCCCCATCGTAAGTTTCTGTTAATAAATTCAATTGTTTATCGATCGATGAAGTCATTTCATTCGTTAATTTTTTTGTTTCTATTATATATATAAGTAATATATACAATATTCGTGTCCGATCTGTATATCGCATAGAGCAGATTTCGTATAACTGTGAAACGTTCAGTGATGTGTGCGTGCCTTGCCGCGACCGTGGTGTTTCTAGAATTTTTAGCGTGCCTTGCCGTGCCTTGAGTGTGTAAGTGCTGTGAATATTTCATAGTCATACGAAATCTGCTCTACAGATAGGACGCAAATATTGTATAGTACTTATAAAAGTCCAATGTTAGTTCTTTCATATTTTACTAAAATTGTAAAGATAAAAGTAAATCTGGCCAAGAAAATTCAAGTTGAAACTTATGCAAATCAGGACGAAATCTGTATGAGATATACAGAACTCGTCACACGGACGAGATTTTTATTCGAAAAATTGTCATTAATTATTCATGAATTTTATAACTACTGTTATTATTTCAATTGTATTATTAATGTACCTGCAGATCCCGATAGTCCACACATGAAAGTCATTCGTTTATCGTGGAGTGCAACATATTCGCTCTAGAAACACATCAAACTCGTTAAAATATGCACTATATGTAGCCTCCTATGCATTGTGGAACGGAACGTCTGCTGGGGAGACTCGTATTGCGTGACGACACAAAGGAGCGGCATCATAGGAGGTTACACTATATGCAGCTAGAGAGGAGTTTCATTTCTTTTCAACCTCATCCCCAGGCTCTCCCTTCTTGTTTTTTTTTTTTTCAAAATGGCGGCACTCAAAAAAAAAAGGGAGAGCCTGGTTGCTTTCTTTTGTACATTCATGACCACAAACATGGCTGCCATGAAATCCCTCTATACAAAAATATCATTAAATTAGTGCAAAACAACTGAATAGCAATAATAGTACATGGCGCATGTTGTGCTAATTCCACCAAATTTGAATATTGGAAAATTAGGAATTTGGACTACGGATTTTAAGACTTAATAACAATTTAAGATCATTCTACCGATACTATAGGTAAGTTCAATGTAACAATTTTCAATGTTGTAAAATTGGGAATGGTTACATTTGGACTGCGGATCTTGGACTTAAAAACGAATCAATATTATTATACTTACTTGGTGCGCGTCAGTAGAGAAGATGATGTACGCTGACACGTTATAAGCCTTCATCTGAGCCCGCAAGTCTGCCAAACGTTTGGTTGAGTTAATTTTCTTTAACACCTTATCCTTCAAAACGTAAACGAAAAAGAGTTATAACATAACCATTATAAAACGCGCGCTCTCATTGGCTGAAACGTGCAAAAAACCGTGTTTCTATATAAAGAGCATAGAAACACAGTTTTCAAGCGGAAAGTTATTATCTGTTGTTGTTATTTTATAAAAGCATTAGAAGATATTTTCCATGTTTTTATTCTCTGTTAGAAACACGCGGGATTGTTGGGAGAACACGAGAAAGATTTTGAATCACGAGCTGAAAGTTGTTTGAAAGCCAAATAACAGCATTAGCATGAGTAGCTTATAGGAGAAGGAAAGAAAATATTGGTTCATTATCAGATAAGGAAAACCACACTTCTGAAATATGGTATTTAAATCCTAACTTATAATATATTTATTAGTGTAAGTAATGTGCTGTTTATATAGCGCATTTTACATGCGTGTCAAATCGCTGTACAATTATCGTACAGACCGCTGGCGGCTTGCAATCGTGAGGAAATTAGTAGTTAATATGTATTCGTGTGAGGGTGTCACTGAGGGTGGTCACGGCCAGGGTTTATTACGTCCTCAGTGGTTTTTCTATACGACCCTCGATATACATTTAAATGCAAAAAATGGTTGTCGTAGGTAATAGTTCATTCCAACTGAAGACGTGAAGGAATTCTAGAGATACACAAGTTATTACAGACATAAAATAGGTTATTCCAATTTAAAAGATAAAAAAAAGATTGTTGGACACCTATTTAAGACTTACACATTTTTCAAAACTTTATTATATTCAATTATCTTTGAAGGCAGAAGCTGTATCCCATTCTACAATATGTAGAAATCTGCTGATAAACATTCCTGTTGAGATATCGTCTTTACAAGTGCTTACCAACAGCAGTAAATTTGGTCAATATTGTGGAATAACTTTGTCAATTATTTCCCAAATTGTGTGGTACAAACATTACTTTTTCAATCCATTTGCATATAATAAATTTTGTTCAATACAATAAGTAGAAATCTGCTATCTGATAAACATTCGCTTCTATCACGGGACGCCATATTGGTTGAAACAATAGACGACTTTCATAAATGGCCGCTACCAATTATCATAATTTTTAAAATTGATGTTTTAAGAAAAAGAAATCTAAGATATGATAGACACTCGCCATAATAATAACTTGTGAACGTTTGAGAAAAAAACGATTAAATTTGAAAGAAGCTATAAGTTTGAAAAATCAGAAAAAAAAAACCCACCAAAACGAGGCATCAAAGGCCTAAGAAGAAAATTACATACAAATCTCTACATTTTTCATTGAGCATAACTTCTTTGTTATTTTAGCCAGAGCATCAAAACCTTCCAAACATGCCTATTTTAGGTGGTTCTTTCAGATGACAGTGCTAAAATATTAAAATATCTGTTTACTTGAAAAATCATTTTCCGGAACATATTATGGTATTTAGGAAAGTGGTCTATAGGTTTTGAATCCCTTGGGTCCCTTGCTCTCGCTTTCATGCGTTTCAGAATGTTCCAAACAAAGGTTTTCTCTCTCATGGGAATAAACATGGCCGCCGTATCATGATAAAATCCCATTCCTGTTGAGATATCGTCTCTTGACGAGTGCAAATCAACAGCTGTTTTTTTTTTTTACCCACAGAGATATGAATCGATTCTGATGACCTTGAGCACACCACGTCGACGCTCTAACTAGAGTTCCCTGGATAACTATTTTCCAACCTTCACTACCCGTCGGGGCTGTCTTCCGTGAGGTTCACTCAGCCAAACGCCAAACGTCAAAACTAACCGATTTTCCCGGGGGGGGGGGGGGGGGGGGTACTCCCTCATATTTACTATACGGGGACGTTCCGCCAAATAGGGTATGGTTTTTTGCCTTGGCGTCTTGAATAGGGTATACAATTTAGCCTAATTTGTCTTAAATTGCCTTACCTAGGGTATACAATTTCCCCCTTGAGTCTTGGATAGGGTCTGCTTTTTACCAATTTGTCTTGAAATAGGGTACATACTTTTAGGATTCTGCTGTCTTAAATAGGGTCAGGGTTTAGAGGTACCAGCGGAACGTCCCCGTCAGAAACTGGGTCAAGTACTCCCCCGGGCCGATTTTTCTGCGTTTACTCTTTACCATTCGACATCTCCGCGTAAACAAGGTCCTTATGTTGTTTGTTAATACACATTTTATCCATTGAGATCTTTTGCGCAGTTATTTGAAGCTTTTAAAGCAATATTAGAAAGGCCAATCTGACTTTTGGCGTTACCGTAAACGTGAATTTTAAACTCTCTACTATCACTACATTCCATATTTACAACACACAACTCTGCTCACATGTTGATTTTTGCCAAGGAAGGAAAACCGGATAACCCGGAGAAAACAACACATCAAACAAACTCTATTCACTTGTCGCCCGAGCCGTGAATCGAACCCAGGTTACAGTGGTGAAAGGCCAGCGCTTTCACCGCTAGGCACTCATGCCAATGGTTGGGAAAATTATTGTATTTCAATAAATACCAGCGTTGGATCTAGACAAAAAGTTGACTGTTTTTTCTAACTCAAAAAGCTTGCAAAGAGTCCAGTATTTAGAACGATGTTTTGTAAAATTCATGTTTTGCAAAGTTGTGCTGTAAACGACACGGTTATAATGGCATTCCTTGTCATACAATGTGCTATTTTGATTATTGGTAAATAGGTCAAAAAGTACAATCAAACCATGTGGTATTTTTATTGTTTCTTGATAAGTGCATTTCATATCTTACTGACAGTATGGGTCAAAGAGTCAAAACTTATGGTATTTTAATTGTTTCTTGATGCGTTTGTTCCTTTGTCTTACTAAATCCATAAAATCCCTCGGCTATTATCTATGCTAAGTCAGACCATATATCACGTGCGATCGTTGTTTAGGCTGCGCAAACTCGAAGCAAGAGAATCCTAAAGGCCCAGACAAACGGCTTCAACATTTGCTTCAACATTCGTTCGATTTTGTTCAACGCTGTAGAATGGTTGTTGAACGATGTTGAACGTAGGTGGGCAAACAGATTTAAAATTTACTTCAAATTCCGTTTGCCACCCCATATCAACGTTAAAATGTGTTACGTATTTGGAAGACCACTAAATGCGCATGGGTGTAGTCAACAATGTTGAACGGAGCAGGGCAAACGACTTCAACTCCGATTCAACATTCACAGAACAAAAGAAATATGTTGGATGGATGTTGAAGCAAAGTATTTCAACATCAATTCAACATCGATTCAACACGTTTCAACAATGTTGAAAGGGTAGGCAGACGGCTTCAACATTGCCATTCAACAAAATCAAACGAATGTTGAAGCAAATGTTGAAGCCGTTTGCCCGGGCCTTAAAGCTATAAATAACTGACCGCTTAGCAACTTGAATGATAGTAAATAAAATATCCCCCATTTCGTTTCGTTTGAAGGGAAGCTGTTTTAAATTAATTATATATTGAGATGTTCAGTGATATCGCGGATAATCCAGATATCTCATATCACATCTTTTTCATTTTGTCTTTCCGTGGGAAAGGAGATCAGTCTTGTCTTTTCTATGGAGATAAAGGGTCACGGAAAACCCATCAATAACTTTTTAATCTATCTCGAGAAGCGAGGCAGAAAGCAGCATGGCTCGAGAAAGACCGCTGGGAGATATGAGGAAGAACATAGCTGGAACCAGGAGCTCCCAACCTCGTTCCCAGAGCCCTCTCCCTTCGCCCCACCCAGAAGCGAAGGGAGAGGGCCCTGTGAACGAGGTTTAGGAGTTCTTGCTGGAATATTTCGAGAGAATGGAGAAATGTGCCTGAAAACTGATATTAGAGAATGGCGAAACAACTGAAAAATTGAGGAAGAGAGAAAAATAATACGAGGAAGATCCTTGAATGTGAACAAGTGTTTTTCTTTTGTCTATCTATACGGCCAGGTGATCTCACTTCGAAGCGCGCAAAGGATTGTTTGTCAAAACGAACAGTTCCAAAATGGCGCCAAGGGACAGTAACGATTTCGGTTACTTTTAAGCATTTGTGTTATGTTTTTATTCTTTTTTATTGCTGATAGAGTAGCAGAGAGATTTTGTTGTCCAAATAACATAAAATATGTTAATGTAAAATTATGTTAACGGCGTATTTATAGAGGGTTCACGCGGGAAACAATTCTGTTGAACGACGCCATCTTGGAACTGTTGGCGATGCGACAAAAATGCTTCTGATTGGCTTATACTAGCAGGAAATCACCTGGCCATACTGTTTGAATGGATTTTTATATTTTTCAGTTTCTGGATTGTTTGTGTAACAAGTTTTTGAAAACAGTTGTAATATATAACTACCTTTGCGTCAAGGGCGTTGCTTTCCATCGCGACCATCAGCAACCAAACAAAGCAAACTAACAGAAAAAGGACAAAAAGAAATGAGAAAATGAAAAATAATTAAATAGCATAAATGTATGATTTTTAACGAAAAAAAAAACCGTTTCCTGATGAGGGAAACTTCCCACTGTTTTCAAAGAAAAAAATATTTTACATCATATCATGGATAATAAAAACACGTGTTCATATCAATTTTCGCACCACAAATTGCATCCAACAGTCGTTAAATGAGGTATCCCAATTTCAAAGATCACGTCAAACACCGAGACTTCAAAACAGTTTGCTTCACTGAGTTGTATGTCGAAAATGAGCAAAAATAATGAGCATACAAAACTCCCCACCCTCACCACCCCAACTACAAAAGACAAGCCCCAACCCCACCACAAAAGACTACCCCCACCCCCACCCCCACCACAAATAACACCAACACAAAAATTAAAATTAAAAACAAAACAAGCAAACATTTGTAACGAAATGTACGTATCGTGATAAGCAAACATTGTAACACAATATATCGTAAGACGCAAAATTTTGAATCCCGCTTTGACTGGAATGCATTAATCTATCCGCACTTTCGTTTCTAATTAGAAGTATTCCGTTAGGCAGTGTTTTTGCTTTTCAAATATAGATAACAATAATTGAAAAAACTCACAATTAGATGAAAAGGAATTCAATTATGTTCAAAACAAACACACCGCAAAAACGATTTAGTTGTCGGTTTTGGCAACGCTTTACGTTCCGAAAAATGTTTTACATTTTTTCGTTCCTTTCTTTTGTGCCATTTGCAAACATGTTTGTTCTTCAGTTTGTGTGAAGACTGTTTATGTAGTGAACATGCAATTATCAAAGATGTAAGGCAGAATCTTTTCGATTTTTTTATATTCTAGTAATAAAATATTCATTGAGAACAAATGACCTTTGCTATATGAATAAAAATACCTTTGACCAAGTACATCATTAAACCAGATAATAATTCACAGATAACTTTAATTCTTCGTTAAAACAACATCTTTCAAGGACAAAATACTGATGAAAGGGCTACTTAAATATGTCTTTCAACGACCAACAGCCGTGAAGTTAATTTGATTTCCGCCCAGTGCAAATTACTGTACTCATTTAATAATTTACAAAGTCTTATGTGAAACATAAGATAATAATACAACTTCCTCCGAGGTTCTCCCGAAAATGTATTTCTATACCTTAATATGGTTTTGGGTTATAATTAATTCTCTGGAGGGTAAAAGAAACAATAAAACTGAATATGGTTTGTAATAAGACCTAATGTAAGCTTGCCACCAAAGGCCAACATATAAACTGTGGGTATAAACCACAAAAACTCAATATTATGCCCAGCAAAATAAAACCTAGATATCATCCCCTAAAACTTACGATTTACAGATCAAAATCCTTGCAAACAGAAGATATATTGACACGTTAAGATATGAAGGATTAAAGATAGCTTTTTGAGTTATATTTTCGACCGGGGCTACTACAGTTTGGAAGGTTTAGCATTACAACTTCCCAGCTTACCTCCTAAAATGATAGACGTTGAAATCTTGCTCATTTTTCTTCAATTTCCACAGAATAAAAAGAAGTCTTGCAAAAAGACTTTATGACAAATTCGTGACGAATTTTCAATAATCTCAACTCCTCCAAACAAGCGCTCGCAGAGGTCAGTGATGCCAACCTTGACTTTCTTAGCTTCTCCGACTCGTTTGTCGTCAAGCTGGCGTCCCAGAATGCAATGCTTCACTCACTAGGGCGTTGAAAAGAGATCCTCATTACTGATCCAGGTATTAATTAAGTTCTTATGTGATTTCAACGGATATAAACAGAGACTTGGATTGCTGTGAGTCGCGACAACTGGTCTAGTCGTAGAGTTTTCAATGTTAGAATACTTAATTGGTAGTTAGTGCTATCTCGTCTACTGATCTCTTACGATAACAACACGATAACAACTAAGGTCAAACCAACTTCCCAACAATAACAAAATGTTTGTAATTCTTTTTTTCTCAAGACAACCAGTTTTTGATGGTACGTTAAATTTGATGAAATGAATATGAATGAATATTTTTACATTTTAAGGCATGTATATTCTAATTGAAACAGAACACTGACATACTAAATAAGCCGTAGCCACCGGACGTTGCAGACGTGTTGCGAACCACATAAGACGTCTGCAACGGAGGCTAACTGAGCCACTGGTTTCTGTGAATTGTAATAGATCAGAAAAAAAGTTATAGCAATTTAGGAGGAGGACTCCCTTTGTCCAAGTAGTAGGAGTGAAAAAGAACCCTAAAGGATAAGGAGGGGGACATGGGGGTTTGCGGATAGGCGGATTAGGCCATTATTTAGTGCGGATATTCGGATTCTCGGTATTTTTTTTGCGGATTTACGGATTCGTCAGAAGTGGTTAGAATTGCGGATTTGAGCCCTATCAATACTTAGACCACTTAGAGAAACTGATCTTAGTCGTGACGCGACATTACTTTGCGTGACATCGTAAGTGTTAGTTGTTAATTGATTTTTTGAAGTCCGTTTTCAAATAATATAGTTCTAAAGTTTGCGTTGTTTTTGTTAATACATTTGCGGATTTTCGTTAATTTCGAATGCGGATTCGCGGATTTAAACGATTTTTCTTGCGGATTTGCGGATTTCAATAGTTCCCCATGTCCCCCTCGATAAGCATAAATTAAACGAACTGCTAAAGTGTTGTTGATTTCAACCCCGGGGGTACTCCTTTTGTCCAAGTGTAGGGGTGATCGGCGGAGGTTTTGAAAACGACCCCTTAAAAAGTACGCACAGATAAAAATAACTGTTAAAGCCTTCTTGATTTCAACCCCTAAAAGGTACGGCTGTGTGATGTTCTTGCCAGCCAAGCTTACTTTTAGCAACAAAGCAGAGCAAAAAATGACCCTCACAGGTACGGATTTATATAACGTACAAAGAGAATGCCCCCCCCCCCCCGGGATTTCAACCCTAAAAGGAGCACCGATCACTCCTACCACTTGACTACTAGCTTTGTTTATGAGTTGTCTAAGCATAAACAAGAAGAGGCTTTTTTTTCAATTTGGCATAAATTCGTTTTTACTGAAGGATATGTCTCAAGAGCGGTCAAGTGTTGAAGTCATGGAGTACGATGTTCTTGCCAGCCAAGCTTACTTTTAGAAACAATGCAGATTAAAAATGACCCTCACAGGTACGGATTCATATAAGGTACAAAGAGAATGCCTCTCCCCCCCCCCCCCCCCCCGGGATTTCAACCCTAAAAGGAGCAACGATCAGCCCTACCACTAGCTTTGTTCTTGAGTTGTCTAAACATAGACAAGAAGTGACTGTCTTACAATTTTGCATAAATTCATAAATTCATTCATAAATTCATAAAT
Source organism: Metridium senile (assembly GCA_949775045.1). Taxonomy (NCBI): domain Eukaryota; kingdom Metazoa; phylum Cnidaria; class Anthozoa; order Actiniaria; family Metridiidae; genus Metridium; species Metridium senile. The sequence continues at coordinate 12,099,959 of OX459109.1, forward strand.
TCTCAAGAGCGGTCAAGTGTTGAAGTCATTAAGTAGTGACTGACTGTATAAGTGGCCAGACCACCAAAGTAGTTAGCCTAAGAAAACAGACGTTCTTTCGCGCGGGGGGAACTGAGAGGAGCGAAAGAACGCCTGTTTTCTTAGGCTACAAAGTAGTTGAACCATTGCCGAAAATAAAACTCTAAACAATGATAGAACTATTAAAACAGCTTTAAAAGCAGATCGGACAACGTGACAAAGAAACACACAAAAAAATCGTTGTCTCAATCAAATCTACACTCTAAAGCCTGCAAAGGATGTCGGTCTTTCTTATTTTGTTATCCTGAAGGAAAACCCATCAATAACTTTTTAATCTAACTCGAGAAGCGGGGCAGAAAGCAGCATGGCTCGAGATAGACCGCTTGGGAGATGTGGGAAATAAAATATCTGGAATCAGGAGCTCCTGCTGGAATATTTTGAGAGAATGGAGAATCAAATATGCCTGAAAATATGAGATAATCAAAGCTACACTCTAAAGCCTGCAAAGGATGTCGGTATTTCTTATTTTTTTATCGATTTATTCATAGCATATTTTGGTTGTACATGTTTATATTCTTGGTTTTCACCTATCACGTGATCATATTGAAAGTCCTTAAATTGAATTCATTAAGCACATATTTTATTTAGCAGTGTTAGCAAATATGAGGTCAGAAGAATGAATATTGGCAGAGTTATAGTCAAGCTATTACCAAACATTTTTAGTAAGAAATGTATGGCAAAAGCATTTCCGGTTGTGTTGATTATATCATTAACCAGATATTTTCTGCGATGCAAATAGCAACCTAGGCCACATTAGCTTAAAGCCAGATGACCAATTTATGATTTGCTCAAATTTGAGCTTAAATGGACTAATTGTGACCGAATACGAAACCAGTGAATATGCGCATTGATTACAGTGAAATGTATGGCGCCGCCATGTTGGTGTCCTTCTGAGCAAAAAGCCGAACTTTGCAAAAAAAAAAAATTCCTTAAATTTAGGGCAAAAATGCCAGTAATTAAGCTTTCTAATGATAATTCTAAGGTTTTGAGCTCAATCAAACATCGATAAATACTAAACGGACATGAATGTACCTTGATTTTCGACTACTAAAGATGCGTGACTAGAGTTGCGTGACACAATTTGTCTCGCTTATCAAGTTCCATACCAAAACACAGCAAAGACACAAGATTTAGCACAAATGTTCGTTTAGGGGAGCTCTAAAGTACGGTGGCCCACAAGGGCAAAACACAACTCAATATTTGGTTGAAAACACAACAAAGTTTTGCAGAACAAAACCAAGTTTCGTAGAACAAAACAAAGTTTTGTGGAACAAAACCAACCTCGTTCCCAGGGCCCTCTCCCTTCGCTTTCGCTTTTTTTTTCAAAAGCGAAGGGAGAGGGCCCTGGGAACGAGGTTGGCTATGTTTTGTCAAAACTACAAATATTGTCCTGGTTGTTCACAGGCAGCCCAAGCTCACTATCTGTGGTCTTATAAACGGCGAATTTTAAAATATACAAAATTTGTATAAATAATAAAAATAAACGTTCTTACTTGTTTCTTGTGTTTTACTTTGACTCCCTGTTAAGTTTCAGGCCATTTGGGGCAGTTTTGAGCGAGTAGGAGAACATTTTCTCCCCCTTGACAAGAAATAACACAAGATTTCTTGTCAAGGGGGAGAAAATTTTCTCCTACTCGCTCAAAACTGCCCCAAATGGCCTGAAACTTAACAGGGAGTCAAAGTAAAACACAAGAAACAAGTAAGAACGTTTATTTTTATTATTTATACAAATTTTGTATATTTTAAAATTCGCCGTATATTCTCCCATATAAGCCTTATAAGACCACAGATAGTGAGCTTGGGTTACCTGTGGGTTGTTGTACTTCATCTAGTACTTCAAGAAAGGAAGCCACGTCTGTCAACACTTTCACGGAATTTAAAGAAAAGAAGTCTAAGGAAAGGATCGATCAATATCAATCAACCGGAAAAAATAAGAAAAGAAAGATGTCCGATTATTTCCCAGTTACTATCAACGTTGGAGTCGCATCTATGCTATCAGGGACTATGACACCGGTGCGAGGCAGAGGAGGTTGAGCAATCATCGCAGTGCATCATGGGTCAAAATCTAAATTTCTTCAGTCGAGGTCCAACCGTCGTGATGAGAAGAGCTCCGATTAAACTTTCCAAGTCAAAATAAAACGATATTTTTGCGATGAGAGAGAGTAGTTGTGCTTCCAAATCTAAGAACTATCCTTATATTACATAGGTTTGATTTAATTCCTTCATTTAACAAGCTGTGAGCTTTTTAGGTCACTGAATTGATGTACTTTGTGACACGGCGATGACTGCTAAAATTCACCATTCTCAAGACCTCCTTGAATGGCCCCAAAAACCTAAGAAAACCACACATAAACCTTCCTAAACTCATATTCTCTTATTTTCGAAAAAGTAATTTATTACTAAGTAAAGAAAAGATTTCAAACGGGACAACTTTGAACGTTATCCATCAGTTGAACTTCGAACGAGCCGTTAAATAGCACAGGAAGCCCAAAACCACAGATTTCTAGAAAGCGCCGTGACATGACTGAATATCTTCAGGACCTTCAGGGAATCCGAAAACTTTAATGTATGCTCTTAAAATCTTTCAAATAGATAAATATATTCTTTGAAGCCTTAGTGAAAAAATTCTAGCCCAAAATAATACATGTTTGAATATTTAGATAGGCGAAGAGATCGCGTAACGCAATGTGTACAGCGCCATAACAAAATTTGTTTATTCCTTCTTTGAAAGCGTATATCTTGAAAACGGTAGGAGGTTCGATCGGGTTCGATCGACGTTTTTTCTTCAATTATTTATCATCTTTAATTTGATGTGTGTTTGATTTAATAACTTTGTTACTGAAGTGCACACAAACAGTTCTTTTGTCTGTATGTTTAGTCGTTCGTTTCTATCTATGCAGTTTGCATAACACTGAGTTCGATTGACGAATTAAACATGAATTGATTACTTATCTGGTTTCAGCCTTCATAGACTAAGAGTTTGGTTTCTGATTACATGTTTGATCTTTTAGTTTTGAAAAAATTTTCAATTTTTAACCGATTTATGAGTCGTTCTTCTTGTATACTTGAAAAATACTTTCTCGAAATAAGTGCTCAATCACCGCGAAATTTAGCGCGTTCTGATTGGCCGAAATAAACCACGTGTAGCTTGCACAACCTCCTCTGGGTGCGAGGAAAGTCTTTTTTGAAAAAAATCCCTGCAAACATTTTCGGAAATTAAGGACAACCTCAAAAGGTTGTCCTAAATTTTCGAAAATGTTTGCCGGGAACTGTCGCGTTCCATTTGATTTCCACCCGGAATTTCCGATTATTTTGGTTGAATGGAAAGCGCCCCAAATCTGTGTCAGCAAAACCTTCAATACTCAAGGAGGCGTTAAGGAAAAGAGCAGCCTACGACTAGCCTGCGTTACATCCGGTTTATTCCCCGTAATAACCGTCTGCGAAATAACGAACATATTCGTGTTCTGAGACCCCCAGCGAATAGCAGGAAAATATATAATAGATGCTGATTGGCTGTTAACCTTTCAAATTCTAACGAGTCCTCCCATTGGTTCGATTACTCGCCTCAGTCTTTCCCGTTTGAGATAATAACCATTCCTAACCATTTGTAAATTCGCTTTTACTTTGGCTTATACTTGCCTGTTTTTGAAAGTAGCAGGATGAGAAGAACAAGAACAAAAATTGAAAATTGAAATGAGAAGAAAATAAGGAGGAAGAAAAGACGAAAATGTTCGTCCTATTTTCTTTTTTATTCCGTAGTTCACCAAACTCCAGAATATTCAATTCCATTCCCAATTTTCCTTCCTGTCGCATGTACCATTGCATTGTGGGCAACTCCCTGTGCTTTCCAATATGGCGTCCAATGGTAGAATGGGTTTCCGTTCAGGATCTCCCTCGTTCCTTATTATAGGTCTTTCTCTTGTTATAGTAGTCTTATTATACAGCTACTGGAGCGTCTCATCTCGTAATAGTATGCTCTTGAGAGACCAAACTTTCTTGCAAGACCGTTTGAGAGCTTTGTCAACCCAGAAAAGCAAGGTTGAACAAAAATATGTAGCGGCCCGCTCACAGATGACAAATGTAGAGAAAGCTAAGCGACAACTAGAGGCAAAGGATATGTCTTCTTCTAAGAAACAGTCACAATTAGATATGAAGGTTAAGCTGCTAGAAAATGAGCTACGGTCGGAGAAGCAGAAGTTGGCCAATGCCAAAAAGGAAGGGGTAGGTTAATTTATATATGACATTGTGTCGCCTTCAAAGCTATATCCTTGATCGTACAAAGAGTTTGTTTATACCAAATTCGATAACTTTCTAACTCATGATGCTTAAAAAGTACAAACTTTATGCTAAAAAATGATATAATTTAGCTCAATTTCGAGCAAAAAGAGCCAACTATATTTGCCAACTTGGCAAATTGATGTTTATTCTGCTTGAATTTTCGATGTTCGTTTCCAAGGAGTTTTCTCAACTGTTGCAAACATTCATTAGCAAAGTTTTAATTACAATTTTAATAGGATATTTAGTTAAGTAGGTGGTATTTTTTCCACTTTTTTACCTTTTGGAAGTTTTTCTTACATTATTTATGAGTTAATTGTTGTTATTCAAGTGTAAGGGTCTGTTTATATGAAAGCGAGTTGTCCCTGCTAGCCGGGATAACTCTTTTGTTTTGTATTCTCCCGGGATATTATCCCGGCTAGCAGGGACAACTCGGCTTCATATAAACAGCCCTTAACTCGAAACTCTTTTGAGATAAGCTGTATTTTTTTTTCACTTTAATATTTCTTCATTGTCCCAATTTTGACACAACAATTATAGGTACATTTTTCAGACCTATAAATAATATTGTATATTTATAGTTAATTCACGTGTTCATTTCATTCCCTTTATATTACAATTGCACTGTACTCTATAGTGTACTGTTTTTTTTTAATCCAGTGATATCTACAAGTTTCTACAAAATTGTGCAATTAGACAATACATTGTTAATATTGTTTCATGGATACATTGCATGCACTGCAAGAAATATCTTAAGCCCAGTCAAACGGCAAATATGATAGTTGATGATAGTTCCAACTATCATGTGCATTTGACCACCAACTGCATGTATCATGCACTATCAACGACTATCATGTTCAAATGTCACATGATAGTTTTTGCCGTTTGACCACGCGAATGATAGTTGATGATAGCTGAGACGCCTTCAACTATCATCAACTATCATAGCCGTTTGACCACCGCTTTAGACTGTAAACTAGAAGACCTTAAGCGGAGGTCAAATGGCTATGATAGTTGATGATAGTTGAAGGTGTTTCAACTATCATCAACTATCCTGTATGCGCGGTCAAATGGCAAAAACTATCATCGACTATCATGTTAAATTTGAGCATGTTCAAACTCTATGATAGTCGATGATAGACCATGAAAGTTGGTGGTCAAACGCACATGATAGTTGGAACTATCATGAACTATCATTGCCGTTTGACTGAGGCTTTAGAAGTTTTTCATTTGATCTCAAAAATATTCATTTTCAAATGTGTTTAGGTGACTTCTGTTGAAGTACCAGTATAGTCGCACTGTAAAACTTATTTTATCATCAATATATCTTTATTGCTTTACTAGGAGAAGAGTAAAATCGAACTCTCTAAACTGAAAAGCGATATTGAATCAACCAATATGAAGTTTAAACAGATAAGTGGTATGTTTTCAATTGCTAATTAAGTGTACTGAAAAGATAAGGGAATATTGATTTTATTGTTTTAATTTAATTTTATTTGACAATTCACCAAGGCGGGTAAAATTACAATAGGACATGACATCCCTATTAGGTGAAATTACCCTATTAATTTCTCAGGGGCCGGTTGTACAAAGGATGGATAAAGTTATCCGCGGATAAAAGTTATTCACTGCATAGGTTTTTTATAGATTTTATCCACTGGATAAGGATTTATCTGGTGGATAGCGCTATTCAGGCTTCGTACAACCGGCTCCAGGCAAATAGAGAATAGACACTTGAATCATAATCGTCTGGGTGTATGTGGTCTTGAGAAAAGCTGTTTATAGTGTCTGACTTATGAATGTTTTGAAACCAGGTGTATGTCATGATGGTGAGTTGTTATCGTCTGGGTGTATGTGGTCTTGAGAAAAGATGTTTATAATGTCTGATGTATGAATGGTTTAAACCCAGGTGTACGTCATGATGGTGTGTTGTGATTGTCTGGGTGTATGTGGTCTTGAGAAAAGATGTTTATAGTGTCTGATGTATGAATGGTTTAAACCCAGGTGTATGTGATTATGGTGTGTTGTGATCGTCTGGGTGTATGTGGTCTTGAGAAAAGCTGTTTATAGTGTCTGACGTTTAAATGGTTTGAACCCTGGTGTAAGTGATGATGGTGAGTTGTGATTGTCTGGCTGCATGTAGTCTTGAGAAAAGCTGTTTATAGTGTCTGATGTTTGAATGGTTTGAACCCAGGTGTATGTGATTATGGTGAGTTGTGATTGTCTAGGTGTGTGAAGTCTCAAGAGAGACGGTTGGTGTTAGTGTTTGAATTGTTTGAACCCAGGTGTAAGTGATGTTGATGAGTTGGTATTATCTGGATGTTTGTATTCTTCAGAAATACAGTTATTGATTATATCTGACATTCAAAATTTCAAGTGGAAATCATCTACATTTCCTGCATAATACTAAATATTTTCTTGTTATTTTCTATTGATTAGTCTATTTAGTGATGTTTAGTTCATAATTTGTTTGGCAGAAATGTTATACCTTGAAAATTTAAATGAACATGTGAGCAGAGTTGTGTGCTAAAATATCTAACGTAGAGGTAGTGAGTCTGAGTCTCCCCAATTAGCCACTGGCTAAATACATTGAGACGATAAAAAAGTGATTTATTTATATTTATTTTATTTATAAGATTAATAATTTTGATGGAATGTAATTTATATATATATCAATTCACAGCAAAAGCCAACTCAATGATGGACATGCACAAAAAACTACAAACAAATCTACAACTTCAATCAAAAGAATTAATGCAAGCTAAAAATGACAGGTATGACATCAGAATAGTTTATCATAATCATAATCATTACACTTATTACATTATATCATCATCATCATCATGCTCTCCACCTCTATCATCATCATCATCATCATCATTATTGTTACGAGCATTGTTGCAAACACTTTTGACAAAATTCTAGTTAGATTACTATTATTTTTTTACTTCAATAATAAATTCATGCATTTCTCCAACAATCGATCTGTTCATTCAATTCTTCATTCATTGATTGCTTTTTTCCAGTCATTCATTCATTCATTCATTCATTCATTCATTCATATGTTTAATGATTTATTTATTCAATCATTCATTCATTTATTCAGTTAAATATTCTTTCATTTACTCATCCACTTATTTACTGAAGCCTTTATTCACTATATCTATTTATCTATTACCACCTAATTGCAAGTACATTGTCCTGACTTTTGTAATTTAGTGGGAAAGGCATTAATAAAAAGACAAAAGAAGGTCACTCAAACTGAACTATGTCTTTTGTTATTCCTTTTTTTCAAGGGAAATGCTCAAAGTCCAACTAGATCACTCCAAAGAGGCTCTCAAAAACAAACCCAGACCTGAAAACAAAGAAAGACCACAAAACAGAGAAATAAATCTAAATCCTGAAAATAAAGGTAGCTTAATAATCAGTTAAAGGGGCACTTGGACCAAAATCAATGAAAATTGAAAATAAATTTGAAGTTCCTGAAACCTATCTATATTGCAACAATGATAACCATGAAGCAATTTTGCTTACATCAAAAAGACTGACACATAAAAATAGTCAAGGTTTTTTAACATTTAAATTTGGTATGTATCATACACACAACCCTATTGTTCTTTGAGATTTTAAACCAAAATTTCTCTAGGTTAATGAGCTTTAGATGCACAAGTTGTAATGAAATTTGGTTAGTTTTCTATCTACAATCATTCTCATGTATACATTGTCGCTTTCCAATTTATTTTAAATTTCTATTGTTTTTGGTCCAAGTGGTACTTTAATATTGAAGACCCATTGTCACTTAGCAACATGCACCATGTGAAAGACTGTATTTCGTAGACCATGAAAATTGCCAGACGGAATTTTGTAGATAATGAAAACTGCAAATCAGATATTTTGATACTTTTACAATGTGAGTAGGCATTTATGCTCTTACTTACTGCGGTTTTCCACTTTCTGCGGACTCAGACATTCCCACAGCTTATTGTGAAACATGTTTTTAGCTGCCGTCAATCAAAACTAATTAGTCAGTACCTTTTAAATCCTTGATTGCCACGGCAGCTAAAAACGTATTTCACAACAAGCAGTTGAAATGTCTGAGTTCGCAGAAAGTCAAAAACCGCAGTAATCATTTTGTTGTATTTGTTTTCTCGTAATACAACTGACTGTGAATTAATTATAACACTCAAAGCAAAATAAACAACGCAAAGCATGCCGGGAGTGACCATTGGTCTTTATAGTGCAACTACTGATACCGGGGCCACCCAAACAAATGTCAAAATAAATAGTTTTTGAGATCAAACAAAAAACTTGTAGTGGGTTTCTTATTCAATCTTTATCTATTCGGGTCACAAATAATGAAAATTATTAGCTTTTTAAGCAACAAAGTCAAACACTTGTAGAGATTCTATTGTCCATATTCTCGATCGTGATTGGATAAGCATATTTTGGTGGCCCCGGTTTCAGTAGTTGCACTGTAATGATAGCTATAACAATAAGCCTATTGATTATTTCATCATTTTGTCTAATGTTATTGTAGATCCAACAAAGAGATTGTCGTCACTTGGTAAGAAGCCTACATACAAGTTTGATAGGTCTAAACCCAAACACCTTCAACATGGTTTCAATCACTTTAAAAACAATGCCAACGTTGCTCACAGAAAAGACAAACTAATTGTTAATACCAAGTTAACCAGCAAACCGTCATTCAAACCAAACATCTCAACACATGTTGATGTAAAAAATAACCTTAACACTACCAACACCACCACCACTACTACTACGACCACACCAGGTGTAACATATTCAACCAATACTACAAGCAAAGTACCTCAAGCTAATCATACAGTGACGCTAGCCCCTACTACTACCACACCGGGTGTAACAAATTCAACCATTATTACAAGCAAAGTGTCTCAAGCTAATCATACAGTAATGCTAGCCCCTACAACGAAGTTAGTTCAAATTCATTCTAGTCCAATTAATTCTCCCAATGTAACAGGAAATAACAATTTAGTTCCTGGTAAAAGTCTGGATGAAAAGAATGCCAGTTTGTCTGCTGGTGCTGCTCCAAATAGTTCTGTTGAGCTGTCAACAGAACAATCGACACAGAAATCAAGTGAGACACCAACCGGGTCATCAAAAGGGGATGAAGATGAAAACAATAATGACGAAATTGAAAGGCATTTGAGAAATCCACAAGCAAGAGAAAATGTGTTTAAGAAAAGGATGGGGATGGGGAAGGTATGTTGAATACTTTGTGACTATGTAAAATCTTGATTGATTCAATATCACTGGTTCATTGTTAGCCAATTTGATTAGGTTGACTCATTCATTCATTCATTCATTCATTCATTCATTCATTCATCATTTATTCATCCTTCATCCATGCATACATGCATTCATTCGTACATCCATTTAATTATTCATCCATTCATCCATTTATCTATTTATACATTCATCCATTCATTCTTTTATCCTTTTATTCATCCATCCATCCATTCATCCATTTATCTATTTATACATTCATCCATTCATTCTTTTATCCTTTTATCCATTCATTCATTCATTCATTCATTTATCTATTTATGCATTCATCCATTCATTCTTTTATCCTTTTATTCGTCCATTCATTCATTCATTCATTTATCTATTTATACATTCATCCATTCATTCTTTTATCCTTTTATCCATTCATTCATTCATTCATTCATTTATCTATTTATACATTCATCCATTCATCCATTTATCCTTTTATTCGTCCATTCATCCATTCATTCATTTATCTATTTATCCATTTATCCATTCATTCTTTTATCCTTTTATCCATTCATTCATTCGTTGATTTATCTATTTATACATTCATCCATTCATTCTTTTATCCTTTTATCCATTCATTCATTCGTTGATTTATCTACTTATACATTCATCCATTCATCCATTTATCCTTTTATTCATCCATTCATTCATTCATTCATTCCTATATCCATGTATTAGTTCATATATTTATCTATTTATTCATCCATCCATTCATTTATTTATTGTATTTTTTATATTAATAATAACTATTTATTTATCCATCTATTGATTGATTTATTGTTGCATTCTTTCTTTTCCCACCCATCCATTTATGTATTTATCACTGTGTACAAATTCATGTTCTTAATGTAACTTTCTTTCTTATTCCAGCATCAAAGACGAATGCCCAATAATATCTAGGCCACACCTTAGTCTTACAAACAAGGGATCACTCAGTATTATCATCCTGTTAATGGTAGTGATGTCATAGGAAGTAGAACAACTTTCTAGAAATTCTCTCAGAGACTAAGGAGGATACGGATTGGGAACATCCCATAAACATGCTCAAAAGTAAAAATGTTTATGTTTAGATAGCTCATCTTCAAATCAAAATATGGCTTCCATTTTTAATTCCTTTGGACTGACTAGCCTCATTTCTACAGTCAATATCATTAATGTCGTCCATGTTAGGCCAAAACTGTGGGTTCAAGTCCTGCCAAGGGCAATTTTTACATGTAAAGTTTATGTTAAGTAGTACATGTTTAGTAGAGATTAACACTAAACAGGTTCCCATTTAAATCTGTACTTTCCCATTTAAATATGTACTTATGCAAATTTTGTTGATGTGTGCTAAACACACAGATCAACCAATCAGAGAAGTTCATTTCAGAAATAATATATTCTGATTGGTTGATCTGTGTCTTTAGCACACGTCAACACAATTTGCATAAGTACAGATTTAAATGGGAACCTGTCGCACATGATTCTTTGTTTATTTGTTTTCAGCAGTTGAAATTTCTATTTTTAACTGTATAATGAGTAACAGTGAACATGGAATAAGAATTCTGAAATATAAGTTCACATTTATATTCACATCTAGTATAATTTGAGCATTTACCTATGTAGTGTCATGTGACATTTCTTTTAGTGTCAATGTCATGTTTGGTAGATGATGTTAAAGATATTGACTGTATGTAATATTTTGTACTTTGTTTATGTGAGGTGAGTTCAGTCAATCAAGAATTAGTTGATCACCATATTTTGATTCAATGTACATTGTAGAACTTTTAAGATATTACATGCTATGTGATTGGCTGGACAAAAGTGAAATATAACATGCACTCTGATTGACTGTATAATTTCATTATATGTAATACTCATGCTGATTGGCTGGATAAAATGTGAAATATAACATACACTCTGATTGACTGTATAATTTCAATATATGTAACACTTATGCTGATTGGCTGAATAAGATGTGAAATATAACATGCACTCTGATTGACTGTATAATTTCAATATATGTAACACTCATGCTGATTGGCTGGATAAGATGTGAAATATAACATCACCCTGATTGATTATATAATTTCAAAATATGTAACACTCATGCTGATTGGCTGAATAAGATGTAAAATATTACAAACATAGTGATTGGCCAGATAAAATGTTAATAATAAGTATTAGAAACCATACATTTTGAGTGGTTGAGGTGTTTGATTTATGAGAGCACATAGCAGGCATGTTTTCATGTTGTTTAAATATGTCAATTTGTATTTTGTAAAAGAAACAGAAAACTTGCTGTGGTGCTGTGTGCAGTTAAGGCCTACTCTAGGTCATAAGATCGCCCAAGATCGCCTAAGATAGAGTCATCTAGATTTTAGGAGCTTTCTAGGGGATATTTGCTAAAATCGCCCAGGACCTGGAGTAGGCTTTAGCTATAAACTGAGCACTTCATGTCATGCTTCTGTTAATAGTCTTCTCTTGTGTGCTGCCAGTCCCATATCCAGCTTGGCAGAGGTTTCTTGTCCCTCTCCCTAGAGGGGGAGGAAGGGGAGGAGGGGGAGGCGCTGGTAAAGAAATCTCTGACAAGCAGGGTAATTTCAATACAACAGAACTTGTAAAAAGTTAAGTTAATTTTATTTAATCTTGGTTGAAATGAACTGTGTTCTGAAAGATACTGGACAGGGGCTGGTTGTACGAAGGGTGGATAAAGTTATCCGCTGATAAAAGTTATCTGCTGCATAGGTTTTTTATAGATTTTATCCGCTGGATAAGGAGTTATCCGCTGGATAGCGCTATTCAGGCCTCGTACAACCGGCCCCAGGCATACAATCAATCTCGTAGTCAAATGACACTGTCTTGATCTTTTTATATTTAAATCCATTTTCAAAAACAAAATGTCGAAGATAATAAAAATGTGCAAAAAAGAAGTGATTTTTTTGTTGTAATAAACGATAAATAAGTTTGATACTCAGTGCTGTCTTTTCTTTTTTCCAAAAAAATTGGTTGAGTGATAAAAATGAAGGATTAACCTTCACAGAATGAATAATGTTGTTCACACTTATGCTTCCCCCTGTCCCCTAGGCTGTTTCCACAATCAACCCTCAAAATCATTCACAGTGGTTTGCGACAGATGTTCTGAGATTGGGTGGAAATGCTTCAGTTATGTTTATTTCCTATTGAAATGCCCCCTTCCTCTACCCTGGGTGCCAGGGACACTCGTGCTCACCAATAACGATCCCAGAAAATAATTCCTCTGGCACCCAGGGTACCTTTCCCCTCTCCAACTCCCAAAAGTCTTGCAGTGATAGGTACCCCCTTTTGCAAGGCCCCAATATGTAGATGTAGATAAGGTTTGGAGTCCCTGTGCCCTCATGGCACAGGAAGCCCAACTTTAGAATGCTCGTGGTCTGACACAGAGGAACTTCTTTTAGGGCTCACTTCTCATTATCATAATCAAATTATTATCATAATTTCGTATTATGATATAAATACAATCAACGTAAGTATCTTAAAGAGAGACTGACTAATGTATATGACGTCGTCCTTCATACTCTGTTACGTACTGCCCGCTAGGCCATTCAATGGAGTGAATAATTAATACAAAAGTTTAAAATAAAAACATTGACAAATTTGCATGTTATTGGCTTGTGAAGTTAAGCGGAATGAGTTCCATTGAAATATTTATTATCCTGTGCTAAAACTGTTATCATTCGTTCAATATGGCGGCGTTAGGTCCTGGTGAAACCGACGATTTAGCAAAGTTACCTAGACTTGATGCTCAAGTTATACTCAATGAGTTAAAACACCGATATTCTAAAGACAAAATCTATGTAAGATGCGATAATTATCTTATAATGTTATGCATGAATCAGAGACGCTGAAAGTTTTGAATGTTGCTGAAGTTTTTTGGAAAGATTCTTTCGATATTTCGCTTGACAGAAATGTCTTTTGATTTTTTACGTTTACTTTTCAAATTGCAGACGTATGTTGGTGATATTTTGATAGCGGTCAATCCATTCAAGACTTTGAAAATCTACGACAAAAATGTAAGTTATTTTTTAGTGTATATTTAATTGGCATTTGCTCGTTAATAAATAATTTTGGATGTAGTTATCGGGATATATTGATGTTTATATATCTGATGAAAGATGACATCAAATTTGTTATTTTTTTTACCTATTTTGAAAATCATTCGAGGTGGGGTATAGGGGGAGGGGAGAGAGGGGAGTAGTGTGGGATTAAAAAAAATACACAAATGCTTGCAACAATGATTGATGTTGTTTCATGATAATGATTTTCAAAATGTAATTCTCAAAAATAAAGACAATATATATATAGATGTGACAGTGTTGAAAAGTTGTTCCATAACACAATGTTGTTGATTTTGATAAACTGATTTGATATGATGATGTAATATTTTGATTGTTTCAAGGCATCACACAAGTATAAGGAGGTGGTCAAGTCTACAGAACCACCTCACATCTTTGCAGTCGCAGATGCTGCATATCAAGCAATGTTGGGGAAGGGAGGAGCCAGGCCACATCATCAATGCTGCGTTATCAGGTATTTGAGTATCGACAAATAGATGGATGGATTAATAGATTCATTAATATTGATTGGTTGGCTAACTGACTGATTGATTGATTGGCTGATTGTTTGACCAATTGATAGATAGATAGATAGATAGGTAGATTGATTGATTAATTGATTGATTGATTGATTGATTCAGTTATTTGTTTGATTGATTAATGAATGAATGAATGAATGAATGAATGGATTGATTGAAGAATGTATTGATTGATTGATTATTAGGTGAATAGGTAGCTAGGTGGATAGATGATTTAATTGATTGATCTTTGAGTTATTTGATTGATTGATTGACTGAATGATTAATTGATAGGTGAATAGGTGGTAGTGAATGATTGATTGTTTGTTGATGAATAAATGTATGGATTGATTGATTGATAGATAGATGAATGGGTGGATGGATGGATGATTTTAATTGATTGATTGATAGATTGATTGATGGATAAATGGATGGATTGATTGACTGACTGATTGATTTATTGATATATAGGTAAATGTGTTGATTGATTTATTGATAGATAGGTAAATGTGTTGGTTGATTGACTAGTTAGCTGATTGATTGGTTTATTTATTATCTCATCAGTGGTGAGAGTGGAGCTGGCAAAACAGAATCTGCAAAGTTCATCATCAATCAAATAATAGAGCTGTCACATGGCGAATCTCAACTAGAACAGCAGATCCTACAGGTACAGTACCTACATTATCATTATAATCACCACCACCACTAGCATAATCATCATCATCATCTCAACCATCAATATCATCATCATTATCAGTACCAGTATCATCATCAGCAGCAGCACTACCACCACAACCACAATCGTCATCACCACCACCACCACCATCATTATCACCACCACCTTCATTGTTATCATGCTCATCATCACCACCACAACCATCATTATCACCCCCAGTATCATCATCTTCATCACCAGTATCATAACATTCACTGCCAGTATCATCATCATCATCACCACCACTATCACCACTAACACTACAGCATCATCATCTTCACCACCACCACTATCATCATCATCACCACAACCATCACCACCATCACAACCATCATCACCACAACCATCATCATCACCCCAGGTCCCCAGCATCATCATTTTCACTGCCAGTATCATCATCATCATCACCACTAACACTTTCATCTTCATTATTATTATCATTATCATCACCATCACCACTAACACTTTCATCTTCATTATCATTATCATCACCATCCCACTAACACTTTCATCTTCATTATCATTATCATTATCATCACCATCACCACCTCAATCTTCTTTTTGTAGGTAAATCCACTTCTTGAAGCATTTGGCAATGCACAGACAGTAATGAATGATAACTCTAGTAGGTTTGGAAAATACATCCAGCTGAAATTCCTTAATGGTGGAGGTATGTTTTATCCTTTCATTCATCTATTTATTCATTCATTTATTCATTAATTAATTTATTCATTCAATCAATCAATCATTCATTCAATAATTTATTCAATAATTCATTTATTCATTCAATAATTGATGTATTCATTCATTTATTTAATCATTCATTTGTTTATTAATTTATTCATTCATTCATGTATTCATCCATCCATCCATTCATTTATTCATTCATTCATTTATTCATTCATTTATTCATTCATTTATTCATTCATTTATTCATTCTTTCATTCTCTTTTTGAATTCAGTTATTGGTGCCAAGATCTCAGAATATCTTTTGGAAAAGTCAAGAATTGCAGTTCAAAATAATGGTGAAGAAAACTTCCACATTTTCTACTATCTTTTTGCTGGTTTATCCCAAGAAGAACTGCAAAAATATAGTTTCAGTTCACCAAAAAGCTACAGGTATAAAAATATTTGAGAGGTGTAGCTTTAGTAGTTGTTGTGTAGTGTTAGCAATATTTGATTTTGCAAAAAGATCATCATCACCATGGACTTTTATCACACTGCGGCCATGTTCATTCCCATGAGAGCGAAAAGGTTTGTTTGGAACGTTCTGAAATGCATGAAAGTGAGGGAACCCAAGGGATTCAAAACCTATTGTTTCAACAAATATGGTGGCCCATTGTCAAAGTGAATTATTATCATAAAATGCTATCATTATTATTATCATCTCTTTAATAAATATTATAATCATCATCATCATATTCTTTATTGCCATAAGCATCCACAGTATTATTGTTGTAATCATACCCAACCATCATTATCATCATTATCATCATTTTAATGTTGTCATCATCATCATCATTAACAACTTCAACATCATCACCAGCAACGACATCATAACCACTGTTCTTTATATCAATACAATCATTGTCATTTCCATAGCAACAAGTCTTTCATGTTAACGTCCACCTTAATTTTATCAGCTACCTTAGCAATGGCTACAGCAGCAAGAATGTCAAGAGAAACAAAGATATGTTTAATCAACTCATGAATGCCATTGATCTTGTTGGATTCTTGGAAGAGGTACGGCATGACTATGGCCTTCACCATTATAATCAGCTGTAAACTATCAATTAAATCCAGGGAGAGTGGTTATTCCCATATATTTGCTATACATGTATGTCAGAATCAGGCTATTAGACCTTTCATAGCACATCCCTATCTAAAACCATGTTAAGTAGCCCCCACTCCATGGAGTTACATCATCATATTTGTTTTTTCAATTGTATGGAAAAGGGCATAGTAATTATTGCTTCAAAGTTTAGCGTATATTTAACTCAAAATCGGTGACCAAAACAGCAATCTGTGAAACAACATGAATCCCAATTGAAAAACTGAAATATTTTCAACTATCTATCTGCATGATTAATCTAGTTATGATACATATAATATTGTTAGCTTCATAGCTCAGTTGGTAGAGCATTGCATCAGTTCTACAAAGGTAATGGGTTTAAACCTGTTTAAGTCCTGAACTTTTTTTCTGGCCTCTATAATCTATCGATTGCAATAGTACTTTTCACAGTTCCGCTCAGTGACCACGAATCATAGTTTCAAGTCAAGGTTTAAGTTGATGAGCATATCATAGCAAAACTATAATTTATCATGCACAGCAACTCGAACCTCGACTTGGAACTATTATTTATGGTCACTGTGGGGGACTGTGAAACGGACTATTGTTTTAATTGTTTACTATTCCACAATGGTGTTGATCATCATAGTACACACTAATCTAATAATAATCTATTTCAATCTAATATAAATGATCTCTGTTAGGAACAAACCAACATGTTCTTGCTTCTCTCTTTGGTGTTGAATATGGGCAATATCGTAATTGAAGAGGATGATGAAGATAATGCCCTTGTTAAGGACCAAGAAGTGTTGAACGTTGCAGCAGTAAGTTGACACAAATGACTACTAGATCATGAAAGAACGAATGAATGAATGAAAGAATGGATGAAGAATGAATGAATGAATGGATGAATGAATAAATGTTAAATAAATGAATGGATGAATAAATGAATGAATGGATGAATAAATGAATGAATGGATGAATAAATGAATGAATGGATGAATAAATGTAAAATATATGAATGGATGAATAAATGTAAAATGAATGAATGGATGAAAAATGAATGAATGGATGAAAAATGAATGAATGGATGAATAAATGTAAAATATATGAATGGATGAATAAATGTAAAATGAATGAATGGATGAAAAATGAATGAATGGATGTATAATTAAACGAATAAGTGAGTGATTGAAAGCATGATAAATGGAAGAATAAATGAAAGAATAAATGAAAGAATAAATGAATGAAAGAAGGCCTGAATAACTGGATGAATGAATAAATTGATGAATTAAAGCATTAATATATGAATGAATGAATGAATAAGTAATTCAATGAATGAATGAAATTATAGAAAGATGGATAAATAAATTTGTAGTTACTAAATGAAAATTTGGAATTCATTTTTTTTTTTGTAGAAACTTTTTGGTACAGATGTTGAGAAAGTGAAGAATATACTAACCAGTACGTCTACTACCACCAAAGGAAGTATCATTAAAAGACGACTCAAAAAACATCAAGCATTAGGTAAATCCACCTTGTTTCCAGTCCCTTTTCCCTTTGCTCGCGGACGGTAAAAAGTCCTGGGCACAAGGTTGTAAGTAGCTATGGGTTCCCTGTGTAGACTGATGGACATGTTGGAAATAAAATGGGTTTTTACTTCAATAATAAAAAGATTATTTGGTCAGTCAAGATCAGTCTCTAAGGATTAAATAATGGCTGACTGACTGACTAAATGAATATTTAGTAAAGAAGTAAAGGAATCAATGAATGTAGGAATGAATTGATGGATGAATGAATAGATGGATGAGTGGGTAAATGGATGAATGAATGTGGGATGAATGAAGGAATAGATGGATGAGTGAGTAAATGGATAAAGATATGTGGAATGAATGAATATAGGAATGAATGGGTGAATGAATGAATAGATGGATGAGTGGTAAATGGATGAATGAATGTAGGAATGAATGAATGAATAGATGGATGAATGAATGGGTAAATGGATGAATTAATGTGGAATGAATGGATGTAGGAATGAATGGATGAATTGATAAATGGGTGAACAGGTAAATGGATTTTTACAAAAGAATTAACAGGTAAATGGATGTATGAATGAATGTGTAAATGGGCTCATGAATGAATAAAAGTAGGAATGAGTAAATGGTCGAATGAATGCATGGATAAATAAATAAATAAGAGAATGGGTGAAAAATGAGTCAACGAGTATTTTAAAAAAAATAACCAAATCAGTAAAATCATGAATGACTGACTTGCCGACTGATTCAGTGAATAATCTTACATTTTGGATGTTTATTGTTTCAGATGTACGTGATGCAACAGCCAAAGCCCTCTATGGTCGGTTGTTTAGTTGGATCGTCAATAAAATCAATCGTTTGCTTGCACCACCTGCAATGACTCGAGGAGAGAACGTTATGGAAATAGGTATGTAGCGATACTCTTTACGTGTACACTTTCGTAAAATAACGATATGCAGCTGTAGCTAACGGAAATGCAACATGAATCTTGTTCCAAACAAAACGTACAAAAAAGAAGATAACGACCATTACTCTCTGTGTGCCCTTGCGTGATCTGAAATACGTACGTAAAATTAACGGAAACGCAACATGAATATTGTTCCAAACAAAAACGTTCCAAACAAAAACGTTCAAAAAAGAAGATAACGACCATTACTCTCTGTGTACTCTTGCGTGATCTGAAATACGCAAGTAAAACTTACGGAAACGCAACATGATTTTTGTATAGAACAAAAACGAACAAAAAAGAAGATAATTACTAATATTAGCATCTGCGTACTCTTGCGTGATTTGAAATACGCATAACACTTACAGAAACGGAACATGAATCTTGCTTCAAACAAAAACGTATATTAAACGAGATAAGCCTTGTCACACTCTTGTCACACGTAAAACTTACGACGCAATCGTAACACAAACTTTATATCGAACAAATTAAAAAACGTACGTACAAAACCAAAATATTAGCTTGTCGTTACACTTGTGTGATTTAAAATACGCATGCAATACTTACGGAAATACAACAGAAATCTGATAACCAATTGGAGAAAGATGAAACCCTCTTTGCTTTCTAGCAGCTTTCTTATCGCATTAAAAAATGTTGTTTCTTTGTTTTTAGGAATCCTGGATATTTTTGGATTTGAACATTTTGAGATGAACAGTTTTGAGCAGTCGTGCATCAACTTGGCCAATGAACAACTGCAATTCTTCTTCAACCAGGTATAAATTCAAGTGACCTTCTTTTGTTATTATTTTCATTATCATCATCATCATTGCCATATAATCATCATCATTACCATAATCATTGTTATTATTATTGGCAATTCTTTTTCAACCAGGTATAAATCCAAGTAAACTTCTTTGGTTATTCAGTATTTTTATTATCATCATTACCATATAATCATCATCATTACCACTATAATAATTATTATTATTGGCAAATCTTTTTCAACCACTAGGCAGGTATAAATCCAAGTGATCTTCATTTGTTACTATTTTCATCATCCTCATCATTACCATAATCCTCATCATGATAGTCATCACCATCACCATTCAATGGTATTAAAACAACCGACAGTATAATTCTTATTCCATGTTCGCTGTTACTAGCTTATTATACAGTTAAATTTTAAAGAAATTTTTAAGAAATTTTAACTGCTGAAAACAAATGAACAAAGAATCATGTGTCAATTGTTGTAGTGTTAATCTCTACTTTACGTGGACAACGTTAATGGCATTTAGTATAAATACAAAGGTGATTATACAAAATCGCGCGGTCTGATTGGTTTGCTATCTCGGATTATCAGCCGATAATCACCTTTTCGGACAAAATGGCTGCCAGTAGTTGTTTTGTCACTGTTAGCGAAGATGAAATTGAAAACTTTAAAGAAAATGCTGTCCCAAAATCGACAAAAGAAGCTACTAAGTTTGGAGTCAAGCTATTTAAAGGTATCATAGTAAATTTTCACGTTGTTTTTTTGTCATTATGCGAGACAAAGTTTACAATTTTTACGCGTAACGTTCGCGCTTTTAAAAAATAAAATATTTTCACTTACAATGCTGTTTCCTTCTTTCTTTTTTGAAATAATCACCTTTGTATTTATACTAAAACGATTATTCACCTCAGGCGAAGTGATTATCGGCGAATAATTACTCGCAGCTCGAAGACTCACCGCTCGGTAAATATTCACCGATAATCACTTCGCCTTCGGCGAATAATTGTTAAAGACTGGCATGTATAAGGCAGTGACAATGAATAACATAGAGAATGTAATGATGTTTTCTTTTCAGCATATTTTTATGTGGGAACAAGAAGAATACAAAAGGGAAGGCATTGATTGGACGACTATCACATATGAAGACAACAAACCAGTTTTGGTGAGTTATAATCATTGACTGTAAATACACCATTTACATATAGCATCATATACTACAATAATGCTGTGTCTATTTCATTGTTCTTAGGATCTCTTTTTGGAAAAACCTATCGGCCTGCTTGCTCTTCTTGATGAAGAAAGCCATTTTCCCCAGGTAATCTCAGCAACCAATGCATTACCATGGTAACCATTGTGTTACTAGGTAGCCCAGTAGCCAATACATCACTAGTTTTATCCTTAGTAACAAATAGTTTCGAATGAATACATCTGGTCTCAAACACTCAATCTTGTAATAAGACATTTGTGTGACAAACAAATAATTTGCCAGCTTTCTTACATCCACAATGTTTAGCCTTTTTAATGTTAAACATCTTTTAATTGCTTTCCACATCAAAATTTTAGCCTCTTATCACAACAAAGGTATCAACGTTCTTTTTTCTCGACAGAGCACAGATGAAACGTTTGTTCAAAAGCTTGTCAAGAACTGTGGCAAAAGCAAGCACTTGGTCACATCTCGTCAGTCTCAACTTAGCAAGTTCACCATTGTACACTATGCAGGAAAGGTACAGTTTAGTTAGTGCATTAATGAATACAGCATACAAATATGTGTTAGAATGGGACAGTCACTATTTTAATCACTATTTTAATCACTATTTTATCACTATATCCAGGTAGAGTATGACAGCTATGGTTTCCTGGAAAAGAACCGTGACACCTTACCACAAAGTGTGACTGAAGCTTTGGAAAAGAGTAATAATGAACTGATTAGTACCATATTCACTGGTAAGTGAAGTTGAAATTTCCATTAACGTTTACCATTTAAACCAAAGGACCACAGGCAGCCCAACTAGTCTATCTGAGGAATTTTTCAAAGCGAATAAAATTTTTTTTTTACCGCACGCCAAGCTGAAATATCCGATTAAAAAAAGGATTGTTTTTGTTTGAGCGCGCGGTTGGGCTTCCTGTGTTGATTGGTTTGATCGCACGCGACTTTCTTACTAACGAAAGAAATCGAAGAGAGTTGAGAGAAATCCTACCCTCTTCGACACCGCGCAACTTTGACGAAAAGCCACAGGAATCCCATCTGCGCGTATTCAAACAAATACACCACAGGAAGCCCGCCCGCGAGCTCATAGAATAACAAAAAACTTTTGTTCAATATTAATATGGCGTGCGAAGTGCGCGGTAAAAAAAAAATCCTCAGATCGAGTAGTTGGGCTGCCTGTGCAAAGGACCAGATAAATCGTTTCGTGGGGTTGTCCTTACTTCGTCGATAACAATATATAACCACTGGTAGTACTGACCATCGGTCTATTGAGTTTGATTGACGTTTCTATGGAAATATCTAAGTAGTGATAATGTTTTGTATATTTTCCAGGTACCATTACCAGAACAGGAACATTGGCCATTGGTAAAATGGGTGGTGACCCAAGGATGAGGAAAAGCGTAAGTATAGTGTAGTTCACATTACGTTTTTTACCGAGCACCTGAAGAGGTAGCGTCTACTGAATAAGTTCCTAGATTCTCATTATTTATCTATCTAGCCTCTTCCGCAAGCATCTCTTTATCTCTTTTCATCGGGCTTCCTGTGAAGAGGAGAAAAAAAAAACGAGCGGGAAAGAGGGAGAAGCAAAGAGAAAAAAGAAAGAAAGAAGTGTTTTTCTCTCTCCCTCATAATTTTTTATATATTTGCATAATTTTCATATCATACGAAAGCCGCATCCATTTATCAATTGTTTTATTATTCATTCAAAATATTCTTACGGCTCCAGTTATATATATCCAAAACGGCGCTAGTTTTGAAATGCTAGTTAATACATCGAAACTGACAAATCGAATCTAGGAAGATTAAAGGGGTGACTGTCTTGTGTGCAGGACATTACTTCCTTGGTATTTAATTACATTAAATAGAGGACGAAAATAATAATAATATAAAAATAATAATGATGATGATGATGATGATGATGATGATGATGATGATGATGACGATGATGATGATGATGATGATGATTATGATAACGATGATGATGATGATGATGATTATGATAACGATGAAGATGATGATGATGACGATGGTGATGATGATGATGATTATGATTACGATGATGATGATGATGTTGATGACGATGATGATGATGATGATGACGACGATGATGATGATGATGATGATGATATATGAACACTTCGCTGCTGAGAGAGTTAGAACTAGTCATCAAAACTACCCTCTTGGAATTCGCGCCTGTAGCGTGGCCATTTTCAATTTCTCCTTGAGGCTGGCCATCTCCACTTGCACCCACTCAAGACCGGATTTTCTGCTCTATATGCCACTGCACCTGTGTAGTTAATTTTAGCCTGACAATTCCATGTGATCGCATAGATAGTGATCTAGAGTTGAAGTCTTCCTAGGCCAACGAGAAGAAGACTCTGGTCATTTTCTATGGTCTATGAGTTGTATATTTGATCATATTATCCAACTATCATAGACGAGTAAAAATATCGCAGGAGTAGGACTGGATCGAGTAAAAATATCGCTCAAGTAAAACAACATTTTGCATTATAAAAGAACAAAAACCTTTTGATTGGATAATAAATAACTTATTAAACAGTTTAATGTGTAATATGGCTGGATATTTTACTCGTTAACTTGCATTATTATTATTATTGTTGTTGTTGTTGTTATTGTTGTTATTATTATTATTATTATTATTATTATTATTATTATTATTATTATTATTATTATTATTATTATTACTAATGCTGCTGTGATTTGTTATTTAGCGTGTGGCCAAACCGGCAAGACAGTTGAAGCCAAACACCAAGAAAGCGACAGTCAGCAGCCAATTTAGGGTAAAAACGATTATTTTTGAATGTATTAAATGTGCTACAAATGCCTGTGATTATTGAGTTAGATGAAGAAAAAAAAAATGATTTGACAGTAGGTAATATATGCTCCGACGAAGGGCTAAAGCTCGAAACGTCAGTAAAGTTAAGTCAACATTTTTTACGGTGTTACAAATTTCATTCTATTACCTATCGTCTATATCAAACACCAACGCAGTCGATACTAGTTTACTCGCTAGTTTCCACAGACATTGACGGCAGTATTGAATTAATGTTTTGTGGCCGTGTATTTATTAAGGTGCTTACATTTTTCAGACGTCGTTGACTGTACTAATGGAAAAGCTAACCGCTGCCCACCCACACTTCATTCGTTGCATCAAACCCAACCACATGAAGGTGAGTGATTATTGGGCTTCCTGTGGCGTTGTATCGTTTGTATTTCAATACTCCAGTTCCGTGTTATCTATCACTGCTGTACCACTTTGACAGAAGGCTCATTTGCACAGCCTCGATTCAAAGTAAATTCAAATGTTTTCTATTGTTAGGCGATATCATTGTTTTCGTGCTTTGCTTGAAATGTGGGAATATTTTGACAACAAATCGAGGCTTAGCCTATGTAAATGTATCTTTTGTCAAATACAGTAAAAACCCGCATATAAGAACGACTATTTTTCGAGGTTAGGCTAAAGTGGTTCTTATATAATGAGGAGAAATGAGGCTAAGGTGGTTCTTAACTGGTTCTTATTTACAAAGCAAGAACAATTTCCCTTATAAAGTGGGGTTTTTTTAAATATTATATAAATTGTTATGTAGAAGCATCTGAATGATGAATGTATTCTCATTGAGAACTAACTGATAATACATTTGTAAAACATTTTTCTTGCATTGATTTTAAATTTGGTCATATTTAGACTCAACTTATATTTTTTCAAATGACCAAATAAATCTTGAAACCTTTCATATAAGAACCAGTCTATTTTTTTGCCTAAAGGTGGTTTTAACAGGTGCTTAAAAAGCAAATTTTAGCCTAGTGGTTCTTAATCCACTGGTCTTATATGCGGGTTTTTACTGAAGTACAGCGGTGCTGGATATCATGAAACTGGTCTATTGCAAATGCCCGGCAAATAACCTTGCTCTGACTCGTGCTGCTTTTGTTTTATTAAGTCAAAGTGAGTCTAAATTTTCTGGTAACTAATTTTACGTTTGTTTCGTACCCAGGCCTCTGGTAATTTTAACAACCAATACGTCGAAGACCAGGTGTGTAGAAATATTATATACTCTCTCCTCCCATGTATCGTTGATTTGTCCTTTCTTCTTGTATTGACCAATCACCTTAGAGTATCAGCCGTGTATAGAAATATTACTCTCCCCTCCCATGTATCGTTGATTTGTCATTTCTTCTTGTATTGACCAATCACCTTTGAGTATCAGCCGTGTAGAAATATTACTCTCCCCTCCCATGTGTCGTTGATTTGTCCTTTCTTCTGGTATTGACCAATCACCTTTGAGTATCAGCCGTGTAGAAATATTACTCTCCCCTCCCATGTATTGCTGATTTGTCCTTTCTTCTGGTATTGACCAATCACCTTTGAGTATCAGCCGTGTAGAAATATTACTCTCCCCACCCATGTCCTCTGTTATTTGTTGTATTGACTGTTTCCCTCAACAAACCTTTTTGAAATATGATGTCGTGGTTTAGTTGAAGTACACCGGTGTCTTGGAGACTACAAGAATAAGACGGGAAGGATATCCTGTTAGACCAACCTTTGAAGAATTTGTAGACAGGTGGGAAAATACGCATTATGAAAATCATTATCATAAACGTCATTATTATTATCATTATCATTATCATTATCATTGTCATCATCATTATCATTGTTATTATCATTATCATTGTTGTTATCATTGTCATTGTTATTGTTATTATCATTGTTATTATCATTATCGTTATCATTGTTATTATCATTGTTATTATCATTATCGTTATCATTGTTATTATCATTGTTATTATCATTATCGTTATCATTGTTATTATCATTGTTATTATCATTATCATTATCGTTATCATTGTTATTATCATTGTTATTATCATTATTATTGCCATTATCATTATCATAATCGTCATATCATTATCATTATTATTATCGTTATCATTATCATTTTAATCATAACTATTACAATTTTCTTCGAATCTGATTGGTTGACAGACTGCTCTATTTTCCACTAATCAATCTTGTTTTTGTAATCGGACAGTGTAATCGGACAGTTGGTTGTAATCGGACAGTTTTATGAGCCAATGATTTTACTGCTTTCAGAGTAATCAACCAATCACTGAATTGATAATTTTATTTCACAATAATTAAAATATATAAAAATTTACAACATGATATAATTTTTAAAAAAGATATTAATGACATTAACAATTGTTTGTGTATAATGTTTGAAATTTATAAAATTGAATCACTGAATTGATACAGATCACTACGAAAATTATTCTCAAAAATGAGTTTTTTTCAAAAATGGAGGATTTTTTCATTTTTATTAGAAACCCCACACATTTTTCTCTGAAATTGTAATAGTTATGATTAATTGGTAATCAAACTATTGCGGTGTCGTCCAATTTTGTCTGTAATCATACTCGTGATAAACAAATCGGACTCCCGCTACGCGGCCTTCCGATTTTGTAATCACTCGTATGATAACAGACCGAATTGGACTCCACTCAGTCCAATTACCATCATTAATCAATGTAAGGATCCATATATTTACCGTCATCTTCATTACTATATCAATATCATCGTCGTCATCATTATTATCATCATTGTCAAGATGGTTACCGTCTTCGTTATATGTATCATATTACCATTATCATTATCATCAATGTCATTAGCATTGTCAGGATCATCTTTCGGCATTACTATATCATTATCATCGTCGTCATCATCATTATCATTATTGTCATCGTCTTCGTTATATGTATCATATTACCATCATAATTACCACATGAAAATCTTTGCCATTATCATCAATGTCATTATCATTGCAAGGATCATCAAATTTTTTTGCCATCATCTTCATTACTATATCATTATCATTATCATCATCATCATCATCATCATCATCATCATCATCATCATCATCATCATCATCATCATCATCATCATCATCATATTATCAAAATTATTAAGATGGTTACCGTCTTCGTTATATGTATCGTTATTACCATTATAACCACCACTATCATTACAAATTTGCATTCTCATCGTTATCGTTATTCAGGCCTCGTCTACACGAATCCGATCCGGCTGAAACCGCATAGAAATATTTGCGTCCACACGAATCCTGTTGATTGTTTCCTATTCAAAAGTATGCGGTTTCGGTGACCGGATTCACTGGATTCGTGTGGACGATAGGCCGATTCGCATCAAAAAGTATGCGGTTTCAAAAGTATCCGGATCCGTGTAGACGGGGTCTCAGTTTTACTGTTCATATGCATCATGTCACCAATAGACATTTTCACGGTTCTCGAACAACCTCAGCCTGTGTAATATATCTAGAATTTGACTACAGCCCGTGGCATTTTGAAGCATTATGAGCGTTTTTGTTTGAGTTTTAAAAAATATACAAAATGTATCAATTTGATTTCCAAACCCCCTTCCCCCTTCCCCCCTTCCCCCCTGAGCAATGTTGATTTGTCTTTCTCTAACCCTCAAATGACAACCATTTCACATTCCCAAACTCAACATTGATACGGGGAAAAGGGGGAAACGGAAAAATGATGTTGAAATATTTTTCATGTAAAAACCAGATAATGTCGCAAGGTATTTTGCACATGATTGTAGAATGAGTTGATACATTGATAAAGTTATAATATCATTGATTTTATCATTATGAAAAACTATATAGCTAAAACTATTGCTTGTAATAGAAGTCTCCCGTCTAAAACAGCTCATTATGTAAACCGTTCTTTCCATTCTGTCGTCTTTCCTATTCATCTCACCACAGAATAACCATTTCAAAGTGCAATCACATTAGCATGGTTTAATATATCCATTAAATCTGTCATAAGGACAAGAACTTGAACGTACACACGGCGCCTTCGCAGACAAATTGTCTACTAGCTTTGTGTCATTTGCAGTATTTGTCATGTTATTAGTCTTGGTTTAGCTGCAATCTGTTTTTTGCAATCTGTTGTAAAGCAAGTGAATCTAGTACAGTTGTACTATTTCTTTGTACGTCTGCATGTAGTTTTGGTTTAGCTACAAGCTGTATGGTCTCTTCGTGAAGTGAACTAGTATACAATTGTACCATTTCTTTGTACATCTGTAGTCTTGGTTTATAGCTACAAACGGATCTCTTCTTGAGGTGAATCTATTACAGTTGTCTCATTTCTTTGTGCATCTGTAGTCTTGGTTTAGCTACAAGCTGATCTCTTCTTGAGGTGAATTGTAGTAGAATTGTCACATTTCTTTGTACGTCTGTAGTCTTGGTTTAGCTACAAGCTGATCTATTCTTGAGGTAAATCGCAGTAGAATTGTCTTTTGAATTTGTTTGTCATTTGTTCGGTCTTGGTTTACCTTACAAGGTGATTTCTTCTTCAAACCAAGCCGGTGAATCTCATTCGTGGTCATTTTGTTCTTTGTTTAGTTACAAGCTTATCGTGTACGATTCATTCTCTGCAGTAGAAGAATACTGAAAACAATTGTCTCATTTGTTGTTCTTTTGTCCTTTGTTTAGCTACAAGATTATCGTGTACGCTCCATACTCTGCAGTAGAAGAATACTGAAAACAATTGTCTCATTTACTGTCCTTTTGTTCTTTGTTTAGCTACAAGCTTATCGTGTACGCTCCATACTCTGCACTAGAAGAATACTGAAAACAATTGTCTCATTTACTGTCCTTTTGTTCTTTGTTTAGCTACAAGCTTATCGTGTACGATCCATTCTCTGAAGTAGAAGAATACTGAAAACAATTGTCTCATTTACTGTCCTTTTGTTCTTTGTTTAGCTACAAGCTTATTGTGTACGATCCATTCTCTGCAGTAGAAGAATACTGAAAACAATTGTCTCATTTACTCAGTCCTTTTGTTCTTTGTTTAGCTACAAGCTTACCATGTACGATTCATTCTCTGCAGTAGAAGAATACTGAAAACAATTCTCATTTACTGTCCTTTTGTTCTTTGTTTAGCTACAAGCTTATCGTGTACGATTCATTCTCTGCAGTAGAAGAATACTGAAAACAATTGTATCATTTACTCAGTCCTTTTGTTCTTTGTTTAGCTACAAGCTTATTGTGTACGATCCATTCTCTGCAGTAGAAGAATACTGAAAACAATTGTATCATTTACTCAGTCCTTTTGTTCTTTGTTTAGCTACAAGCTTACCATGTACGATTCATTCTCTGCAGTAGAAGAATACTGAAAACAATTCTCATTTACTGTCCTTTTGTTCTTTGTTTAGCTACAAGCTTATCGTGTACGATTCATTCTCTGCAGTAGAAGAATACTGAAAACAATTGTATCATTTACTCAGTCCTTTTGTTCTTTGTTTAGCTACAAGCTTACCATGTACGATTCATTCTCTGCAGTAGAAGAATACTGAAAACAATTGTCTCATTAACTGTCCTTTTGTTCTTTGTTTAGCTACAAGTTGATCGTATACGATCCATTCTTGAAACCAAGCGAGTCCAGCAGTAGACGAATACTCAAGAAGTCCAAGCTGACGGACTGGCATATTGGGTAAGTTCAACTTTGGTGTAAAATGAAACTGGAATAAAAGATGAAACTGGAATAAAAGATGAAACTGGAATAAAAGATGAAACTGGAATAAAAGATGAAACTGGAATAAAAGATGAAACTGGAATAAAAGATGAAACTGGAATAAAAGATGAAACTGGAATAAAAGATGAAACTGGAATAAAAGATGAAACTGGAATAAAAGATGAAACTGGAATAAAAGATGAAACTGGAATAAAAGATGAAACTGGAATAAAAGATGAAACTGGAATAAAAGATGAAACTGGAATAACGTGTTTGGTGAAGCAAACTTCATAATATCACGATAAACACAGACTGTATTCTGTACCTCCGACGAAGGGCTAAAGCTCGAAACGTGTTACAAATTTCATTTTATAAAATAATTTAGATAGTACGCGCGCTCTGATTGGTCAAAAACCGTGTTGGATGAGGCTATCTAAACATGCGCGCGCGTATTGATGGCGCGCGTATTGAGAATTGCTATTCTTATCAGCAATTAAAATGCCGATTTAGCCTCAAAAAATATTTTATAAAAGCAATAGAAGACGATGTGATGTTGGGAGAACACTCGAGAGCTGGAAAAGCACTCGGCTAACGGCTCGTGCTTTTCCTACGCTCTCTCGTGTTCTCCCAACATCACGCGTGTTTAGATCAGGCTATATAACACGGAAAATCGTCTTCTATTTCTTAAATATTACATATAGATTATAAATATAATACATACTGTATCAAGTGTTAGTCAAATCAAATGTGCGAATATATAATCATTCTTTTCCAGGAAAACCAAGGTGTTTTTGAAGTATTGGCAGACAGAGGAATTGGCCAAGAAACTGGAGGAAGTTTATCGATCTGTTATCAAGATGCAGAAAGGTTAACGACTTTATAGCGTTATGACTTTACGATTTTACGTCATTGTTGTGCGTAATTACATCATATTTATGACTTTTCTGACGCTACGACGTCATATGTGACTTATTATAGTTAACGGTATTACGTCATAGTTGTAACTAACATTACGACGTCACAGTTAGGACTAACATATAACGTTTATTACGTCATGATTGCTACCAAGCGTATTAGTATTAGTATCAAATATTAACTTGATTCTAATGATATGACGTCATTATTGATAATACTTAACGGTATAGCATCGTAATTTTGGCGAGCATATAACTTATTAATTGCGACATAACTGTAACTGATAGGTTATTACGTCATAGTGACCAGTTTGTATGTTATTACGTCATAACTGTGACTGATGTGTATGTTATTACGTCATAACTGTGACTGATATGTATGTTATTACGTCATAGTTGTACGTGGATTCCTGGTTCGTCGTCGTAAGAAGCGTCTAGTCAAAGCAGCAGAGGAAAACAATTTGAAGGCGAAGGACTGTTTACAGCTGATCCGTATGTCAAGTTCTGACATGAATAGGGGAATCGCAGCTTTGAAAGAGAAAAGACGCATTGGTAAGAATCATCTTCTATGATAGCCTTATTGTCAGACGGGCCTGCATGGGTACTACGCTGTCGCCTCCATAGCGTAGTACCCAGGCTCGTCTGAAGATCATGCTACTTCTATGAAAGCACAGGACGACCACATCACACCACACCAGACAAGACAACACCAGACAAGACAACACCAGACAAGACAACACCAGACAAGACAACACCAGACAAGACAAGACAAGATAACACCACACCACAAACAACAACACGAAACGACGCCTCACCACATCTTGCCCCACCACACCATACACCACCCTACACCCTACACCACACCACATCACACCACACCACTAGTAATTAATATGTAATGTTTTTTTTAT
Source organism: Metridium senile (assembly GCA_949775045.1). Classification (NCBI taxonomy): domain Eukaryota; kingdom Metazoa; phylum Cnidaria; class Anthozoa; order Actiniaria; family Metridiidae; genus Metridium; species Metridium senile. Next base: position 12,131,558 of record OX459109.1, read on the forward strand.
ATATAATATATGTTGCGTTGTGTGTATTAACTGTGAAGGTACACCACACCACACTACACTACACCACATCTAACCACACCACACCACACCACAAGTAACTGAATTAATATATAATGTTGCGTTGTGTGTATTAACTGTGAAAGTACACCACACCACACTACACTACACCACATCTAACCACACCACACCACAAGTAACTGAATTAATATCTAATGTTGCGTTGTGTGTATTAACTGTGAAAGTACGCGTTTTTCGATCAGAACTAATACCACAAAGGAATAACACTAAGTACGCATCAATAGATTTTGGAAAAACCAACCAAGCAACAGCATCAGCAGGAACAGGAACAAACACCTTTAAAAGTATTGATGAAGTTAGGGTAAGTAAGAATACTTTTACGAAACTCTCCTCATTCTCCGCGCGGCTTTATATAGTTCAATCTTCGACTCGTCCAGTGGGGCTTCGAATGAAAATATATATATACATAAAGAATTTATGCAATGTTATTAGATATCTATTTTTATTATATAAACTTCAGTGAAATATCAGGTGATCTCCCACGCGAAAAAGTGATATCTTCACATTGTGAAAATAACGTGTTATTTCACATGTGTAATAACATGTTATTTGTTAAGATTTTTAAGAATTTTGGATGCATATCTTGATAAAACTTTTGCTATTTCATTTGTCATGAGTTTATTTAATAAACAGGACATTACGTGGGCGCTTGGGGATACATAGTCTATCTTCTCGTGTTCAAAATGATATCAAAAATCCGTATCTCCGCGCGCCCATGTAATATCCTCTATTATATTTCCATATACCTCTAGGTCTTTTGTAATTTATTCCATATGCTATAATGATTGATAGTACTGAAGAATGATGCAATACGTGAGAAGCATATTATGCAGTATTTTGATGTCTCAAAACGTTTCTCTTGTGTATTATGTAAGTTGTAAATCATTTGTGTATGTTTACAGTTCGTTGACGAAGGAGTCTGTGATTTCGATATTGGTGAAGATGAGTTTGTACGTGAGCAAGATCCAACTAAAGCCAAGTTTGGTGCCGTCACAACTAAAGAAACGTAAGTCTACATGTAGAAACACTTAAACACACAAACAAGTAAACAAACAAACGGACGGACGGACGGACGAACAAACAAACAAAAACACACACAAGCAGGCAAACAAGTAAACAAACGGACAAACAAACAAAAGAACGAATAAACAAACAAACACACAAGCAAACAAACAAGCAGACAAACTATCAAACGAACGAACAAACGATAGAACAAACAAACAAGTAAACAAACAAACAAACAAGCAGACAAACTACCAAACGAACGAACGAACGATAGAACAAACAAACAAGTAAACAAACAAACAAACAAACAAGCAGACAAACTATCAAACGAACGAGCGAACGATAGAACAGCAAACAAGTAAACAAACAAAACAACAAACAGACAGACAGGCAGACAAACTATCAAACGAACGAACGAACGATAGAACAAACAAACAAGTAAACAAACAAACAAACAAACAAACAAGCAGTAAAACTACCAAACGAACGAACGAACAGCAAACAAGTAAACAAACAAACAACAAACAGACAGGCAAACAAATCAATGACTTAATCATTATTTTTAACTTACAAACAAACAAACAAGCAGACAAATTATCAAACGAACGAGCGAACGATAGAACAGCAAACAAGTAAACAAACAAAACAACAAACAGACAGGCAAACAAATCAATGACTTAATCATTATTTTTAACTTATACTGTGCGATGTTTCATACTGAGGAAGATGCATATGAATAAATGAATCAATGGATAAATAAATTATGAGAGAAATGTATGAAAAGATTCTCATTTTCCTAGCATCCAGTCATTTTAGCTTCTAAGTGAAGAATACAGTAAAGCTGTCGTTTTCGTCTCTAAATGTCGTAATCTTTTAATTTCATTTTTTAATCTTTTAATTCATGTCAGTGCTGTGCAGTGGTACCAAGAGACACAGGCCCCAAAGGGTGCCGGGATGGAAACCCATGGCGTCTTTCACGACTGGTTCCATGGTGTCATATCTAGAAAGTGAGTTACAGGTGGCCCAACTATGAAATTTAACAACTAAGTCGCGCCTTTCACGATAAAAGCGCGGGAAATTATCGAAAGAGCGCGCGCGCGCGCGCGTCAGTTTTCGTTCACAGCGCACTCGGGTTTTTCTACATGAGAATGGAATCGGTGAAAAAGGTCAGGCAACAATTTTGAAAAAATACCTTGTACAACACACTCTCAATATACACCTAATCCAAAAAACGTTGTCTGGTCCGCCGCACAGTCCTCACGCCAAGACTGTGAAAGATATTGGTTATATCTAACCAGTAATTAATTTATTTGCATGTTCACACTCTAGTGTGGTACTTTTTTCAACGAAATAGTGTTGTGTCTACTTTTATTTTCTTGTTTTATCACTCTCATCAAAATATTCACTGTGTTTTCCTTCACGGTCTTGGCGCGAGGACTGTGCGGCGGACCCGACAACGTTTTTTGGATTAGGTGTATAGGTGAGGAACTAGCATTTCGAGTGAAATTTAGAATACCTCCAAAAAGGACAAATTTAAGAAAACTTTAGTCGCTATTTTCTAGCGAATGTCGCAACGTTTTAAGTGCTACAACCAGTCTTCGTCGGGCGATAGAGTAGACAATAGTTCTCTTCACAGTTCCCTGCGCCATCTTGAAAGGTAGCAGGATCTTTTAGCACCTTGCGCGACAATTATTCACGTGTCTCTATCATTGCGAGCTCAACATAGGTCTCGCTTCAATACAAAGGCCGGGCTACCTTTCTCGATGGCGCAGGGAACTGGGAAGTCTACTATTGTTTTTTTAAAACATTCATCATTGCTTCCTTTATGCATTATATCTATATATTTATATCTTATAGATGTATTCTTAGTTTTTAATTTATCTTTCATATTAGTTTTTTTATGTTATTTTGAACAGGACCCCCATTGATAACAGCAGTATTGTTAAAGGGTTTATCCTGTATAAATATTCGTATTATTATTATTATTATTATTATTATTATTATTATTATTATTATTATTATTATTATTATTATTATTATTATTATTATTATTATTATTATTATTATTATTATTATTATTATTATTATTATTATTATTATTATTATTATTATTATTATTATTTGTGTTTGTTTATAGACGTTCTGAGATGCTTTTAACCAACAAACCCCTCGGTTGTTTCCTCGTTCGTGTCAGTGAAAGTCGTTTTGGATATTCGTTGAGTTACCGGTAAGTAATGACTGACAGTCTTTATATTTCCTTTTTCGTCTATCTAGCTCTTTATCCGTTTGTCTGCATGCTTTCGTTCTCACAGTATCTCAAATTAGTTCCTGTAAGCCAATTTCCTTATCTCTGCAATTAAGTCATTCATCAAATAGACTTTACGTCGCCTGTCAATCTCCTCCGTGTTCATTTTCTATATCATCATCCAATTATCTTCTCTTGAATCGAAATATTGTCTATTAACTTCTTTTTGATCGCCTGCATGTCACTTCTAACCATTTTGGTCTTATATTGAATCTTAACCTCGTTAACCGTCTCTTTGAATTTGATAGTTTGTCTCTCCTAAACCAGTCCTCCTTCTCCAACCTCGTTCCCAGGGCCTTCTCCCTTCGCTTTTGGGTGGGGAAGGGAGAGGGCCCTGGGAACGAGGTTGCTCCCTCTCGTTTGTAGCGTACGTTTTGGTCTTATATTGATTTTAACCGTCTTTTTGAATTTGATCACCTGTCTCTCCTAAACCACTCCTCCCTTCATGTACGCAACTGCTTGTAGCGTACTAGCGTACAGTACTAATTAACAAACAAGTTGCGATTCTCCGATTCGTCGCATACATTAGAAGTCCCACCCTTTGGCGTTGTCTTGATGAATCTTCTTTCACTTTGTAGAGTTAGCACTCGCTGTAAACATTACATGATCGACCAGACACGATCTGGTAAATACCTTATTGTAGGGTTGCCTAAGGTATTCAAGTCCCTCAATGAACTGGTCGAGTACCACCACGAGGTATTTATGCACATTAGATAGTATTGGTATTAATATAATGTTATTATCATCATCATCATGACAACCATCATCATCATCTTTATCATCAAAAACATCACCAACGATTATTATGATCATTACAATCATCATGAATATCACCATCATCAGCATCACGATCGTCATTGATCATCATCATCATTATCTTCATCAACAACAACATCACCAACGATTATTATGATCATTACAATCATCATAAATATCACCATCATCACCATCACGATCGTCATTGATCATCATCATCATTATTTTCATCAACAACAACATCACCAACGATTATTATGATCATTACAATCATCATCTGAAATACCACCATCATCAGCATTACGTCATTGTCATCATCATCATCACTATCTTCATCAACAACAACATCACCAACGATTATTATGATCATTACAATCATCATCTGAAATACCACCATCATCAGCATTACGTCATTGTCATCATCATCATCACTATCTTCATCAACAACAACATCACCAACGATTATTATGATCATTAGAATCATCATCTGAAATACCACCATCATCAGCATCACGTCATTGTCATCATTATTGTGTTGATCACCAACAACATCACAATGGCCACCATCATTATCACTTTCATCATCATCATGAGCCATCATCTGTGTACACTCTGTCCAAGGTTACGCTCTTTATTATAAAAAAAATTCGTATTTTTTCAAAACTTTTCTTTGTCGTCCTTCAGAATCGCATTAATGACGAAGGAGATTTGTTGAAAGAACCTTGTGGACAGGTAAGTTTCCTTTATCAACTCACATACATATTATATAATACACCGAATCGAAATATGGCGTCAAATTTTAATAACTATTGTTCTTGACTGACTAGCCTCGTGTTTAGGTTGAAACACAATGGCGTTTTCACATGTATGAGAGGCTAGTCAGTCAAGAACAATAGTTATTAAAATTAAACGCCATATTTCGGTGTATACTTGTAATTCTTTTTACTAAACACTGTGAAGTAAGACGATTGTCTTTTTCAATATACCTGTATAATTATTCCAGATACCGTGTTGGAAATAAAGTTGTTGTTGTAGTTGTTACTGTTGTTGTTGTTGTTAGTTTGTTTGTGTTGTTGTTGTTTGTTTGTGTCGTTGTTTGTTTGTGTCGTTGTTTTTGTTGTTGTTTTTGTTGTAGTTTTTGTTGTAGTTGTTGTTGTTTATTTGTTTGTTTGTGTTGTTGTAGTTGTAGTTGTTGTTGTATTGAAGTTGTTGTGTTGTAGTTTGCTGTTGTTGTTGTAGTGGTAGTTGTAGTTGCTGTTGTTGTAGTAGTGGTAATGGTAGTTGTAGTTGCTGTTGTAGTTGTTGCTGTTGTTGTAAAGTAAAGTAAAGAACAGTATTTTACGTCGGAAGTCCCTTTAGCCGTTGTAGTAGTTGTTGCTGTTGTTGTTCTTATGTATAATCTTTACCCATGCCGAGACTTGAACCCAGACCACAACCGGTTAATAGGCGAGAGGCCTAAGCACTCCACCGGCTACCCATATTTCCCACACCAAATGTAAAAGGAGTGTGATGTTTACTGACGCATTGGACGTTAGTTCTTCATTCGCATGCAGGGCGAGAGTCGTACGCTGTATTTATGTTGCAATAAATAAGATGAGTTTATTTGTTTTTTAGGAAAATGAAGATGAAGCGGATTACGTGGACCTCTTGTCTGTGGTAAAGTCCCTAATTACCTATCATTGCATGTGTTTGTATATCAACCTTATAAGTATCAAAATCACAAGAGTCACATGTATCACATGCATGAGGTCGCTTCTGGTCAATCATTTAGTTCAAAAATTGTCATGGGGTACAAAAAAACACACCCCCAAGGCAGAATTTTAAACCGAAGTTCTTCAACAATTAAAGTGGTTTTCATATTAGTAAGACTATAAGCGTTGTTCTGGAGTCCGGCGAAACTCAGGGGTAAAAGTAAGCGTACTATAAGCGTTGTTCGGGAGAGAGCCAAGCGATCCGAAAAGAGCACGAATCTTGACCGTTGATATTTCATTTTTTTTTTTTCAGTCTCCACCATAAGTAAGGCACCTATGACATGTTAATAAAGTTTATTTTTTTAGTCTAAATTTGTGAATGCTTGCGCTTTCTTTTTTAATTTCTTTTTGTCTTTTTTTATTTATTCAGTTTTGTTTTGTTTTCTTAGTTGCTCAAGAGCAATTAGCATTGTCCTCAATCGATTATTTCGATTTAGTTTTAAAAAGTACATGTGTTTTTACTATATTATAGGTAGGCAGCCCACGTCGGGTACAACCACAAGCCGACCTCGTCCCTCCGGCATTGCCTGAAAGACGATACAAATCCACAATGGTAAATATGCATTATTCCCTATAAGTAAAACAGCTGTTTCCCTAAAATGTTTTACCTTTTCTTCCCATGAACCAAAAAAAACGTTTTTGTTTTATCATACAGTTTTTTTTGCCCTGAAAATAATGCCTCTTTTTCTTAGTTCTTCAAAAACCCTGGGAAAGGCTCATCCATTCATTCATTCATTCATTCATTCATTCATTCATTCATTCATTCATTCATCCATCCATCCATCAATCCGTCCGTCCGTCCGTCCGTCCGTCCGTCCGTCCATCCATCCATCCATCCATCCATCCATTCATTCATCTATTAATTCGTTCATTCACTCACCGACTTTACAATTAAGTTATACTGATATAACTTTTAGAACTAGCCTTTCTAGTTCATACTTAAACCTTTGTCTCTCTTGTTGCAGCGTAATTAGCCAGCTCCTTCAGCCAAGACGAAGCCGTAGCAATAAGTCGAGCTTACGTTTGTATCGATGTCAGCGTTAGTTCCTAATTCGTTCAAAACATCTTAAATGGTCGGCTTTTATAGTTTATAAGTAGAGTAAAAATAGAGTGCAAATAATATACCCGTGAAACAAATAGAGTGAAGACCCGTGAAACAAAATTAAATAGTCAAGGTGTAATAGTCAAAATAAATAAAATAAATAAATCACTTTTTAACGTCTCAATGTATTTAGCCAGTGGCTAATTGGGGAGACTCAGACACACACTCACTACCTCTACGTTAATTATTTTGCACACAACGCAGCTCACATGTTTATTTTTGTGGAGGGAGGAAAACCGGATAACCCGGAGAAAAACCCTCGTGGCATAGGAGAGAAGAAGACATCAAACAAACTCAACTCACATATAATCCATGCCCGAGCCGGGACTCGAACCTGGACCACAGCGGTGAGAGGCCAGCGATTTAACCGCTAGGCCACCCATGCCACCCAAAAATAGACACAAACATAAAATTGCACTAAATAGTACACTAACTATTTCGCGGGTTTACTATTTGCACTCTATTGAGATTGTTAGAAAGAGTTACTTGCTAACCTTTCCAGCATTTTCTCTTCGTAAGTAACTTTCGACGCAGTTCGCACTAGTTTAACCGCTAGCGGTTGATCGCACATTAGAAGTCTTAGAAACTTCGACGAAGCTAACACAATATGGTAGATTTTTATTTCAATGAACTCTTAGAAACATCGACTCAGCCCACACTAGTTGAACCACTAGTGCGATACCAAGGCTAAACACGTTTCGACTCAGCCCACACTAGTTGAACCACTAGTGCGATACCAAGGCTAAACACGGTTGCGGAGAGACTAAATTCCGACATAACCCACTTTTAGTCATCGTCACTTATAACAAAACAATAATTAAATATTAAATGAACATCATTTCAGTCATTTGCACACTATAATGGGCACACGAATAAATAAAGATATTTAAAAATAAACTTCTGAATTTGTGTATCATTTTTCGTATCATTTTTCAGAGAATATTACTTTAATGCCAGGTTGGTTGGTATACAGCTTATTTAAAATATCCCTGAAAATAACTATTATTAAAATAAAATAACTGTTATTCATGGTATGATTTTATGAAGAAGGAAATTAGAAAACCGTCGTACCGAGGGAGAGAACGATAAATTATTTACACTCTTTCACAGACCTTTCCCTACGTAGTGTAAATTGTCTGTGTGGGCTTCCTGTGGTTTTACATGTATATATTTATTAGTGAAATCGAAATCAAAGAGATGCGGAGGCGTTGCTTTAAAAAACAACTAGGAAAAGGAAGAGGAATTTCCGGTAATACTCACACAAAAAAAATACAGAAACAAGAAGTAAAAATTGACTGTAACACTGACTGTGTGTCTAACCACAAATAACATATCACTTTCAGTTTTCTTCGGGTTACTTGATAAAATAGAAATGGAAGCTAGCGAGTAAACTAGTATAGGCTGCGTCGGTGTTTGATATAAACGATAGGTAATACAATGAAATTTGGAACACCGTAAAAAATGTTTACTTAACTTTACTGACGTTTCAAGCTTTAGCCCTTCGTCGGAGTAAAAAAGGGGGTAAACAAGAGATAAAATATAAAATAATTCGATTGGAAAATAGATTAAATTTGATATTTTTGATGTTAAGGTATTTTTCTAATCAAAATATTGTTTAATTTGTTGGACTTTGAAACTTCGCCAGCTAAAAACCGCAGGGAACCCAAAGCCCAAACGTACAGGTGCTTCCGGTCGTGACGTATCAGACAGTTAGGGGCTGGGTCCTAGAGAATGACATGCATGAATTAGTTTTTCCGTCGAAGCGAGCGGGGAGATGAAGTGAAGACAAGAGTGGTTCGACTTTATTGCGAATTGTATGCACTTTTATGGTAACTAAATTAGCTAGGATTATCACCAAGGTTTACAGATGAATGGGCTATCGTTTTCGGAAATTTGCTGTCTCTTTTGCTGCCCTCCATGCCCGTCCAAAATCGCTGCCAAATTGGCATTTCTTCCTCCCGAGCCAACCTACTCATTCCAAGATTTGAACGAGTCGGGAAAACAAGCCTTACATCTTTCTGAAAAAGCCGAGTGGCAATACGGACAGAAGGAGCTTGACATCATCGAAGCGTTTACTACTAAAAGTAGTCGAGGGAATCAAGTAGCTTGTACCTATCTTCGTTGTTCTCCAACTGCTCGCTTCACGATCCTGTTCAGCCATGGAAATGCAGTCGATCTTGGTCAAATGTCAAGTTTTTACGTTGGCCTTGGTGCAAGAATTAACTGTAATATATTCTCTTACGACTACTCTGGCTATGGTGTGAGTGGAGGAAAGCCTTCAGAAAGCAATTTATACAGCGATATAGATGCAGCTTGGCAAGCCCTGAGAACGAAATATGGCATAAGCCCTGAGAATATTATATTGTACGGGCAAAGCATAGGGACTGTTCCTACCATTGATTTAGCTTCAAGGTTCGAATGCGGAGGAGTCATACTACACTCTCCTTTAACTTCAGGAATGAGGGTAGCATTCCCTGAAACACGAAGAACATGGTGCTTCGATGCTTTTCCTAGGTACGTATCAATAACTCTTGATTTTCCTCCATTTCTTCGATGGAGTTTCTTCAAAGGTATGATCAAAGGTTTGATTTGCTTTGATCATCGATAAATCTAAACTTCTCCCCTGTATATATTTTGATCAACTTTCTTTTATTAGAACTTCATTGCAGAGGCTATTAACCTACATTTTATGTATTTACTAATCTAAAACCCGTTGCACCTTTTATGCAGTTTACAAAACGTCTTCTAGAACATAAAAATTGTTGATTGGAATACCTATCTAGTGTTGTTTCTATGTAGTATTTGTTGTTTGTAAATATCATCTAGATGGGCTCGCCCATTTTCGAAGTTTTCCTAATCAGAGCTTAAAATACTTCCCAAAAACATAAGATAAAGAACCAGAAGATTTAATTATGCTTAAAGAATATTTTTGAGGTAAATATGCTTCCAAAACGCCTGTTCAAAATTGTGAAGGAGATTTCACCTTCATGCAAATATACCTCTTACGTTTTTATGTTGCTTCAATGATTTCTTCCATCTATGGAAAGAATGCATTCTTTTCTGAAGGAGAACTCAACTGTTTTTTGCATAAATAAGCTGTGGTATTACCAAGGATTAATATGGTTGACAGAGAACAATACTTCATACATTATATTTGATTTATTGCTTTTTGAATAAATTAAATGTATTTTTAAAAATATAGCTGAAAAAATTGCTTAAAATTATTATTTTCTAACATTTTAATCAGTTAGCTATTATTTTATGTCACGTTAAATCAGCATATTTATAATTGTAAAAAAAATTAAATTAAATTTTACACTTATTCAAAATAGAATTTTTTTTTGCAAAAAAATTGAATTTCGTTTGTTTGTTCTCTCGCCTTTCTCCAAATATGACGTAAACTTCACTTTTCTTTGCATATATAAAAGTGTTTGATACTTGCAATTATCATGTAAATTGTATGCACTCACAAGTGTTGTATGCAACAAACATGACTTTTTAGTTTTAATTAGATTGGTTAGATTACACTAGAAAGGCCTGAATTTGCATACAGTTATATCGTGAAAGTTTATATATAGTGAAAGTTTATATATAGTGAAATTAATTTGTATAAGCTGTGACTAATATTTGGCACTTTTTCCAAATCCAATTAACTGCTTTAATATCCCTTTTAAAAACAACTTTAATCTGTTATTTTAAGCCAAACAAAATATGTTTTATCTTCCATTTTATCTTTGCAATATAATATCTTTTCTTTTTGTCAGATGATTCTCTAATTTTTTTGATATTATTATTATAAGTAATAGCTCTGAAATAAATAGTAATTTGAATGAATTGCATGGCTCTTTAGCTCTTTGAATAACAATGTAAACATAAAGTGGCTTTTAGTAATCTTTCAAACCAATAGTTAAAATATTGATCAATGTATATAGCAAAAACACTTATACCATGAAAAAAAAACAAGTCACTTCTTACCATCTCTCAACCACAAACATAAAATACAAAGAAAACAATACCTCATTACAACTTTACTTGTTTTTGATAGTGACTAATAGTTATTAACTAAGAACTATTTTGCAGTAGTTATTATATTTTTTTCATATATTTTTATTCTCTATATCAATATTCCAATTCCATTCCAACTTTATTTACACTATTTTGTACATATTTACATGGTACAAGTGAGGGTAAATAACACTATTTTAAATTAAAAGCAAGTGGAAGACAACCAAAGGAGCAAATCTTTTGAGTTATAGTTACCATAGAAGAGAATTTATAATCCAACATCCAAATAAGAATCTGCATTCTATACATAAAGTACTTTTGTTATGAATATAATTCATATATTTATCATGTGTCTGTATTTCACTGATTGGATGCATTTCAATAATATTCAATTTAAAATAAATATTTTACTGTGTTGAAACCTTCAATGTCACCCAAAGCATTGACGTCGTCCACAAGTGTCCTCTTCTTTGCAACTTTGTTAGTAGATATTTTATTGAACATTATGAGATTACAGTGACATTTTGGTTCTCATCCAACAAAATTAGGGCCCTGGCAAATGGCTTCAACATTTGCTTTAACATCCATTTGATTTTGTTGAATTAGCCTTTACCTAAACGAGCAGAGGACTGGGTACTAGTTTTCTAAATTAATCTAATTACAAAATTAATCATATCATTGGAAAGAGCACTTCAAGATATACAAGGTTCCAAAGTTTGGTTAAATTTGGTTGAATACTGGGTTAGAGGCAGTCTTTGAAAACATTGAAAATTTACAAAGAAATGTATGGATTGGATGGACAGTGTTCATCCAAACCATACATTTGTTTGTAATTCTTTGGACATTTAAAATGCTCTCATTCTTCGTTTTTGTGTCCTTCGAGTTTATGTTCTTCTTCGGTCAAAACTCTCTTTGTTCTTCGAAGTTCATCTTTCTCCGTTGTTATTTTGTATTAATGTAAGCTCTGCTATTTTGTTGTTGTTTGTTTGACTTTTTTGTTATTCGAAGTTCATCTTTGTCCGTTGTTATTTTGTATTAATGTAAGCTCTGCTATTTTGTTGTTGTTTGTTTGACTTTTTTGTCGATAAATTAAAAGAACAACTTTGCTTTGTTGATCTGGCGCTATTTGGCGCGCGCGTCACTTTCGTTCCCGCTAAAATATAACAACCAATCAGCATCGCGATGGGCGCGGACGTCGGACGTCGGACGTACGCTTGGGATTCCTGTGTGAAAACCATCGAAAATCGACTCGATGCATTACCATTACCAAGTATGGTGCTCCGCTCTGCGTATATTTCAATGTGCTCTTTCCTATGATATGCTTAATTTTGTAATTAGATTAATTTAGAAAACTAGTACCCAGTCCCCTGCTCGTTTAGGTAAAGGCTTATGGCAATGTTGAAGCCGTTTTATCACCCCATTTCAACATTGTCATTGAAACCGTTTATCCACCTATGTTCCACATCGTTCAACAACCATCAAAATCGAACCAATGTTGAAGCTGTTTGCCCGGGTCTTGAGTCCATGAAAAGATATCTTTGCATGTTGTTGGATGGATGCTAGAGTGTTACTTGTCTTATTTATAAAGTTTAATAAACATTTTATCATTTTGATATTCTTTTTGCCACCACCACCATTATTTTTATCTTTGTTATCAACATTTCCATTAAAATCGTCACGACAATGATTATTATGATCATCATTACCATTTTATTATATTACCATTCTCATTCTCGTCATTATCTACATTGACATCATCACCAATATCATCTTGTTCATGAATCTACGTTGACATCATCACCAATATCATTGAATAATGTACAAAAAAAAATAATGTACATTATCAGAACCATTATATGAGCAGTAATTGTATGACAATAATAGATAAACATTTATTTATAAATGATTAATTTAATGATTATCAATTGATAAGTTGATTAAAGGATGAATTAGTTGCCTGATTGATTAATCAAAATCTCTTTACTTCCAGCATTGAAAAAGTATCTAAAATTGTCTCTCCTGTTCTTGTAATCCATGGTACCGAAGATGAAGTTATAGATTTCTCTCATGGTTTAGCGATTTACGAACGCTGCCCTAGAACTGTTGATCCACTCTGGGTAGAAGGGGCAGGCCATAACGACGTCGAACTTTATGGACAATACCTTGAAAGACTCAAGCAATTTATACAACATGAACTGGTACATAATTGATTTTAGATGACACGTAATTCAATAAGTAGGGAATTAGCCTTTTCATATCGAACAAGGGACTAGAACCAAGTTTCTCAAAATTCTAATTTAAAAATAAACCCCTTCGCATAAAAGAACAAATACAAATTAGTAAGAATTGAAAGTTTGAACAAGTTTGTGCAAATTGCAACAGAATTATGGAATTTAATATTTTTTCGAAAATACAAAGAATGTATGGTTTGGCAGGACGTTTTGGAAGGACACCATACATTTCACTGTAATTTTGACTGAGTTTGGATGCTCATAATTTTTTTCTATTTAGCCAAACGTTCTGAAACTTGGTCAATAAGCTTATATTTGGTTACTCTCCCATGAAATGGGGTTATTTTTTTCTGGAACCATAAAAAAATTAGTTTTTCACACTCATACCCAGTCCCTTGCTCGATATGAAAAAGGTCAATAATAACCATACTCTTGCTGCCAACTGGGCTATCAAAACTCTAACACAATGGCTCAACATTCTCATCTGTGTAGGTACAAAGCTATAAGGGGGTTCTCACTTTCAGCTTTTGAAAACGTGTTTTAAAATGACCACTATATTAATTCCATCAAAAAATGTATACTGACGTGTAAAATTTCATTACTACCAAAATATTATCCAGAATGGTCCAATTCAGCTTTGCTAACTAAAAATTCAGCTTTGCTAACTAAAAAAGATTTCAGTTCATCTGGGTATGTATAATTCTATGAAAATTCAAATGAATGTCACAAGTGGAAAAATTCACAAGATTTTGATGAAGTTTTCGTTAATATTATGTATTCGCTTGTTTAGATATTATTAAAGAAGCTGAAAATTTGAATCTCAAAAACTTGTGCTTGAACAGATGATTTAAAGCCATTCCTACTCTATCGAAATATATCATCGTCCATTGACCACGTATATAGTCAAAATTTCGCATACAGTATCAACTCGAAAGAATTTAGACAAAAAATAACATAGTTGAGCGTAGTATTAACAAGTGTTGGTATTGTGATGCTAATTTGCCAACTATTTTCAAAATAGATTTGTTAATTTTCTTTGTTCTAATACCAATGGTTGGTTGGCAAAACCATAACAAAATACGTCACTGTACGTCCACAATGTAATTGGCTTGTCAGAAGTATTGATGGAGAATATATAAAAACTTAGTCAGTGTTAAAGATTCATTAAGCTGTTACAAAAATTATATAAAATAATGGCAAATCTTTTCAACTAGAAAGTTTGTTATTATTATTATATAATTTTCATAACAGCTTGCTGGCAAATAAATTTTACATAATAGTTCTCCAAGCAAATTATGCCTAAGTTTCATTTTATTAATAATTATAATAATTATAATAAGGGATAAAAAAGAATGATCGTTATATTGTTTAAATGCAATAATAAGTTTGTGAAAAACATAAGTTTCTGAAATTGTAGAAAATTGTGTGATATGTATGAACCAAGAAATATACCAAGTATTTGATTTATTATTACTTTTCATTCCTTTTGGAATATTATTATTTCTTTGTAGGGTATTAGATTTTATATATTTTTTTCAAGTCATTTTTTGCCCCAGTGTATTAATGGGTTCATAGAGTAAAAATGTTATAGTGAAAGGGATATTGATGTCAAAAACGGAGTGTTTACGCCCTATTTCAGCATGCATATCTGGTGGCGGGTTTATGATGATAACTAGAACAGAAAAAATAGTAGATGTAAGAGATTTAAGGTGTTCTTTGTATAGAAAACGTTAGAAAACTCATGCTTAATATACCTAAATTATTTCCCTTGTTAGATAAAACTTGAATGTTTTAGTAGATATAAATTGAGAGATACATTTGAGCAAATTTTGTTATTTTTTATTCCTGTACCATTTGCTTTCAGTTTGAAAATATGTTCTTCATGTATAGATGTCATGTGCAAATTTATCCAAACAAAATGTTTTATTTTAATTGACTTGTACTTTTCAATATTGAAAAAAAATTGTGAATAAATTGAACATTTTTTTATTTAGTGTTCCATTCATTTGCATTTCTCTTTGAAGATTTGTACAAATCTTGTATTTTATATGCTCTAAACAATTTAGAAGAAACTGTCTATTTTGACAATTTTTATCCCATTTTCCATTTGTTTGTTCCTATTTTCCTTCAGAATTAAATTTGTTCAAATTATCTTTCATTTTATATCTATACTCTATATTAAAGAAACCTACATTGTTAATAATTCTATCCCATTTTCATTTATCCATTTTTTCATTTATTTATTCCCACTTTCTCTTTAAAAAGAACTGTACATTATATGCAGTTTATTTTATTCCAATAGGATAATGCTCCTTCACAGTGTATCACTGTTGATCAAGTATGAGATTTCATGTTCTACCCAAGAATTCTTGTAAGTCAATATTACATTTCATAGTGATAATGTTTGTCACAACCACAAACCATATTAATGATCACTTTGCACAACACTTTGCACTTGGCCTTCGAAGAAATGTCTTCTCATGAAGAAATAGAAAACACAAGCTGATGCTGTGTGTAGTTATAAAGCACGCAGGGATTGACAGAACACAAGAGAAGCATGATGAGAAGCATGACGTGAAGCGGAGTGTTTCTCATTACTTTTTGAGTGTTCTGACAATCCCCAAGTGCTTAATAACGGCATACAGCACAGCAAACACGAGCTGATGTTGTGTGCGGTTATAAAGCACGCAGGGATTGACAGAACACAAGAAAAGCATGATGAGAAGCATGATGAGAAGCATGACGTGAAGCGGAGTGTTTCTCAATACTTCTCGAGTGTTCAGACAATCCGCAAGTGCTTAATAACGGCATACAGCACAGCAAGCACGTTTTGTATTTCTTTTATAAAGACATAATTTGAGTGTGTGATTTCTAATAGCTATTTAATTTATAAAAATCTTTATTGTTAGAAAGTACCAATGTAAACCAAACATAAATTGAAAGAGAGAACAGCAGACCTTTGTAATTATTGTTTCCATTCTTCATCTCATCATATTTGAACAAGGACCGTTACTTCTGATTTCATTGCTACTGCTACAAACAAGACAGCATGTAGCAATGAAATTGGCGGTAATACCGTATTTGCCGGTGTATATGTCAACCATAGACCTTCAAAAATCGACCTCGACTTATACACCGGGTATAAAAGTCCATGGTTTTTTTTTCACATAATATCAAAGAAGAACTGTTGTTTTTTATCATTTACAGTGATTGGTTACATATATTATCTAAAATGATGTTCCCAAATCCTTGTGGGATGTCTACACATGTAAACGTAGTAAAGAGACAATTATATTGCAAATGGTATACATTTAAATATTACAAGTACGTCCTCTTACTCCTTAATAAGTGTTCAATATTCAGACATCCTTGATAGCACTTGGGTATATGACATGTATGTCAGGTATTGCTCTTGAAGGCTTTCATGTACCTGTTCTTGTAATTTGTAGGGCATTAAGCATATGGACAAAGTAGAATAAATATTAGTGGATTTTTTTCCAGAAACACAAAATATATATATTGAATGGAATGTAAATTTGGCTGAAAAATTAATTCTAAAAATTATTTTTCAGTTTTCTCTGTGTTTGTATTAATAAGTTTATTTGTGCACAAATTTCCGAACAATTAGTTTTTTAACATTGATTGTATAATCATATACTTTAAGTTCTCTGACATTTATATTCGTATGAAATTATTGTAATTTATTTAGACAAGAAATCAGCTTTTTAAAAAAAAATTTTTATGTTCCAAAACATAAGCAACTATAGTAGAGTGCTTACACTATGTCCGTGAAATAAAATCTAAATAGTTACCAACTAATAGTTTTTATTTAGTGACTATTAGTCACTATCACTCAACTGGAACAGCTTTAGTAACAATACACAATGAATAAAGTATTAACTTTCTATGGTTTTGAGTATTTGATTTCCCTTGTGTATTGTGGTCTAGTTGTTACTAAAGCTGTTCCAGTTGAGTGATAGTGACTAATAGTCACTAAATAAAAACTAATATGTAGGAACTATTTAGATTCTATTTCATGGACATAGTGTAAACACTCTAAGAAAATAATGCTATATGGAATATTTAGACGATGTTCAGATTGAAGATTATATGTAATATTTGAACTACATTTGTATGTTGTTTAACAAGCTTTATTTTGTCCATAGTGCAATGCCTTACAATTTGCAATAATTATTACTTAGATTTAGTTAGTTTTATGTTTAGCTTTAAATTGCATGAAATTATAATTTGATGATATTGAAGTTATATTATTGTAAATGCACATTTGCTTTTTAAACAAATTAATCTGATTGTATTCACTGCAAAAGTCACATCAAAATGATGTTATTATTTGAATGTAATAAGATTTTAACCAACACTGTCACCACCGAGTTATTTCTTGTCACTTTTAGCAATATAGATAGAGGATTTTCATGATGGTTAGAAATATATATCAACATACTTTTTGTTTTCCAGATATTTTGTTTTCCAGATATTTAGTTTTCCAGATATTTTGTTTTCCAAATATTTTGTTTTCCAGATATTTTGTTTTCCAGATATTTTGTATTCCAGATATTTTGTTTTCCAGATATTTAGTTTTCCAGATATTTTATTTTCCAGATATTTAGTTTTCCAGATATTTTGTATTCCAGATATTTCGTTTTCCAGATATTTCGTTTTCCAGATATTTTGTTTTCCAGAGATTTAGTTTTCCAGATACTTGGTTTTCCAGATATTATGTTTCCCAGTTAATTTATTTGGAGGAAACATTATATAGATTTTCAAAGTCTGTTACAAATCACAAAGCCATCATGAGAATCCTTTTTGTTTGTCTATTTTTGTACCACGTTTGCATAGCTATGCCAGCCAAAAACTCTGACCATTTGTGCGACTGTCTAAACACTTTGTTAGTTTGATGGTAGCCTATTGACCAACTCCAAATTCAACACTTTAGTCTGGTAGGACACATAGTTAAGCAAACAGTGGCAAATATCAGCATTCCTTTCTTCACGTTATGCCTTTTTCTACACCAACAATCAAACACCTCTATATTGCCATATAGAGAGGAAGTAGTTTATGATGCACTTCTAGCACAGTTTTGCTGTTTGTATTGTGACACATTTCTCTTCCAAAGAATGAGGAAGTTGCACAATGCATTTTGCACAATGACACAAACTCACACTGTCGAACAAATACCTAAAGCCTGGTTCACACTAGCGACCTAAGCATTAGCAACATATGCGAGTAATACAGCACCAGCCGAAAGCTGCATTTTCGTTGGTCCCCTAATACAGTATCGCTACTGTTTGGTTAGGTTTAGGGCAATTGTTTAGAAAGACTCTATTGTTTTTTAAACCAATCCTAAACAATGTTTTGATTTGGTGCTGACTGTCCCACATATGCAGACTCAATTGAGCTTTGCTCATTAGCCCCACTTGGAGCAACACTTGTCTTTTCTCACAGCTATTGGAAAAATGCCTCACTGAGTCTTCATATGTTGCTTATGTTTATGTCGCTAGTGTGAACCAGGCTTAAGATTTTACCAGAGTAGTTTTCTGGATGAAATGCATGCAACACAAACTTGGGTTGTCTGTAAGGAACCCTGAGAGCAGAATCTTTTTAATCTTAACTTTATCATCACTCTAAGAGAAGAGAAAAAAGAATTCAACTGGTAGAAATTTGTATCTTGTGATCATGGCTCGTTTTATTTTTGTTGCAGACGTAGCACAACTAACCCAAAAGACCCCCCAGATTTTAGCTAGAAACAAAATCATCCATCTCGACACAGCAATAAGAAAAAAGAATAGCTGGTGCATCACAACAAGTAGATAGTGAATCACAAGAAGTAGTAGAAATTATGAAATACAAATAATGTATAAAAAAATCAGTTGTAAATATGAGTGCATACACCTTTTTCAAAAAGGTTGTCCAAGGTGAAAGGTCATTCCAATACAAGATGTAATAATTATACCTGTAGGCATACATCAATTTCAAAAAGGTTGTCCAAGGTGATAGACCATTCACAGACTGAATTGAATTATAGGTATACACCTAATTCAAAAAGGTTGTCTTAGGTGATAGACCATTCACAGACTGAAAGGAATTATACTAGTAGGCATACATCAATTTCAAAAAGGTTGTCAAATATGATAAGCCATTCACAGACAGAAACAAATTATAAGTATACACCTATTTTAAAAAGGTTGTCCAAGATGGAAAATTTGAATAACAATAGACCCTTTTAGCTCTGAATGCAAATTGCACATTTCAGACCACATGGCATTCCCCTGAGAGTTGTTCTTTTATGTCAAGTATTAAAATATTTATACATAGCAAATGATTAACTCCAAAGGGAATGAACGTGTGGTTTGAAATGGGAAAATAAACATTGAAGCTGAATGGGTCTATTGTTCTTGACTGCCCAGCCTCGCATACATGTGAAAACTCTATTGTTTTCCAACGTGAACACGAGGCTAGACAGCCAAGAACAATAGGAGTATGCCATATTTCGATTCGGTCTATATGAACTGTAACTATATAGGTATACGCCAATTTTAAAAAGGTTGTCTAGGGCAATTGGTCATTCACATACAAAAATTACATGCACACACTTATTTTAAAAACGTTTTCCTAGGCAATAAGTCTTGGAGAAAACTGTTTTTACTGGCCATTCCAAGACAAAAAGGAGATGTAAAATACACCTATTTTAAAAAGGTTGTCCCAGGTAATAGGCCATTCAAGGACAAAAAGGAATTAATGTAGGGACGCACCTAGCCTAAGTGGTGGCTCTTGGGGATTGAGCCGCCATGCAGGTGCACACATCTAGCACACACCTATTTCAAAACTAAAAAACAGTCCGACATCCAAAATCAATCTGAGACAACAAGTTTATGTCAAGGGAGCACTTTCCTAATGGTACATATTATTGGTGTTTATTAGATTAAAAAAGAAATTATAGTTTTTGAAGAACTTTACTGGTTAAAGATTCTTACAAAACAACAGTCTTTACAGCTCCTTTCATAATCACATTACCATCCAGAATCAGACACAAACATATAAAAGGTGTGTTTTAGTGCTGCCAATAAAAATATCAAAGCTACCAGCTATATATTTTTTCGATTTACAGCAGCTTAAACCACTTTTTCCAAGTTGGCATTTGAACAATGGTGGTTTTGTAAATATGAAAGGCACTGTAATAATAAAAGTTCAATGTATAATAGCACCACTTATCAATAAATTTATTGTATATATCGTGACAGAAACTAATGAACATATTGTACAGTCAAGAGACATGCTAGAAGTATCAAATATTTTTCAGTGTTTCCATGGCAACAAGTATAATTGACAGCTGTCAATCTTATGACAGATTATAAGTAGTTTTACGGATCATAAAAATAATAAAACGTTTTGGGAAGGTTATTATTTTGTTACTCTGTTAACGTTCACTCAAGTGTTGGGGATATTGAGTTATTCAGTTCATGGTAGTGGGCAGAGCGCAAGCATGCTGCTGCATGTTGCAACTGGATCATGGCGTCAGGTCCAACCTTGGCACATTCTTTCTCTAATACTGCCGCAAGAGCCTCTAAAAGGTCTAGGAAGCAAAATGAGAGAGCAGCACGACGAAGTCGGTTAAGTTCCTGAAAGGAAACAGTGCAAACATAAGATGAAAGGGATATCGTTACTGTTTGCTGTAAGTAGAGGATGGTCAAGTGGTAATGCGTGACGGGTGATTTAGGCTAAAATAAGTGTGTGATTCGTGAAAATAACGAACGATTTAGTTGTTATACGTGAATACTATGTTGATTGTGACTTAAATTTGTAAGTGATGCGTGAATCTCATAAATACGTGATGATGACCCCCCCTTGGTCACCCTCTAAGTAACATATACAATATGAGTGGCTGATCTGTATGCGATATACAACGGAGAGTCAAAGAGGAGGTGTTATATAGTGCATACAGATCGGACACGAATATTGTATAGTACTTATGAAAGTCAAACGTTAGTTCGACCTTCATATTTAACTAAAATTGTCAAGTTAAAAGTAAATCTGGCCGAGAAAATTCAAGTTGAAACTTATGCAAATCAGGACAAAATCTGTATTTCTTTTGTAAAAGTCTCATTAGTTATTCATGAATTTTATCATAACTTACCTTAAAAAATTGGGCTTGTTTGTCTGGGACTCGTTTGGCATAGCGAAGCAGTTTTTGAACATCAGACTGCAAAATCATAACATTTATATTATTACAAGCTACTGTAACAACATCTTCAATAGATGACAACTGTTGTTCTGAGTTGCTTCTATATATTTTGACAGCTTGTGAATTTTTTCTCTTTTACTGTTGTCAGTCAAAACTGGGGCATACCATTAATTCATAATTTAATAATACTGTCTTACTGAGCATAATGGTCTTGTATATCGACTACTGAAGAAATCACCCAGACAAAAACCATAGAAGACATTTTGATATCCATAAGTTGCACAAAAGGGTACAAAAAATTAGAATGCAAACAATATATCTGTGAAATACAAAACTAAATAGTACAAAATAGTGCTACAATAAACAATGGAATACAATAGAATTAGCAAAAATTGTACTATTTAATAGTGTTTACTTATTACATATACTATTTGCACTCTATTATTAGACAATACATATTTAGCTTTGCTTCGTAGAAAGAGTACAAACACTAAAAGTGTACAATATTTTGTACTATTTACACTATTTTTATAGAGAACAAAAGAATTTGCATAATTTAGCAGTTTATGTTGCACACTTTTAGTGTTTGTACTCTATTAGTGATATTAGCACTCTAATCGGTCATAATCTTTGAACATTTTCTGACTGGCAGCAGAAGACTATCTCAATGTGAAAAGCAAAGAATATTAGAAAATAGAGGCAGGATGTCTGCAAAGGTAAAATTGTGCAAACATACATGAAGGCCACTGGGTTTGATCCAAGCGACATTAGCTTGCGTGTTATAACTACGGCGCTGTGATGGCGGAACTGGAAATGGTGTCTCTTCTGTTTCTTCATCTTGTCCAAGTTTGTAAGGACTTGTATTCATCTCTGCTGATGGACCAAGTCTTTTCAGGTCACCTAGCCACGAGACTTGAGTACCAGGAGGAAACGTTGCGAGGACAAGGTTAGATTTCTTCTTGCTGTCTGCCCAGGACTGTAGGTACCCAAACCAATCTGTGCTAAAGTACAACATTGTACAATTTAGAATATTGAACACTTTGGGAACTTATACAACTGCTCAGCAGTTTATGTGGTTAGTATCATACATTTTTACCCTAACCCTTAAGGTTATGCTTCACTTGTTTTATTTTATATTTTATTTAACTTGAATCGTCTGAAGACAGGAGCCCACAACAGCATGACCAATTACTGTGGGTCCTTAACACCAATGCAGTATTGCTTCTTGCTACATATTACAGGGGGGGTGTAGGGGGTGTCCCTAGTGGCACTGGACACCCCCTAGGGCCGCAATTACCCCTTTTTTATTTAAGACATTTAGAGACTGGACACAACCTAACACCTTAAGAGACCTTCATTTGCAATTGGGACACCCCCTGACAAATTTATGGATCCTCCCCTGTATTAAACTTACTCTAGCTGGACAACAGCAATCATTTTCTCAACCTTCAGACTTCCATGTAATAACACACAGAAAGAAGGAGTCTTCCCACCATCCTCTTGTTCTTTACCACCTTCCTCTGCTTTCCCATTGGTTGAGTTAATGACTGGTATAACAAGATGACGTGACATGCATGGTGGACTGCTTGCGTCAAGCACATCTAGAAAACCATAGATTTTGATTTCATTTGGAAACCGGCAAGGTCTTGAATGTTCCTTTTGTTTGCGATACTGTCCAAGAATATTGTTCCAGGAAATTGAGAAATCAGGAGGTGGTGAGAGATTAATGTTTGACTGTAAGTGGCCACAGCTTAAAACACCTTCATAGGCCATATAGTGAGTCTGCGCAAGTCTTGTGAAACAGTTTTCTACAGATTGTACTGATAATGGAGCATCTGGAACATAAAGACTGCCTCCGCCGCCATTCATGTCACATAGTTGCTGAAAGCGCATTAAACTACTGGCCATTTCAGACGGTGAGCTGATGCACACAACATGAAGCTTGCTCGGGAAAGGAAACGGCAAAGGACATGGGCCATCTGTCATCCTTTCTCCCGTCCCATCCAGAAGGTCGGTAAGTGAACCATATCCTGATCCAATGGATCCATCAGTTACTACTATTACTTGTATTGGTATAGACGATCCCCACTCCTCAATCACGTGACCTGCCACGCCAGTTAATGCATTCTCAAAGCATGTTTTATCATAAACATCAACTGACATACAGCCTTGTTTTAATAGCTCATAGTCCCTTGTAAACGGTACAACTATCTCCCATAGTGACGAGAAAGCAATCAGAGCGGTGAATTCTAGCTTAAATTTGCTACTGAGGTAATCAAAAAGTGTATATAGTCCACGGCAAGCAAGATGGCGCCTTTGAATAGTTTCTTGGTCATCACAAGTTTGAACCTGACGCATCATGGACAAAGAAACATCAAGTAATACTACAGTTGGCATGATGGATAAATATAATGATTACCTAACACTTTTTATACAATATTTTACCAGGAATGTGACATTTAGAGGGTTTTGCTCAATAAAGTTTCTGAGTTCTCTCAGATAATTTTTGACTCCATGTTGGCCGTGTTGTTATAGTGGGACTGGGAATGAATCTGTATACCGCTGGTCGGTTTTGCAGACGCACAGACAACCACGCTTCAGAAAGAAGGTAAGAAAAATGTGAAAAATTTATATTTTTTAGACTTTCCTTTCTTTTTCATATTACTTATATGTTATTAATGCCACGGGTAGAAGGCTGTGGATTTTTGCGGCGAAATTTCGTTGAAAGTAATGGTTAACAACGGTTTGTTGTGCGGTGATTTTGAATTTCATTTGACAACAAAAGAAAATAATTTATTTTTAAGAATATTTTTTCCCTTTTGCAAATGATAAAAACTAGGTTAAAATCTAATGTAATCATCCAATTTAGGCTATACATTTGATAAATAATTTTGAACAGAATTCTGTGTCTTTCAAACTGAAGTTTTATGAATTTTTATGAATTTTATTATGCTATCTTGCAAATTTTGGACAGATGTCGATATAAGCTTTATATTATAC
The DNA here is from genome assembly GCA_949775045.1 of Metridium senile. NCBI lineage: Eukaryota > Metazoa > Cnidaria > Anthozoa > Actiniaria > Metridiidae > Metridium > Metridium senile. Next base: position 12,155,991 of record OX459109.1, read on the forward strand.
AAAGCACCACATTTCATAATTATGTTAATTGTTCACTGACAGGTTTTGTAAAAAAATGGACTAAGCAAGGGAAGTCACCCTCGCAGCTGTTTTTAGTGCCAAGCTTTCTGCCCCCCCCCCCCCCCCCAGTGTCGAGTTTTGTATTCTCTCTTATCATCATCATCATCATTATCATTGATATTACCATATTTATTATTATCATCATTAATGTCACCATTGTCATGGTTGTTGTCATTATCAGCATCATAATAATTATAAAAATTTGTCTTCATCATCATCATCATCATTGTCATTATTAACATTGCTATTGTTACAGTCAACATTGTCACTTTCATTATCATCATTTACTACCATCATCAACATCATCATTGGTGTCGTCATCATCATCATCCTCCTTACCATCATCACAATTATAATCATTATTATCACCAGCATCATCATCATTGTCATCTTTATTCATTACAAAGCCAAAATCATTGGATCACAACCTCCAACTTTGGTAAAAATGTTTCACTTCTGTCAATCAGCCTTGGGGGTCAGAGCTTTTGTAAACTCATCCAATCATTGGTTGTATTATTTGATATAACTGTCTCCAAAGTGACTCTACAAATTGATTGATAGATCAGAAAAACCCAAAATCAAAATTAAATTTACAATTTGCTAATCATGATGCAAATATTTTGGCTATAAAGATCTTTTGTGAGCTTTGAATTTCAAATTGCATTTTGAGTAGGTTTTTTTTATATTCTGAAATATTTTTTTTATTATATAACATACAGACTGTTCGGGGATTTTGCAAACTGTTAAAAAATGTATAATTTCACACATCAATCCAGTGTTGATATTCTGGTTTATCGAACATGTCTATGTTTTCAACATTTTGAAATAATTTCTTGATTCAAAACACTGGAGTGTAGTGTTATATAATAATTAACAGATAATACATGGGCGCTTGGAGATATAAAATCTGTCTTCTTGTGTTCAATCTTGATATCTCATTCATTCGCTGCATTCACTGGTGAGATATCGAGTTGAACACTAAAATATAAATTTCATATCTTCACATGCCTGATGTACTAATTATCTCTATTTCTTTCACTCCGACAAAGGGATAACTCTAGAAATAACAGTAAATTTAAGTTTCATGTTATTATGTTGTTATAAATTTCATTTTGTCGCTATAAATTTTTTTATATATAAGGTGTAAATGCATAAATCTGCTTGCATGACAAACTGAGGAACAGTGATAACCAATGTCAATAATGACAAAAATTCCATCAATGAATTCTGCTTTCCTTGAGTGAATATTGTCAACATCCCGCTGTGCATGAACTGCATTTCATGACTAAATCCTAGCAAAATATTTCACATGGATTTATTAATTTAAACAAAAATTATAAAGTATGTAATTTTTATTTATTTCATCCCAAAATGTTGTTTATGATGATTATAATTTTTTCAAAAAATATATAAAAATACTATAAAATTTATATTTTACATTGAATTTTAGTCGCTTAGTGACCTTAAACTTTGTAATAATAATTGTTTTTTTTATAACTGTAAGTTAAAAAAATATGTTTTAAATGTGCTATATTGAAATTATAATTTCTTGTATATACAGACATGTATGATCTTGACGAGTGGTGTAATATGCTCAACATAAATAATTCATCATGATTAAATTGTAGAAATTCTCATTTGTCACTCTATTTCTATTTATTATTATAAAGCTATTGTATTTTTGTGCTTTGCTTTACTGCTAAGAAGTTAGTTTACTGTCTTGTAATAAAATTTTGACAATTAATTTCTGATAAATACAAATATACCAAAATTATTATATAAATTGTAGAAAAATATATATTTTTATAAATATCTTACAAATTCTTTGCTACGATTCTTGAAATTCTGCTGTAATATTGCATATTATATAATATTATTTTCTTTGCTTTTTGCAAACTAAGTGGTTTCCCCTTCACTGGCTTTCACCATGAGTGTCTTGTTTGGCATAGTTGTGATGTCATTGCCTTAGAACTTGTACATGTTTTGCTGTATTACTTCAGACTCCAGCGGTTCTAACAGCTTTCCCTTTGCTGTTTAAAATTCTTAGTATTCCTTTGGATGTTTTTAATTCTTGCTATTCCTCTGGCTGTTATAATTCCTCTTATTCTTGTTAATTCCCTAGACTTTGAGTTGAAGTCCTTCGTTCTAAAATGTCACCTATGCGTTGTAACATATGGGCTATTTCTAATGCAGCTTTAGCACTGGGGTCTAAGTTTAAATTCACTAGAGCATTTCGCCTTCTTGTTGATCCCCTGGCATGTTCTATGGGTTGTGTTTCAATTGATTGCCTTCTCTCACTTGCTGTGTTCTGTGTTGACGTCACTTCTCTGCTTGATGCCGGGTGCCAACCCATGACGTTAGAGTAACTTAGTTGATCTACAGCAAATAAATAATGTTTATTAGTTAACTTTGAAGACAATAACTCAGGTTCAAAATTTAAATTGATAAAAATATTTTGGTCTAAAAGTTTCTTCACAAAATATTTTCAATTTCATATTCAGATATTTATTGTATTGCTTCTCCTAAAATCAACTGCAATTAACATATTATTATTTTATTGTTGTTTAATATATATTTGTTTAGATCAATTTACAACTATCTTGAAAACATATTTTTTTGTATTTTTTGGATGTAAAATCGGTAATTTTTCAACAAACAAATAATTGCATTACTCTATATAAAAATATATATTGAAATTTGTTAAATGCTAATACTAATAAGTTGTTAAGAATATTTTATTTTTGTGGGTAATGCATCCGTTCAGTTACGTTTGCAAATCGTTCATGCAAAGTTCGCACTTCCTTAAACTTTTTCGTCCTTTTGTTTAATTTTCCTGTTCGCAGTTATCGTATTTTCTCAAACTTTCTCAGCAAAATTACCAATACCAATGATAACCAATAAACCACTAAGCTCTATGAGGCGATAAAATTATAATTAATCATATCAATAAGCACTTTTGTATTGGGATTAACAAGAACCCCCTTTGGTCCATTACTAAATCGGCACAATTTTCTCGTGGAGTTGTAAAATCATTTTAACTCTAGGAAAAGACATGTAGTTTCTTGAATATTTGTTTTTCATAGCAGATAAAGGAATATTTCGTGACATATCCTTGCTATTGTTGTGTTTTGGTGTCTATATGAGCAAGGTTAATCCCATAACTTGTTGACAAAATGGGCATCAAAATGTAAAGTCAAGTACATTGATTGTTACATTCAATTTAGCAAGATGGATCGTATTTTATCGTTTCTTGAAAATTTCAATTTGATATTTATTTATTATTCTTTCAAAAACTCACTTAAAACATCGATTTGAATATAATTAGCTACTAGTATATAGGCGAAAGTGGGTTAAATTCTCGAAGTGTTTACTTGTGCTGCACTGCAACGAAACTGTATCATCTCTGGAACACAAATATCGGCCATTCCATGTCGTACAAGTTTGAACGTTTGCGCTTTAAGGACGAATGTGCTATAACCTGGAGAGTTTGCACTCAAACGGAAGAAAAACATTTACCTATATGGAGCCATACAGTACCGATCGATACTTACATACCTCACAAGAAGTTGTTGTCTTTTGGTTTCTATTTCTACGTATATCGCGTCGACTTTCACTATATTTACTTCCCTTCCTTAAACGGACCAGTGTTCATGTATTTCTTGGTTTTCCCTTGTCCGAGCGGAACAGGATATACCGCTTTATATGTATACTCCACAATAACAGTTTTCATTTACGAATGCATAATTAGGTGACGTCCCCTAATTCATGCTAATGTCTTTTCTATTTTTAGGTAATGACATCACTTATACGGAATCCCCGAGTTGATTTATACACACCTTTTGACCAGCCAATCAGCGTCGATATTTTGGACACATTCATTTCCGGTCAATCGATGTAAAAACAGAGAGCACAGCACTACGTATTCTTGTTGATCAGAAACGACTCGACATATAACAATCCTGCAACTTACAAGGATCGAATGAATTGAGAATAATTTGACAACCATGCTTGAACATCAAGGTTAGGTATTAACTAGAATTTAAACTGCATGGCTTCAGTGATTGCTCCGAGCATTACGGTCACTCGTAGTAGAGCTATGGACGATACTCTACCTCTTACACGATACGTAATCCTCAGTTTAACACGATCAAATGTGGAATGCCCATCAGAGCTAGCATGGAAATTCAGAAGCCTTGTTTCAAACGTACGAAACGATAAAAAGCTTCTGCTAACTGGAAGTTGCCACCAAGTTTCTCTCAATAACGATAATGCCCAAGCTACTTTCTTTGCTATTGGAGACGAACTTTTTGAAGACTCGATAAATTGGGGTCGCATTGTAACATTTTACGCCTTTGCTGTCGAAGTAGCTGCATTTTTTATCCAAAAAGGACAGAATGTTATGGTGAACAATGTCATTAGCTGGACTGCATTGTTTGTAGATCAGAAGCTATCGGCATGGATAAAGCACGAAGGTGGATGGGTAAGTATTGTTGTTTATAAGGTTTCACAATGAATATGAATATTTACTAGGAATACAATCGACAGTGATTGTACAATTTGCAGTCTGTGAGGTTTGCGTGGGCAGAAGATTCCACGAAAATTTCACATTATATTGAATAATATTCGTCTGTCTTTGACTAGAAATATTTTGCTGTTGTTATTTTATTTTCAATCGAGATAAAGCGTGTGAGTCTCTCGTGATCGGGCCCGTAGTAGTAAATGAGTTTGTATGTTTACGATCAAAATACTAGACACCAAAGGAAAGGTTTTAAAGGCCACATACTTCATCCTGCCTAGTCAATCTACCACCCAGATTGAATGAAATTTAATTTTCTCCCCTGCATCACGTACATCGCGTAGTTTATGGCCAATTTTTTTGAAAACCATCAATGAAAAATGCGCATTTTTTGTTTACTTTGCTCGGTTGTGCTGTGTCAACACGAAAAGCCCGAAATATCCAAGCAGTAATGAATTTTAACGAACGTGTTTTTGCGGCTAAAAATCTTGCTGCTTCGATGGTTTATGTCATTCATTCAAACAATTCTGAAGCATATTTTCACGCGCGGTGGAGGACCCCTCGAAAAACTTTACAAAAACATTGATCGAATATTTAATCGTTTTAAAAAGTTGTACATTTCACAAACACGAAAGTAACAAAGAAACCACAGCAAAGAAATCGTGTATTTTTGTCGATTTCATAAAAGGCCGTTCACATTTCTTTGCCATCATGTGACAGAGTTTAAAGGATGTCAAGCGTATGGAATGCGTCCACCACCTCCACCCAGCACAGATCAGCTGTTTAGAAGGTTAAAAATGGAAAAATTCAATGTCATCTTACTGGCTCAAATATGCCTTGAATGTGGACGAGAGAGAGAGAATAAAGCTGTTCACATTCCCGTGAATCTTGTACGGTTTGTTATCGGAGAGGAAACGATTGCTTGATTTACCAAGAATGGTATTTTGACCAGCGATTTCCGTTGCAGATATCAATTTCACGTAACACACGAGCAGACCGTTCGTGGTAATAATTGTTGAATTTATGTCTTGTGTGGAATGTTTAATTACACAGATGACGGAAATAATTGAGTGTATTTTCGGAATATTTCGTGGATATTTGCGTGTTATATCACGATCGTTCATTGATATTGTTACTAGAGATTTTGCGATAGTGCTTATTGACATTTCTCTCTACTAAATGTGTACTACTAAATATGTTGCTAGTTGTTGACTTAAAAGCTGTGATAATAACGAGACAAAAAAAAATAGAAAAGGAAAAAAATTGAAAAGATTTGCACATTCTACTGACGCAACTACTAGAGATTTTGCTATAGTGCTTATTGACATTTATCTCTACTAAATATATACTACTAAACATGTTGCTAGTTCTTGACTTAAAAGCTGTGATAATAACGAGACAGAAAAAAATAGAAACGAAAAAAAAAATTGACAAGAAAAAGATTTGCACACTGAGCAAAATGCCTAATGCCTACTTGGATTTCAAATATTTTTATACTCTAAGGAAGTATTAACGTTCAAAACATCAGTAATACTCTCCCCTCTTTTTGCCATTTTACTCTTAATGAGTTTTAGATGCTAATATGATTTATTAACGGGAAAAATCAATAGAAAGAAAAATATCGCAATGATATAAAAAAACACGTATTCTGTTTTTCAGTGCCGATTTGCCTTAACATTTCAAATCTCGTGACAAAATTGTCCTTTTGTTATTCAGTTATTTTTTACCCTGATAATCATCCTGTATTTAAGATAGAGAGTCTAAAAAGTCCATTATTTTTTCTTCTTTTTTACATGCATTTGGTAAACCATTGATATTAAAACGCTCCATTTTTTTTATTATCCATGGGTAAACCCATTTCAGAAACTTATACATGAGTTTCTGCGCATCAGTTTGCCAATCTGCATAATGAGTATGTCCTCACTAGTGAGTGTTATTCATTCATCTTTCATCTTCGAATCCACTCAAAATCCTGCTGTTCAACATATCACTACATTTAGCGGATGTTGTTTTTGATTGGTTTTCCCGCCTCAGAGACGCCTCCTCTAGGAAACCGCGATTTTTTTTCCTGTGATTTATGTTGCATTATGGCAACACTGGGTATTTTTCCATTGTCGTTTTTGCTGGTTGACATTAGTTAATGACTCCGTCAAGTTAATTTTCCCGGTCGAGTATCTTGGAATTGGCGCGGCTATCTTTTTTTACTGAGAAAACCGGCAATTGTTGTATAAACACCTTGATTATTCACTGGCGTCAATAAAAACATTTTCGGTGCAAATGTTAAGGTTTTACAATGATTAGGATTAACGTGCGAAACGTGCATAACTATAACTCTTTCTAAGTTGTAAATAAATTGTCATTTTTCTTCCAAGAAAATATTGCGAAAATAACCCTAACGTCAGTAGCACATTCGTTATTTCGGGGTTCTACTTTACTCTGACTAAAGAAGGTTGAACGACCGAAACGTCCGTAACTATAACTCTTTCTACGTTGTAAATAAATTGTCCCTTTTTTTTTTCAAGAAAATGTTGCGAAAATAACCCTAACGTCAGTAGCACATTCGTTATTTCGGGGTTCTACTTTACTCTGACTAAAGAAGGTTTACAAACGACCGAAACGTTAGCAAGAAGAATTCGTTTTAGATATATACGGCACACACAAACACATCTATAAAGTAATTGATTTTTTATACTGGGCTTTCGTTTTAATTGTTTTGGCCGTTTTTCTTCAATCGTTTCCTTCCTCATTCGCTAGCAAGAAGACTTCGTTTTATACGGCACACATACATCTTCTATACAGTAATTGTTTTTTTATACTGGGCTTTCGTTTTAATTGTTTTGGTCGTTTTTCTTTAATCTTTTCCTTCCTCATTTGCTTCGTTCATTGTATTTTTATGTGTTCCTGTTCACATACTAGTATTGTTTATGTGCGGGTCTTTGTCCAACGGGAATGTAAACTGAGCAGGGAAAAAGGAAACCGGAAAAGCTTGCGATAAATTGCACAATACTATAGCGAATTCTGTCGTCCTTTGGCTGCGTATTTGATCGTGTTTTTACTATGTTTTTATATTTTTAAATTATTTCGTTCGAGTCATTAATTCGCTTTCTCACTTACTAGTTCATTATTAACTCACTCACTAATTTACCCACTAATTCACTCATCTTTTCATTTCTTTATTCATTCATCTACTGATTCATTCATTTCTTTATTCATTCACATATTCATTCATTCATTCATTAGAAAATTCATTCATTCATTAGTACATTCATCAATTGATTGATTGATTGATTCATTCATTCATTCATTCATTCATTCATTAGTACATTCAAACGTCAATTCAATTCATTCTTTCATTCATTCCTTTGTTTGTTTGTTTGTTTGTTTGTTTATTTGTTTGTTTGTTTGTTTATTTATTTATTTCTTCCTTGCTTTCTTTATATTACAAAACATAAGTTATTAAGATTTAAGCAAGGCTGAACTTTCGTAGCTTAACACGATATTGAACAACCAATCAAAAAGCAACCATGTATAACTTTAAAAAGACTAATAGTAATCACTGTTCGGTAATCGAAAATACTTTCCATTTCGTTTATACCTAAGCCATATGATACACTTTTAAGCAATGTTATTAAAAGTCCCAGTTATTTATTTCCATGTACAACTTTAAAATGACTAAGAGTAATCAGGGTTCGGGTATCGAAAAATACTTTCTCTTTCGTTTATACTTAAGCCATATGATAAACTTTTAAGCAATGTTATTAAAAGTCCCAGTTATTTATATTCCTCTGGAAGTAATCCAGCATTCAGAGCCACACCTCATACCTTGTTTGTGTATTCAGTTGTATTTATCACAGTTTGGTCATCTCACGTGCTTTACCTCGCGAAGACACACCCTAGAAAGGGTCAACACTGCAGATTACTCGAATCTCTTTGAGCGTGAAGGAATTTGCTATTTGTTCAGTCGTGTTTCCAAGAAAACAATTATAATATATTTTGAGTTTGGTCCTCTTTTATAAGAAATATTTATTTCCCATTTTCATTCCCATTATTTCCCATTTTCATTCCTCTTTTTTAAGAAATATTTATTTCCCATTTCGTTTTCACAGTAAAATATTTCATTTCTTTGATTCATTGGTTTCATTTTTAAAGTTATGGGTGGTGCTTCTGCCACTTGTATTTCTATTTCCTAGTAATCAGTATATCTATCTTACTTTCATCTCATTTTTTATTCCCTTTTTATTTCATTCGATTTCTGCATCCACATACTTTTATCACATTCCATCCGTTCTAATTCACATTCATTGTATCAGTCTATTTCCTAGAATTCAATATAACTGTCTTTTTATTTCATTGTATTTGATTTCAACGTCAGCATACTTGTATCCCATTTCCATCCGTTCTAACTCCCATTCTATTTCTATTTTCCACAGGGAAGACTAGAGCACCTAGAATTCAACGTTTCGTCATCTCCAACTCAAAAACTTCTATGGAAAGGTCTCCTCGTGACTGCCACGACCCTTGGTCTAGGAGCATTCGCGGCGATCGTCTACACAAAGTAAAAACCCTTGAAAACTCTCTTGTATATTAAATACTCCCTGTAGCTAAGACCCACAGGGGATTTTATAACGGTTTTAAATTACATCAAGTCTGCAAAACTTCCTCCTTTAACGCGAAAACTCCGCAATCCGTATAAACAAGTTGAACTTTGATAGAGTGAAGTGTTGATGTAAAAAACGAAGGAACAAGAATCAGAAGCACGGAAAACTCCTCGCTCCTGAGAACTACTTAGTCTTCCTGCAGCCGTTTTTCCAAGGGAGATTAAGTAATAGTGACTGCAGTTCCTCCTCCTCTTCCTCTTTCTTTCGACGGAGGTTTTGCATTCAATCGCATACAACTTTGTTACGTAATCTAGAGAGCATTTTCTCACCGTAGACTCAGTTGTATATCGGTGACTTGTAGATATAACATTAAGGTAAAGAAAAGCGATTCATTTTACGTCTTTATTAACGTTCAAGATTTTCAAGTTATTGAATCAAACGTTGTTACCGAGAGTTATATTTTTGTAGCATAACTGGCTGAGAGGGAGTCCTCTCAATTGTAGCATGCATAGCTGGCTCTTTCCCTCCCGGGCTGCTACGATAGGCGTAGCTGATCGAGTTATAAAATTGGCAAGTTTTACCTTATTTGTTCGTATTTTTTTAATAGTGATGATTGAGGGCGAGCACTCCAGCGGGATTATTACGTAACGTTGGTTCCTATATAACACATAATATAAATGTATGAACCATATTGGTTTACCAAGTAACGAGTGCAGAACGTAACTAATATAAAACAACCCGGTTTGATCATTCGACAAAATCGACTGTTGAGACTAATCGCTCATGGTTTTTGTCGATTGATGGATTTATTGAACAGACAACGGTCTTGATAGCAATCGATAAAAGTGATAACTGTGCAATTTTGTCTGAGCAGATGTCGATCATTCAACAAAATCGATTGTCGAGACTAATCGGTCATCGTTTTATTGAGATAGAAGCGATAGTTGGATCTTCGATTTGTTCACCAAAAACGATCTTATCGATTGAAACTGCACTCGATATAAATCGATTAGAGGTCACCGATTGCTGTCAATTAGTCGACTTTCGATTTTAATAATTGATTAATAACGCAATCGACAATATTAATCAATTAGTTGTCAGCGATTTGTCGATCGATGTCGATTGTCGATTTATCAAGCCGGGTATACAATATTGATTGTAATGTACATTTATCGATAAACCTTTTCACAGTTCTTTCCCATTAACCTCAGCCTCGATAGCGTGTAATATATTCTTTAGAATTTGACTATTACCCATGGATTTTTCAAGTGTTTCATTATTGTTTATTAATGTGTACATACTATGGGCTTTAGTCATATTCTAAAGAATATATAATAATGGCTAGTTCTTATATAAAAGCGAATTTCCTGAACTGCTCAATGCGCTTACTCAACGTGTTCGAGTTGAAGGTATATCAAGGCGCATTAAGCTGCCACCATACAACGAATGTCTGAACACGGAGTGCTTTTACTTCCCTCAATAGTTGTTAAGGGTATTTTTTTACGCGCTATATGGAGGCTGAGGTTGAACGATGTGAACTCTGAAAAGAACTATTCAAATAATTAGTTGATATATAATGAATTACTGTGATATTTCATAGATACATGTTATTTATAACCGAGTATTACATATCTATTAAGATATATTTAGGTATATTGATAGCACTTTGATATGGTATTATACTAATATATAAAAATATTTAGCACTTATTATTAAATAGAGACCTGTTATTGTTATACGACTGATTTCTTGTTTATCTCGTAACATTGGGATACAGACACTAAAAGCGTGCAACATCATTAGTACTGAATAGTGTTATCTCTATTGTTTTCTATAATACAAACACTAAAAGCATGCAGCATAATTAGCACTAAATAGTGTTATTTCTATTGTTTTCTATAATACAGACACTAAAAGCTTGCAACATCATTAGTACTGAATAGTGTTATCTCTATTGTTTTCTATAATACAAACACTAAAAGCATGCAGCATAATTAGCACTAAATAGTGTTATTTCTATTGTTTTCTATAATACAGACACTAAAAGCGTGCAACATCATTAGTACTGAATAGTGTTATCTCTATTGTTTTCTATAATACAAACACTAAAAGCATGCAGCATAATTAGCACTAAATAGTGTTATTTCTATTGTTTTCTATAATACAGACACTAAAAGCGTGTAACATCATTAGTACTGAATAGTGTTATCTCTATTGTTTTCTATAATACAAACACTAAAAGCATGCAGCATAATTAGCACTAAATAGTGTTATTTCTATTGCTTTCTATAATACAGACACTAAAAGCTTGCAACATAATTAGCACTAAATAGTGTTATTTCTATTGTTTTTTATAATACAGAAACTAAAAGCTTGCAACATAATTAGCACTAAATAGTGTTATCTCTTGTTTTCTATAATAAAACACTAAAAGCATGCAGCATAATTAGCACTAAATAGTGTTTTATCTCTATTGATTTCTATAATAGAGTACAAATATTATACCCAATAGAAAACAATAGAACTAGCATAAAATATCACAATTTAGTACTATTTATGTTTCATGCTTCTAATGTTTGTACTCTACAAACACTAAAAGCATGCAGCATAATTTGCACTAACTAGTACCTTCTGGTTTTATCTATTGTTTCTAGAGTACAAACACTAAAAGCATGCAGAATACTTAGCACTAAATAGTGTTATCTCTATTGTTTGCTAATGTAGCGCTATATATAGTACTAATCAATGTAAAAAAGTGCACACTTTTAGTGATGTACACTATATATTTAACTACATATTTTTCCTATTTAAAAAACCGTTTGGAATTAACTGTATCCAAAATTCCCTATATACTCTCTATATAGTGATGCATTACAGTGAGGTAACATTGAGAGAACAAACAATCTTTTATGAATCTTTTCACGCTTTTGGTGATTGTACTTAACCAAAATCAACATAATTTTTAATATACTCAATTTTTACGAACTTTAATTAAGTTTTGAAGGGCATTCGAGGTCATTATCGATGACTGCATTTCCTTTTGGCCTATCACATGATATTTGCATGTTCTTACAGAGCATACGACTTCTTCCGCTAAAATTGTGTTCGTCCCGTTTGCACACCAGTGGGCCTATTTGTCATTAGACGATTTGTTCGTATTTTAGTGTGATAATGGTACAATTTGTTCTATAGCCTTTCTCAATGCAAGCACAATACATCTTTAATTAGCTTTCCTGGAATTGCCATATAGAGAGCAGTGATTTGGACTCGCACCCTTTTAAAGAAAAAAACAACAGTCAAACATTGGGTTTTCAAAGTACTTTAAGTTGTTTTGATATAGTTTGTCAACAATTTTTGAAAACCGTTCTGGTGCGAGAACTCTATATCGCATTCATCAAATAGTCGCGGCTTATTTGCCGGAAACAACTACACGAGTTACTATGCCATAAATGGGCTTTGACTTTAGGTCATATATGCTTCCAATATTTGATTGTGCAAGTCCGGGCTAGTTTTTGCAAGAGGCCACGTGCGCGCGCGAGGCTCTAATTGGGTGACAACATGCTCCCCACGCGTGGGTTCGATTTGCTCCAGATAGTACCAGAATATTTGGGTAATTCTGAACTAGATTGATTGATTTGTTCACTAATCGTCAATTGCTGCATTTCTATCTTGTGCGAGAGGTCGAAAAGTCGTCATTTGCTAGAAACTTTGGAAATATTTTATAGGTGTTTTATTTCACTCGAACTTTCGGGAAATTTCCTTGAAAATATTCCCTCATTCCCTTCCAAAATGTCGTCATTTACTAACATATTTGTTAATATTTTATTGCAATTGTTATTTGGCCTGTTGTTTCTCTGTATGTGGTCTAAAAATGTCGTCATTTTGTAACAAACTTATTAAAGTTTTATTTCAATTTTATTTTACCCGTTATCTTTACAGAATTTTTAATGAGGTATGGACAATTACTGCTTGGGAGAGATCCCAGAATGTCGTCATTTTCAATCAACTTTATTAATATTTTATTTTAATTTGGGTATTACTGCTTACTAATTCTCTACAAGAGGTCTAAAATTGACGTCATCTTGTAACAAACTTGTCAATATTTCATTCCTCTAATTCGCCCGTGGAATTTAACTATAAATACTTTAAATACAAAGAAAGTTTGTGCTTTATCTTATTTACCATTTTCAGATTATCGTGACCTTGATGATTTGATGATAGTTCAATCAAGTGATGATGGTAGACGATTGAAATGTTGATTCAAGTGCATATTCAGCTTTATCGATTCACCAAGGCACGTTTACCGTGACGAATCATTAACATAATGAATGTAATGATGTCATTTAGCACGACTTCAACCCCTTAGGTTTTAGTAAACAAAATTATACTAACTGATTGATGTTCTAATATTTAATGTTATAGGATTTGGGATAATGTAATAGTGCATTTAAATGAACATCAGATAATATGAAGAATCTTTTCAGTTTTTACTAAAACCAGTTTTATCCTAATTGATATTAATAGTGTCTCGTTTTTGTCATTTATTAAACAAAATTATACTAACTGATTAATGTTTTAATATTTAATGCTGTAGGATTTGGGATAATATATAAGTGCATTTAAATGAACATTTACTCATGATATATTTTATCACTAATTGATATAATTAATAGTGTCTCGTTTTTGTCATTTCATTTTATTATTGTCAATAAAAAAAATTATAATTATAATAATTTTATACTTGAATGATAAGTGTACTTTAGATATTTAGGTGTCAAGTCTAACCAAAGTTGTAGCGAGTACTTACATAGCAGCACGTTTCGCTATAGGTGAAAGTACCCGAGTACGTTGCGTTAACGTAGAGTCGTAAGGACTCGTAAAGACGTTAAGACACGTAATAAGGTAGAAAACATACGTTGTACGTTTTCTCATACGTTATTAAATTTTAGCAATATGATGGTTTATATTTACGGTTGTATACGTTGTACACGCTTTTTGCGTACACTTATGCAGTTTAGCCAGCTAAATATAATTGTGCGTAACATTTATGAGACCATGCAATTTAAATATCGCAACGTCATAAAAGGATTTCCGTTTTCCTTGTTTACGTTGCATCGTATTTACGTATGTGTGCGCAGCCGTGGGTAGTGATGCGTAAATATTCAGTTGCTGATTCAGCGCAAACCTCAATCTTTTTTAAGTTTACGTTGTACACGCTTTTTGCGTACACTTATGCAGTTTAGCCAGCTAAAAATAATTGTGCGTGCAATTAAATATCGCAACGTCATAAAAGGATTTCCGTTTTCCTTGTTACGTTGCCCCGGTACGTTGCATCGTATTTACGTATGTGTGCGCAGCCGTGGGTAGTGATGCGTAAATATTTGCTGATTCAGCGTAAACCTGAATCGGTAATTAGTGTAGTGTAGATGGTTTTAATTATTCTGTCGTAATTTTTATTTTTTAACGATCTGTGTAACTGACAAATTCGGCTCTATCTTTTCAAGGTGCGTTTTGTAATGTTACTGAATTTGTCTTCCCACCTTAAATAAAGTTGTATGTATTACATTTTTCGCTTTATATCCATTACCCGGGTTCCCGATTTCCCGATTTCACAATCTCCCTCCACCAGTGAACAAGAGTGTTACACAGTCTTGTGAAAACTGCTCCAGTTCGTTTCATACTTTCGTTCTGTAATAGTCTAAGTCCTTTGCGTTTCTATATAATTTTTTTGTATATTTTAATATTCAATATTAGTTATATCGGATAATATATATATATAAAAAATAAATTCATAATAACTTTCAATTTAGCATCGAATTTTACAAAATAATTTGGGAGCATATATTTCCTTTTTTTTGTCATAGAATTATGATGAAATATTACATTATATTACTTCAAGTGAGGGAAAATTATGAATGTAACAATAATAAATTATTCATATCAAATGGGCTAAAAATAGACTTTGACGTAATTACACCAAGAAATAATTTGGGAGTATAAATTTTCTTCATCATAGAAATTAAATGATGAAATATTACATTATATTACTTCAAATGAGGGAAAATTATGAATGTAACAATAATAAATTATTCATACCAAATGGGCTAAAAATAGACTTTGACGTAAGCATTGACGGTTATAAGTGATATGATTTATTAATTAATTTGTACAAGAAATGTGGAAAAAATGTTCTTATTTGAACTTTGTACTTATTATTTTTTTGTCGAATAGTGTTTATTTGGGAATACATTACCATGGAGTCAACTTTTCTTAAATGATAACGTCAAGAAACATTAAATATTTGCTGATTTATAAATGGTAAAATGACGTCATATTGTAATTGAGCATGTGACAGACGAATGGTCATGACGTCAAAGCAGCTGGCCCTTGTTAGCCTGCGTTACATGCGGTTTATTCCCCGTATAGTTTAACTACGGGGAATAAACCGGATGTAACGCAGGCTAGCCCTAGTTGGCCGTTGAAGGACTGGCAGTGAGTTCTGCGAGTCTCTGCCCTCCCTTCCCTCCCTCATTATCGAAATTACTAAAATTCACTGTTATTTTATTGTTTTGCCTCAAAGAAGAGCAAGGCTTTCTTCATGAATAATTTAGAAGGATAAAAAGTATTTTCATTCGCAATATTATTTTTTGACAACTTCAAACTGAAAATGACTCTTTAAAAATAGTTAGTGTATCAAATAAATGAATAAAATAATTCAAAGATAATGTCTGCAAATATAAATAGAGAATTATAAAAGAAAATAAATTTATTTATGAAAGAAAACAATATAACTTGATAGATATCAAAAGGAAATGCGAACGGCGGAGTTGTTGAGTATTGGGCTTCCTGTGGTAAGAGATAGCACATGAGGACTGAGCTGAGGTCAAGTCAGATGTCTCTCATATTCTTTTCAAAAATGACTTTTTCCCTCTGAAATGAAGCTTATGCTTTCGTTTTTTCTACGCAAAAGATTCTTTCATTGGATTGAGAACTAGTTTTACACGATATTCTGTTCAGTTACTGGGGTTTTTTTTACACAAAACATCCAAAAACCAACATGGCGAGTGCTTCTGAATGCATTTCAACCTCAGCGAAAAATGACGAAGAAAAAAAACCGAAAAATGAGACCACAAATGCCACAAACGGTGACTCAGAAACAAACAGTCTACCTGATTTTGAACATGGTGTAAACACGGTAGAAAGAAAATCAAACGATGGAAAAGCAACCATGTTGGAAAATGGCCAGCACGTCCAGTCATTGTATGACGAAAAGAGAAACGAAGACAACGACACTGTAGAGTCTGTTAACGAAAGACTCAATGGAGACGCATTAAATGATAACCAAGCAGATGGAAATAGCGAAAAAAGCAACGAGCTGGTAAAAAATAATGGTGATGAGAAAGCCACAATGTCTGCGAGTAATGACAACGATGACGACGCTGTCAAAGCAGGCGACGAAAAAGGTAACGATAAAAGTGATAATGAATATGAAAAATATGAAATATTATCAGCAGAAGAAATTGATGATACTCAAACATCTACAACAACAATAGCACCAGAAACAACAACAACAACAGCAGAAGAAACAACAGCTACAACATCAGGTGAACAAACAACAGCAGCAGAGGAAGGAATGGCAACATTAGATAAAGAAACAACAACAACAGCAGAAGAAACAGCAACAACAACATCAGCAGAAGAAACAGCAACAACAACATCAGCTGAAGAAACAACAACAGCACAAACAACAACAACAACAACGGCAAAAGACGAAACAGCAACAACAACAGAAAATACAGAGTCAAAAGAAAACACTACACCCCCCAGATCACAACCACAACAAAGACACAGTCCCAATAATGGAAGTCCAGAAAGAGGTCACCATACAGGGGGGTGCCACAAATTCCCTGATGAAGAGTCCAGGGCAGAGTACATGAAAATTAAATCTGAAGTTACAGGTAATGACTTTTACCAACAATTCTCATCATCAACTTTATTTTTACTATAGTGTATCATTAATATTCATCATCGCCATCATTACCAACAACACCATCATCAGCACCACCATCATCATCACCAACACCATCATCATCATCATCACTACCACCATCATCATCACTACCATCATCATCATCATCACCATCATTATCATCAACATCATCATCATCATCACCATAATCACCACTACCAACTTCATCATCATAACAATAATCACTCATTATCACCACCAACATCATCACCATCATCACCATAATCACCACCACCATCCTCAACATTATCATCACCATCACCATCACCATCACCATCAATATCTTAATTCAATTGTTGTTACTATTCCCATTAATGTTAGGTGGCGCAGAGACATCAGAAAGTGAAGATGAAGAAGAAATGCCAGAGCACACCCACCCTGGCAGTCACACCTCACCAGATGCCAAAACCAAAGCAGAATATCGCAAGATCAAGTACGAAATCACTGGAGAAGCATTAACATCAGAGAGTGAAGATGAAAGCTCTAATGAAGGAGAGATAGAGGAAGCCGATGAAGAGACAGAAAAGAAAGATGTAACAACAGAATGGATGGATATATTTGGAAATGGACGACTAAAACGAAGAGTAAGTGAATAGGTTATTTGAGAGACTTGTTTCCTGTGTTAACCCTATATAAATATGTCCTTAACATAACTTCCATAACACACTAGTAGACAGTCAACATTTTATGTCTCAGTGATTCGGTTCATGAACATAATTGTGAAAGATGAGATTGCAAACCAAATGTTCCATGTCAGCATAAAATTCTTTCATTCGACGTGAAAAGGAATTTTAGCATCAAAGCAAACGCATGCGCAGACAAAATCTCTACATGCTTCATCTAACTAGATTAGCTTTCGCTATTTTCAGATGACATATACGATTTCTCAAGTAATTTTCTTTACATTATTACCATGTATTTATATTTGTAATTGTATGAATAAATGAGTTGTTGTTGTAACTTGGACAACAAAAGCTCTCTGCTGGCATGCTCTATCAGCAATAAGAAAGAATAAAAACAAAACGCAAATGCTTAAAAGTAACCAAAATTTTGGAACTGTTTGTTTTGATAAACAATCTTTGAATCCTTGATCACCTGGAATATGCTATACTTAGGCTTGTTCTCATTTTTGTCAGATATTACGCAAAGGAAAAGGACGCGATACCAGGCCAGATAGAGGGCAGATTGTCATGATACAGACAGCAGGTCGTTTATCTGATGGCACCGCTGTGGACTGGAACCAGTGTCTGGAGTTTATACTTGGTGAAGGAGAAGTTATTCAAGGTATTATCATGAACATTATCCTAATCATTATTAATATTATTTAAAA
This sequence comes from Metridium senile, assembly GCA_949775045.1. Taxonomy (NCBI): domain Eukaryota; kingdom Metazoa; phylum Cnidaria; class Anthozoa; order Actiniaria; family Metridiidae; genus Metridium; species Metridium senile. The sequence goes on from OX459109.1 coordinate 12,174,524, forward strand.
TAATTAATTCTCAAGCAGATCCAAACACTTGATTTTATCTTGTGTATGGCAAGATCTGTTTTCAGATTCTCCTAAATATCTCAGTTTTCATAAGCATGCGGAATTAACCCAGGTTGGAGATCTTACAAAACTTGGCATGTTACCCTCAAATTACAAGAATTTGCATGAACTTTCAAGTTTCAGCCAAGATTTAATTAAGTTCTTCCCGGCAAGATCTTTCCAAGAAATTTTCTTGCCAAAGTTTTAGTAAGATATTGGAAGATCTTAACAAGATGCTCAACCTGGGTTAATGCAGAATAAATATTTCATTTCTTATTTATTATCATCATCTTACCACACTCAAGGTGTGCGTAGTAATATCTGAATAGTAGAGCATAATTTATCCCAGGGTCCGGGCTACCTGTGTAAAACCCGACCATTAGTTTAGGGACTAGGACTAGCACGTTGTCACGTTAGTATTTCTCCATCATTCTGTATGTAGAAATGCTAATAAAACGTTCTCTCAAGAAATGGATGGACTCCTATCTAAATAGACTAATAATGCATTACATCTTTATGTAGCTTGGGATGTTGGTGTCGCTCTAGTTGAACTGGATGAAGTTTGTGAGCTGGTGACAGATGCCCGCTATGCTTACGGAGAACAGGGCAGGTAAGTCTTGAGTTCCCTCTGGCTACTAGGGGACACTCATTAGGGGCCTTTCATTTATTAGTGTATGGGGGGGGGGGGGGGGGGGTGGGGGTGGGGGTCGGTAATATTGAGAAGCTATAGTTCTTTCATATTTTACTAAAACTGTCAAGATAAAAGTGAATCTGGTTGAGAAAATTCAAGTTAGAACTTATTCAAATCAGGACGATTTTGTATCAAAATTCAACCTGTCACGGACATGATTTCTGGTGTAAAATTCTCATTAATTATTCATCAATTTTATAATATTTATGATTTTTTCTTTTATTCATAGGGAAGGAGATAATCCTATCCCTCCCAATGCCAAGATAACATACGAGATAGAACTACTAGCAGTGCGAGATGGTCCAGACATGGACACAATGAGTGACGACGAGAGAATCAAGATTGGGTGGGTAAAAAACAATATATATTCTTTCATCCTCCCATTAATTAATTCATTTATTTTTTCATTCATTTCTTTATTAGTCAATTTGATAGTGATTTTTTGTGTGATTTTTTTTGGAGTAAATAGTACAAAATAGTGCTACATTCAACAATAGGTGAGTGTAGTGTTAACAAGTGTTGGTATTGTGATGCTAATTTGCCAATCATTTTCACAATAGGTTTTTTAACTTTCTTTGTTCTGTTAACAATGGTTGGTTGGCAAAACCATAGTAACAAAATATGTCATTGTACACTATTAGCCAAACATTGTACTAATTAGTATGTACTTATGCTTCGCGGATATACTAGTTGCACTCTAACTGTCAATATTGTTGTTTGTTTTATCAGAGATAAGAAGAAAGAGCTTGGTAATGACTTGTTTGCTAGAGGAGATTATTCTGGAGCAATCAACTGCTATCAAAGGTACATAAAACAATGGTCTTTTGTACTGAAACTTTGTACTCTAGGTCCAGGGGGTAGTCCCTTTGTCCAAGTGGTTGGGATTATAGCTGTCAATTTTGCAAATGACCCCTTAAAGGTTTGCATAAATTACGGTAATATAATGGCCAAAGCCTTAAAGATTTCAACCCCTAAAAAGTACAACTGTGCAATGTTTTTGGCAGCTAAGATTATAACTGACAATTAGCCAAGTAAAAACGTCCCTTACAGGTACAGAGTCATTTCACGTAATTAACTTTTGAGCAAGAAAAGGACCCTGAAAGGTACACAGAGAGAATATTTTCAACTCAAAAATTTGTGCCGACCACTTTGACAACCAACTATTGAAAGTTGCCTATTATTAGATGTAGGACCTGCTGTAAAAAGGTATTCAAATGCAATTTCTCTTTGTTATCAACAGAGCTATCAAGTACCTAACACCCTCATCAGACGAGGTAAGAAACCTTGAAATTTAAACAATTATGTTGGAAGACAATATCTTTTGCACTAAATATTTTTTTTAATTTTTCCACACAATAATATTATATTTGAAGGTTAATTTTGAAGAATATCTTCAATGTAAAACAGTGCAAATTACATTATAACTTGAATATGATATTGTTTTTTTGTTTAGCAAGTTCAAGTACTGAGATTAAAGTGTTGGAACAACCTTTCTGCAACACAAATCAAGGTACTTTAGAGCAGATTTTGTATAACTGTGAAATGTTCAGTGCCGCGTGCATGCCTTGCTTGAATTTCAAATGTACTATTATAATCATGGTTGAATAATTAATAAATTTTACAGCGAAAAATTGTTGCATCGTGACTAGTAAAATATAAAGCTCAATTTGATTTGGTGTTTTTCCTTTCCGTCAATCAGTTTTGAGGCGGAGCTTACCACAAATTAACCAATGACTTTACACGATAACATGCAAGCTCTGCCTTCAAATTGATTGACAGATCAGAAAAACCCAAAATCAAATTGAAATTTTCAATTTGCTCGTCACCATGCATTGTTTTTTGTTATAAGAAGGTTTAAAGTCAAGTCAAGCTGTCGTGAAGGAAGGAGCTCGGATCTGAGCTCAGTTGATGCAATGTCAATCCTTTAATTTTCGACTTTTTTCTTTGTTATCTTTTTTTTGTCTCATTTTGATAATATTAATGTTAACTAAAAACCCATTGACCATAATAGATATAAAATTAATTCTGTAAGCTATCTATCTTGGTTAGCCAGCAATGGTTATTATAGGTAGCCTGTACCTTATCTTTTGTCTAAATAACAAAATTGTAAATTATTTATTATGTAATGTTTAATAAACGAGCAGGAGTGTTTTATCAGGATTTAAAACCACGCGGCGAAGCCAAGTGGTTTTAAACCTGATAAAACACGATCTGCGAGTTTATTGAATGACTTCAAAAACTCAAACCTATATTTTGTGTTTTTGTAAAAAAAAATCAAAGATTTGTGAAAGTTTATTAGAGAAAATTAAGGTTAAAGTTTATGTAAATTAGGGTGAATCTATAACTTCAGTTAAAACACTCGTCACGGTTACGATTTCTTTTGAAAATATCTCATGAATTATTAATGAGTTTTTGAAGTATATCTAAGGTACTGAATAAACTTTTGTCATTGTCATTAAAAACAGTTATCAAGTGCTCCAGTTTAGCATATGCTAATGTACTGTTACTTAGTAATAATTATTATTGTCATCATTATTAATTCTCAGTTGTTATTTTCTTTAGATCAAGGCACACTCGGCTGCTCTATCATCCTGTCAACAAGTCTTAGCCATTGACCCCGATAATGTCAAAGCACTCTTTAGGAAGGGGAAGGTTAGGATAAAGAAATAACAGTTAAATAGATGACCTTTCCCAAATCCCTTCCACTGATCATGAAACAATAGATTGAAGTCAAAGCTGTAGAAGATAAAAATTATACAGTGAATGTATAGATTATTGGTTCAAGATCAAAATAAATATGGAAATTAGCAAGTAAACTAGTATAGACCGAGTCGGTTTTTGATATAAATGATTGGTAATATAATCAATTTTGTGACCCGTAAATTTTTTTTAAATAAATACAAAAGTTATTTTTTCAAAAAGTAAAAATAACCAGCTTTTTTTGCTGAAAAACTGTTCTTTTCTTATTTCTAAAAGCATGCGAAAAGCTGTAGGTGATTATCGAGAAATAAAGTAAATTTCTGGACCAATCACCGCGCATGATTTTCTATAATCACCTGTGTATTTATATTAATGTTCAGGTAATATAATGAAATTTGTAACACCGTAAAGAAAGGTTGACTTAACTTTACTCATGTTTTGAGCTTTAGCCCCTAACGAAACGTCAGTTAAGTGAAGTCAACATTTTTTACGGTGTAAAAAATTTCATCATATTACCTATCATTTATATCAAACACCAACACAGTCTATAGAATACAAACACTAAAAGTGTGCAATACTTTGTACTATTTACCACTAAATAGTGTTGATTAAACAATAGAGAACAAAAGAATTTGCATAATTTAGCAGTATTTAGTGGTATTTATGTTGCACACTTTTAGTGTTTGTACTCTACTAGTTTACTTGCTAGTTTCCATTTATATCAATGTTTGTTGTTGTCCTTAGGTTCTTGCAGCACAAGGAGAGCTGAAGGAAGCAGTTGCGTTTGTCAAGAAGGCAAGCCTGAATGAACCAGGTAACAAGACCATCCGTACTGAACTCACAAACCTGAAAAGACAGCTTACTTCACAGAATCAAGAAGAAAGGAACATGTATGAAAGAATGGTTGGAGGGTTGACAGAAAAGGATAAAAACACCTCTAAGCATTCAGTAAGTAGGAATGTGAGTGACAATAGAAAGTGGATGGAAAATAGGAATAGAAAGGGAATGGAATGAAAGAGAATGGGAATGGAATGAAAGGGAATGGGAATGAAAAATATGAATAGAAAGCAAGTAAGAATAGAAAGTGATTAGGAATAGAAAGTGAATGGGAATGATAGTGAATGGGAATAGGAAGAAAATGGGAAATGTAAAGCGAATTGGAAATAGAACGAAAAAGTGAATGAGAAATGAGAGTAGCATTGTATGGAAAATAAGAATGCAAAGTGAATGTGAATAGAAAGTAGAAATGTGAATGGAAAGTGAAATAGAAAGAAAAAGTGAGTGAGAAATGTGAATAGAAAATGAGTGAGAAATGAGAATAGAAAGTGAATGGAAATAGAAAATAAATGGAAGTAGAAAGTGAATGGAAATAGAAAGTGAAATGGGGAATGAGAATAAGAACACCTCTAAATGATCAGTAAATATATAATAAAAAGCAAATGTAAAAGAGCTATACTTGTGGATAAGAGGTGAATAGGAAGGTATGGGAATAAAGTTCAAGGGAGCTTCCCAAGTGCTCACAGTCCTTTGCTATGCATCATTCAAACCACATGCTCACTCTGACATTCTTGTTGCAGATCTTACCATGGTCGTTAGTGTTTGGAGCTACAGTAGTGGTGTTAGGGGGTATTGTAGCAGCATTATATGTCAGTAGACACTAGAGCTACTAGTAACTAAACAACCAGGTCTACCTCAAGAATTTAAAGTAATGTCCAGAGCTTTATGATATCAAAATTGATAAGAATTAAAAAAAAAAGATTTGAAGCTTTAGGTGATCCTGTCATCGAAGCAACATTTTTTTGTGATTTAACTTATTTATAGCTTCTTTTATTGCGCAAATAGATAGCTTTGAAGTTTGTTATTAAATTAGAAGAAAGTAAGCTGAATGGAAATAAAAGATCTTTGACTATAATGATTTATATATATTATTTTATATAATTATTCCCAAAAGATTTGAATTGGGTGGAAACATACATAGCAACGCATTAGGTGATTTGGTGCATTACTTTAATGACTCTAGTTCCATGCAACACAAAGACAGAGCCTATATAAGTATTACCTCTGGTGTAGCCTGCGTAGCAGTCCGACGATGCATCTCATGGTTTAGACGCCCACGAAATCCTTAGCAGCTCCAGATGGTGGAAAGGACCAGAAATGCTATGGCAAACAGATCAAACAGATAAAAACAACAAAGAGGAATTCAAAATAAATTTGTTAATAGTTCATTTATTTGTTGTGCAGATTCGGGATACTGCGAACAAGACTCATTTGACAGCTTATTTAGTTTGAACTTTTGTCTTTATTAAATATTGCAAATACAATATAGTTATACATACATTATAATGTCTTTCACTATACATTATGAAGTTAAAAGTCAAAATGAAGATAATATGTCACAATTTAATACTGAAAAATACAGGCTTTTTGTTAGTTTTGCAGAGCAACTGAAGCTTTTTTTTTAAAATCATTGTTTAAAAAAATACAATAAAACATAGTCAAGAACTATGAATGAAGCAATACCCTACAATGCAAAGAACTCTAAACCAGAATATAAAACATCTTGCAACACCAAAAAGGAACCAAATATAAAGAAGTCCAAAATTATTGATTTAATTAAAATATGAGCTAAAAACTACTAAATGAAAATACAACACTAGAAATATTTATTATTATTTATAATCTGTTCAAGTTGAATACATGTAATACAGAGGCTAGTTTGCGAAGTAACTGTTTACCATATTTATTTTTGTTTATCAAAATAACATCTTTTTGTAAGTTTGTCCTAACTTCAGCTTCTTAAATAAACTACTTTTTAAAAGATATGACCTATAACAGTTCTCAGAGCAGAGCAGTTGTTCTCCCCCTTGTCACATGGTTTTTTTGCTGGGTTAGCCGGTTTTCCTCTTTCGGCAAAACTCAGCATGTGAACAGAGAGGTGTATGTATGTATGTTGTAAATATTAAATGTAGTGACTGTGAGTGTAGAGAGTCGGGAGTGACATTTGTAAAATGTATGTTTTTGTGTGTGTGTTTAAATATACAGTATATATATTATGCTAACATTACTGCGGTTTTTCATCTTAATTCGGAGAACTCAGACATTCCAACAGCCAGTTGTAAAATATACATATTTGGATGATGCTAATTAGTCGGCACTTTTTATGTTTTTGATTGACATCAGCGGAAAACATATTTCACAGCTAACTGTTGGAAAGTCTGAGTGAGTTTGCAGAAAGTTGAATACCGCAATAATGTCGCCATGTCAATCAGCTATAAAGTATGATAATTTGCTCTATACTCTATTATATCAATCTTGTTGATTGTCCTCATCTGGTGGACACATCTTCTCAACAAACTCACTCAACACATCACGAAGGTTGTCCATCTCATCCAGTGAACAAGGTTTGATCATGAATGCACGATGAAGCTCCTCGGTATCCAAGTTTAAAATCTCTTTAACCTAGTAAATAAGTCAGAGTGGATAGCTAAATAATTCAGAAAGTAAATAAGAAAGTGGGTTATTTTTTTTAACATTTTATTAGCTTTTTCCTTCCTTTTTTTTATTAGCTTTTTCCTTCGTTATAGAAGTGAGTCTTCCTTGTGTCTGTGTTTGATATAGATGATAGGCATTGAAATGAAATTTCTTAACTTACTGATGTTTTGAGTTGTAGCCTTGGCCCTTCTCTCTCTTAATCCGATGGAGGGCTACTTCTCAAAACTGCAGTAAAGTTAAGTATAACTTTTTACGGTGTTACAAATCTTCCATTTTGTAGTCAAATTTTGATAAACAAGTTCAACCCTTCCAATTTAGATAGGAGCCCATGAGCTAGTTTGACTGTAATGATTGTAAACTAACCTTTTCTGCAGATATTGCACCTTTTATGTTCTGTTTGTTTGCAAGCACCAACACTGGCAGATGTTCTAGGGAGGGGTGGTTGAGTGCATTTTGTAACTCACTAGCAGCAAGGTCAAGGTCATCTTCACTACTTGTAGTATCTATAACAAAGATCTGAAGAAAAATATGATTCTTATTATTATTACAATCATCATAATAATGGTATGGTAACACCATATTTACTTTTATTTTGAAAACTAAAAATATATATAAAAGAACATATCCAGATAAAATATTTGTGTCATTTGATACAATGGCTTGTCTGCGACCCAACAACATTTAGAAATTCCCATACAGATCGGCTGCATATACTGTTCTTATAAAATTCATGAATAATTAATGAGAATTTTACAAAAAGAACTGGAAATCATGTCCATGACGAGTTCTGTAAATCTCATAAAGATTTTGTCCTGATAAGTTTCAACTTGAATTTTTCTTGGCCAGATTTACTTTTATCTTGACAATTTTAGTAAAATATGAAAGAACTAACGTTGGACTTCCATAAGTACTATACAATATTCATGTCCGATCAGTATGAGATATACAGCAGTGAGTCAAACCTGCTCATATTGTATATATGACATATAGACCCTTTAAATAAGTCCCGAAGTGTTGTGTTTTCCACGCTTGACGTCAAATTTAGTCTTTTCAATTCCTTTCATATTATACAAAGCGCAGAAAAAACAACACTTCGGGACTTATTAAAAGGGTCTATAGAATGTCCACTTCTATTGTATCTATTACATACCACTCCCTCAGCGCCTTCATAGTAGTGTTTCCAGTATCCCCTAACACTTTCACCACCTAAAATATCAATTATAGAATCATATAAATAACATGTCAATATGTGTATAATACAAATAAGGTGGCTTAAATACCTCCAAGTTCTTTGATGTTTAATATTGCTTTGGGTAACTGGACTGCTTTTACAGAAAATCCTGAAGTAAATAAATAAGGTCATTTATATCTTTTTGTCGTCAATATTATCATCTGACTATATATATATATATATATATATCATCTACTCATTATTAGCATCACTATCATCAACCACCATCATCATCATCATCACCCTTTTCATCGCTATCACCACTCTTCAAGGCCCATTGTCAATTAAATAAATTATTGGCATTGTATGTTGTTGATCATGAAGTGTCCCTGCCTTTATATGAAGTAAAAAGAATAGAAAATCAACTACATGTATTATCATCAGGTTCCCAGTTTGAGCATCTTGTTAAGATCTTGTAAGATTATCCAAGATCTTACTAAAACCTTGGCAAGTAAATTTTCTTGGAAGGATCTTGCTGGGAAGATCTTAATTAAATTTTGGCAGTAACTTGAAAGTTCATGCAAGTTCTTGCAGATTGAAGGTTACATGCCAAGATCTTGAGAAAGCAAGACCTTGCCAAAATCTTGCATGATCTTACATGGATTTTGGTAAGATATTCAACCTGGGCATCATTACAGGGCCCAAAAATAGCTGCCTGCCAATGGCCAAATGCCAGGCCAAATTTAAAGTTTGACAGGCAAAAATAATAATGAACTACCAAACGGAATTCAAAATTGCAGTCAAAATGTTTCCGGAAATCATCTTTCAATGTTCCTTTATCTGAAAGTGGCTGGCCAAATTTTGTTCTTATTTCAAGCCCTGCATTATTACCAACATTATCATTATCATCACCCATCTAGTACCTTTAGTAGGTTGGATATCATCAGTTGACTCTGAGCCAAGTCGAGCCAGAAGGACAGATTTGCCAGCTTTGCTTAGTCCAATCATAATAACTGAATGGGTAGGTCTGTAGGCATCAGGCTTGTTACCCTTCACAAACTGACAACACTGAAAAAACAAATTTGAATTGAAAGATCATGCCGTGATGATCAAAATTAATGATGATTTAGTGATGATAATGATCAATGATGATGATGATCAAAAATAATGATGATGATTATTGATACTGATGATCAATAATGATGATGAACAAAATAATGATAAGTGATGATGATGATGATGATGATCAAAAATATTGATTAGTGATGCTGATGATCTAAGATGATGATGATTAAAAAAATGATCATTAGTGATGCTGATGATCAATGATGATCAAAAATAATGATTAGTGATACTCTGGGGCAGATCTTGAAATTTGTCAGGGGAGTGTCCCAATTACAAATGAAGGGCTCTTAAGGTGTTAGGGAGTGTCCAGTCCCTAAATGTCTTAATAATTGCAATGCTAGGGGGTGTCTGGTGCATGAAGGGACAACCCCTAGATCTGCCCCTGCTGATGACCAATGACAATGATGATGATGATGATCAAAAATAATGATTACCGGTATAAGTGATACTGATGAGCAAATTATGATGATGATGGTCAAAAATAATGATGATGATGATGATCAAAAATGATGATAAGCGATGCTGATGATCAATGATAATGATACATTTTTGACGATATATATACTACCGAATTCACTGAACTGTTCACAGTCTGAAAATAACGATCAACTTGTCTTTACTATTTGAAATACTCATATTCCTTGTTCAGACGACCGAAATAATGATCTGACATGTAGGATATGCAGCGTTGTTCAGAATAAGCCAATCAGCAACAACAACGCTGCATTTCACATGATGATTTTGGTCGCCAGATAAAGTCATGTGAGTAGTATGAATAACAAAGACAAGTTGACAGTTATTTTTCGACTGTGAACAATTCAGTGAATTTGGTAGTAAATATATTCGAAATTCTTGTAGCATCTTTTCTATGACTATAGCGTAACACCAGTACCTTAGCCATCGGGAGACTGTAGCAGCATTTGAATTGTCATGAATTACTATGCATGATATATTTTTTAGCATGTGTTAGCTAACAAAATAAATGTTTTACTCTATCGAAGAATTAAGGTTTAAAACTTCAAAAATGGCCAGGGATTACCAGGCATAATATGTTGTCGCCGTTTTCCCTCCCTCTTTGTTCACACAAGATATATTTGAACTAGCGATTATAAACGTTTGGTACAAACTTGAAGTATATGTACTAACAATGGATTAGACAGTGAACACAAAAAGCAATTTTTTTTAAAATTTAGTAGTCTCCAAGGTAACGAGATAATAGTCTCATTTGCCGCGTTGACGTTGAAGATACGGCAAATTAAATATACTCACCTTGAAACATATAAAGCGACAGAAAAAGGACACATATCCACAACACTCACACTTGGAGCTCATTATTGTGTCGGCGTTCAAGCGTTTCACTGCATTTTTCAAGCGAAAATTCCAGTTGATTGTCACTTTCAAAATGTCATTTTACCCGCCATCTTGAATGTCGCGAGGGGAGTAGAACTGAATAGATCACATGATTCAGTACCAGACTCCTGGTCGGAAGTAGTGGAAGTACAATTTTATCTGCTTGGGAGGTGTGAAAGCATTTGTGCTCCGAAAAAGACAATTTTTATTCCTGTTTGCAGTGAAAGAGCATTTCTAGAAGACTGTTTCATTCCGAAGCAAAATGTCGTGGGCTGGGTTCAAGAAACAAATAAACAAAACTAACCAGGTGAGCAAATGCTTGGCTAAAATAGTCGGCTGGTCAAATTACAATGTGGACATGCTGACTATTAACTCAAAACATGTTATAATATCGTCCTTTTCTCAATAAAGCACCGGCAAAACTTTTATTCTTTTATGTTTAATGTTAAAATAAGTACTTGTCTTTATTGTAATGATATTTTTCTTTGTTGTCAGTTTATGAGCGAGAAGATCGGTAGCGCCAAAGGATCGAAATTAGATGACGATTTTCTTGAACTGGAAAGGGTAAGGAACGTCGTATCATGCTCATTTTATTTACAAACAAATAATCTGATCTTTAATCTTACGTCTTTAACTAAAGGAAACGATGACTCAATGAATGCGTGATGCCGTTTAATGCATACAAGCGACTACTTAGTAATTTCTATTTTTAATCCTGTTTGAAGACACTCAATCTCCAAAATGAATTCCCTTCTAAGTTGACAATTGTTTAATCAGCATATATTATGTCATCTTCGACCGGCTGGCACAAATAACTTAATTAGTTTTCATCTTGAGCAGTTTTCATTCCTTTCTAGTGCTTAGGTGATAATTTAATTCTTATCTGTATTCAAAATTGGGGATTCAGTGAATTGATTTAAGCCGTTGTAGTGTTTTCTTTGCTACAAGCAATGATTGTATCGGCTGATTGACTTTCGTACAAAACTAAATCTTGTTTATATTAAACCTATCTGTTTATTGATACAGTGATATTCTTGAAGTAACTCTATATTAATCGTATTCGTGAAAAAAACATCAATACATTCACTTTCATCATTATTATAAATAAGGAAAATTGTTTTGTTTTGTTTAAAATTTACATGATTTTGATTATGAAATTATCATTATTTCCTGCACTCTTTACACTCTCAAAAATAGTTCACTTTCAGTTATACAATGGCAAGAAACCAAAACTTTTACATGAATTTAATTAACTAATTAAATTAATTATGACAAGATTTTGTTTCAATTTCAAGTCAATAAAGTAATCTGAAAATTCGATGCAGTTAAAAGTTTTGTTTTTATTCTTCTATCTGAGCTTCACAACTCAATACAAAGACATTTTATTTGACAGGGCATGAAACCAGTTCACAAAACATTAATTATATTTAACAACTTACATAAAACTTTCTTTCAAAGCTATTTCTTTGTCAATAATTTGCCTTTTATTTACTAGTAACTTTTCAATTAAAAAATTTCAACATTTTCAGATTACATTATATTATATTGGATTCATCCAATCCCATTATGGCAGAATATTTAAGTTGAAAATTCAATATTGGGCAAGACTGCAGATCAAGCCTAATATTGAAATTGAGACTTAAATATTCTGCCATCATGGGTGAGGATGAATCCTATAGGTGTTTTATTATCTTGAGTAAACAATTAAAATGTTGCAGTCCAATAGGTTGCTGTCCAATATTATAAAATATTGGATCGCCATGTGACTAAAATACGAAGATGTAATTGGAGGATAATTTGTGAGGTATAATAATTTTTGATAATGTTATTCTTTTGTCATTTCAGAAAACAGATGTTACAGCCAAACTTGTAGAAGATGTTTTACATAGGACTAAAGAATATTTACAACCCAATCCAAGTATGCTAAAAGCATGCAACGCAATTACTGTGCAACTCACCGTACCATAGTCACTAACAAAAACTTTTGATTAATTTTTGACAATTTTTTCATCTCAATGGACCAATTACAGACATCAAAGTTTCTAAAGTCTCCGCCTGTCGATATAAACTTGTACCTGATTGGTCCATTGAGATGGAAAAATGTCAAAATAATTTCACAAATTCATCAAAATGTTTTGTAAGTGACTAGGGTACGGCAAGTTGCACAGTAGTACTAATTAGTACAAAAAAGTGTTAGCATGCAAACAATATATCTATGAAATACAAATACTAAATAGTACAAAAAAGTGCTACTTTAAACAATAGAAAACAATAGAATTGTACTATTTAGTATTTCCTAATGTTTCATGGATATACAATTTGCACTCTTTCTTTATTGCTTCCAGGTAATAAACACTAAAATCATGCAATATAGTTAGCACTAAATAGTACAAAATCATATAATGTCCAATAAGTGCCAGAATGCAAAGTCTAAAAGCATGCAGCACTATGAGTACTAAATAGTGAACATTACATCTAGTCAATTATTGTGTTTTTGAGGGGATGTAAGGGTTTTTGCAGTTATGCGGTTTCTCGTTATTTTTGGTGCATTTTTTTTTCTATTTATAAATACAATGCAAAACTGAGCGGTTTGCAGTTTCGTTGTCATTTTTGACTCAGTGAACAGTGAAAAAACGTTTTTATATGGTGAAAAACTATCATTCAGATCATTTCACTTCCGGTTGTTTTGTTTTGGTCAAGTTTTATTAGTTTGTTGTGATTGATTGTGTGGTTTTGTGGTTTTTGTCTATTTTTTTGTGCAGTTTTCAACTACCCCTTATGCCCCCTCTTTGTTGCATTTCCATAGCTGCTCGTGCTAAGCTGTCAATGCAGGGTGCAGTACAAAAGGTTCGCGGTGAAGCACAAGCAACAAAATATCCTCAACCAGAAGCTACACTAGGAGAAACAATGGTCAAGGGAGGCCAAGAATTGGGATATGACTCTATGTTTGGTGAGAAAATATATCAATAGCATCATTGTTATCAGCATCATCATTGTTAACATTATGATCACTTTTGATGTTATCATCATAATCATCATCATTGTCATCATTATCACTTTCAATGTTATCATCACCATCATTATGATCACTTTTGATGTTATCATCATAATCATCATCATTGTCATCATCCTTGTTATCATCATCATTCTCATTGTTATCATCATTCTCATTATTTATCATCATTGATATCATTATCACGTTTAAAGTTATCATCTTCATCCTTGTTATCATTATAGCACTTTTGATGTTATTATCATCATTGTTATCAATTATTGTCATCATTGCTGTTATCACCATCATTGATACTGATGATGATGATAATAATAATGATGATTATGTCATTTTTATCAAATGAGAATAATGTCAACATGCCTATATTTCATGACAGGCAAAGCTATTCTAGATGTAGGAGAGACATTCCATCAGCTTGCAGAAGTCAAAGACTCTTTAGATAATTCAGTAAAACAGTCCTTTTTGGATCCATTGGCCTTGTTGGACTCGAAAGACATCAAGGAAATCATGGTATAGTAACCCTTTGAACTATCTATTCTTACTGGAACCCAGAAATGATAAACTAAATGTATCATTATTCTTGACATAATAACAGAAGTCAAGGAAACAAAAAAAAACATTAAAGCTGTTGTTATTGCTTGTCTATTTGTCTTCATTTTTGCATTTTTGTGCAATTTCTGTCCTTGTTATAAAACAATATTTCAAAACCCAATTTTAAGAAAATGAATTAATTTTATTGACACATAGCCTTCTGCACAATTGCTATGAGGTGCTTGCGATTCCCGTCATTCCCCAACCAGCTGCTGCTCAAACTTGAACAACATGCTTGTTGGTCTGTTGTTTTTCTTCTTGTATTTTTGTGCAATCTGTCAGCCTTTTTAGACAATACAAGAATGGCCTAATAACATTTGGCTTTTGTAAATTGACTTGTTTGTAATGATTTACTTACCCTATAGCACCATCGGAAGAAACTACAAGGCAGAAGACTTGATTTTGATTGTAAGAAAAGAAAAGGAAGCAAAGGTAATAGTAATGAATGGACGGCAACGGCAATGGAAATGGTGGTGATGATGATGATGACTGTGGTGATTTAATTTTATTTATTTATAAGAATCAGGGAAAGATCCAGAAATTTGTCAGGGGGTGTCCCAATTGCAAATGAAGGGCTCTTAAGGTGTTAGGGGATGTCCAGTCTCTAAATGTAATAAATAAAATAGGGGTAATTCCGGTACTATGGGGTTGTCTGGTGCCATTAGGGACATCCTCCTAGATCCGCCCCTGAGAATTAAGGACAAGGTATACAAAGTCCATGGGGACCCGACAATAGCACATTTAGTCCCTTACAGGGTTCAGTCTCCAATGGTACTGATGATGATGATGATGATGATGATAATAATAATGTGATTCGTGAAAAGCAAAAACTTAAGCTGTGATCCGTGAAATCATCTTCACCAGTGACCCTTGATTTACAGATTTTCACTGTCGTGACTTGTGATTACAGAATCGGTGATCCGTGAAAATGTGACAGCTTTTCATATAAACGGTTGTGTAAAATGAGACGTTTATTGCTAGCAGTGTTAATCTTTGTATATCTGGAAGATTGAGTTAATATTGATTATCCGTCTGACAAGCCCAAAACGTTGCCTAGTAGAAACAAACAGAGTTAACATTGCGAGTTCTAAAACTGTGACCAATTCGTGAAAATGCTTTACCTTACTCAGTGATCCGTGAAATCATGAAAAAACGGTGTGTGATTCGTGATCGGTTCCCCCTCTTCCCCACCCTGAAACATAGTAATTATGCGTAAGGCATAAAATGCACTTTTCCTGCAGCATTTGATTGTCAAAAGACATTATATTTGTGGTTCTTCGATATTTCATACCACATATTAATTGTTTGTTCTTGTTTGTAGTTCCAGCAGAAGAATTACAAATGGCAGAAGAAAAGTTTGAAGAGTCCAAAGAATTGGCTTACAACAGCATGATGAATCTATTGGAAAGTGATGTAAGTATATAAACTCTCTTCCTGACTAACAAAATGAATGAATGATTTATTGATAGGCTAATGCATTGAGCAAATGAATGATCGATGGAATATACAAATCAATGTATGTATTAATGTAGGAATGAAGTTATTAATTTATGGATGGATGAATGAATGGAGGTTTTATTAATAGACCAATGTGAGGAGCAAATGAATGATAAATGGAATGAATGAATAAAATTAATGATTTAGTAAAAAAAATTAATGCATTGTAAAAATGAATGTAAAAACTTATGTATGAATGAAGGAATGTATAAACTAATGTATGAATGAATGAATGAATGAAAAAGTGACTTACTAAAGAAATGAATAAGTGAATGCTTAATGGATTGATTAAATGCTTGACTAGGTGGAACAAATCAGCCAGTTATCAGCATTATCAGAAGCTGTCCTGGACTATCATAACCAGTGTTCTTCTATAATGGAGAATTTAGTGTCAACACTTAAAGACAGGTAACAAATAGACTATTTTATTATGATTATTTTAATATATTCTTTAGAATAATTATTGGCTGGTTAATAATCTGCTATGAAAGTTGGAAACGTTTTGTTTAAATTTCTTTAGTCTTCTGTTGTTTCTATTGAATTGTGTAGACTGATACAATAAATAGATAGATCATTGCCTTTATTTTGTCCTAGACAGAATGACAATCTCCTCTGTTATTCTTGACACTGATCCCTCACTGTAGAAATTTCTCTACACTGCAATATCTTACCATTTCTTTTAGAAAGATTGATGTGCATAGATATCTTATGTATTTTATACTATTTTTGTATATTTGTATATAACTTCTATTTTCTATTATAGTTTTAAGGGTTGTAATTTTAAATCATATATATTTTATACTTTCTTTTTGTACACTCTTATTCTCATAATTTTTAAATTTATGTGCTTATTTGAGGTCCCTCATGAAAAGCACCTTAGGGTGATGAAGTCTCCTTGTTAAATAAAGTTTTCATTCATTCCTATCTTTACCATTTTTTTTAGAAGGATTGATGTGCAGTGTGTTTCTATTGTTTTAGGTTGTCTGATGCTGCAAGCAGGCCACAAACTGAGCGGCCAAAATTTACTCCCAAGTATGATGATGGTGACAGCACAAGCACAGGGAGCAATGATACTTCTAACGTGACCACACCCTCACCGCCACCACTGATGCCAACTGCAGACCCTTCTAACAAATATAAAGCTTTATATGATTTTGAACCTGGTGGGTATTCTCTACTGTCACCTTATTGAACGTCAATTGTGGTCACCCATTAAGCGGTCACCCCAATCTCGAGCCCAGCGTCACGTCTGGCTTTTTGTCAGCGGTCTTATGGCGCCCGACATTAGACTCTGGGGGAACGGAATTTTCAGCTCCGATTTTGGAGTTCCGGTTTCTATTGCGCATGCTTAGTTAATATTATAATGATCTGTGGGTTTGGGCATCCTGTGTTACTTAGTACGTTAATGACATTCAAAATATTATTGACCTAGTAGCATTTTAAATATTTTCTAAGCCAAAATATAAACATTTTCCTCACTAATGAAACATTTAAAGTTTAGGAAGGTTTTTTAACGGCCATCAGAGTTAATATAATGATATAAAAACGCGTCTAAATCTCCTTCAATTCAGATCACTTTAGCCGTCGATTTATTTATAGTTTACCAACGGTTATTAGTTTGCTTTCGTGGTACGATTGACCTTTAGTAAATAACTGGATGTCAGAGGAGTATTTTGTGTGTATTGGTGTATTCTAATTTGCTTCGCGACTCGATAATCATCGCTTAACTTAGGATAACTTAGCGGCGATACAATATCTCTTCGCTTCGCGACTCGTATATTTCATAAACGACGATATTTAATATTCTATCTAGTATTAAAGAACCGTTGACGTCGTATTACATGTAATCGCAAAATTTACATTTTGAATGTACATTTGTTTACATGATGGACCAATCAGAGATTTTACTTCGTCTGTTTCCGGTCTGACCATTGTATTTTCAAGGGCCAATCAGCATAAGCAGAGAATTCCGGTCCCCCAGAGTCTTACGTTACTCGGCTGGCCAAGAGGAACGAAGGCTCGGGGTTCGAGATTGCGGTCACCCTCTATTAGGTGGCCACCCTCTATTAGGCGGCCACAATAAAAAGTCCCAAATCTATTCCTATACATATTCTATACCTCTATTCAGTAACCAACCTCTATTAAAAGCAGCCACTTAATCAGTCCCGAGGGTGGCCGCTTAATAGAGGTACCACTGTACTAAACTACACACACTAATCTGCACTGGAGGGATGTAAAAGAACCACTGAGAACATAACAAACCCTGTCCGTGACCACCCTCAGTGATGGGCTCATACTAATACGTACTAACTACTAATTTCTCATGATTGTAAGCCGCCAGCGGTCTGTACAAATGATTAATTGTAAAGCACATTGAGACGTATGTGAAATGCGCTACACACCTTATTGCAAGAACGTTGTCCTGACTTTTGTAATTTAATGAGAAATAAATTTAATTAAAAGACAAAAGAAGATCACTCATGCTGAACTCTTTCTTTTGTTATTCCTTTGTTATTAAATTACAAATGTTCTTTTTTCATGTGACAACACTCTTGCAATGAGGTGTATATAAGCATTATATCACATTACAAAACATAGATTATAGATTATTCCTTGATACTTAAAGATGAGACAGCATGAAATAATTTATATGGGAAGTTACAATATTTTAAACAATATGTTTACTTGGGCATACAGTTTGATAATGAATAGGAAAGCGAGAAGGCTTGTCATTTTTTATTACTTTGTATATTTCAGCCTTTATCCAAAGGCCATCTACAGCAAAGTGAACTGAATATGAATCTAAATTAGTTTAATAGGCTCAAGGGAATCGATTGTCCTTGTTCATTCAAGCTAGGCTTCATATTCAGATTCAGATTCAGTTCACTTTGCTGTAGATGGCCTTTGGATTAAGGCCGAAATATACAAAGTAATAAAAAATGACAAGCCTTCTTGGAATGCTTTCCTATTCATTTTAAACAATCCTGTAAAGATTATATTCAGAGGTTGGTTTTCTATTCAAAAGCTCAGACTGAGCGGCTTCTGAGAGCATCATTATAAGAATGTTTTTTATTAGCTTTAGCTAATGTTACAAATCCTTTCAATTTCAGAGAATGAAGGCGAACTTGGTTTCAGTGAAGGCGATGTGATAACTGTAACAGAGAGGATTGATGAGAACTGGTATGAGGGGAGTTATGGTGGACACACTGGACTCTTCCCATCTAACTATGTAGAACCACTTTAAAACCACTTTAAATAATCTCAATGTCTGATAGACCAGACTGTATAAATCCACCTAACGTTTTTTCTTGTCATAACTAGCCATTCAAACTGTTATATTATATTTTGAGATGCTTGTCAGTCCAGCTTCTAGTCTGAGTAGCATCATTTCAAATGCAACAGGATATTTGTGTTTCCTTTAATGCTAGTCAGTCCAGAACAATTTCTTGTATGATTGATCACAATGATATTTTCACATGTATGAAAGGCTAGTCTGTCTGACGAAACAAGTTTGGGCCTGACTACTCAAGTTCGGCTAAATTCACAATATTATTTCCCCATATACAGACCAATTTTCAGTAGCTATTTTTTCTGCATTATGGGCAGCGATTTCATAGCTAACCCAAATCACATGTGTGAACTGCTGACGGAATTGATAATGTAAACAGGCAATATGAGAGGCTCAGTGGTCAGGCCACAGGTAGCCCAAGCTCACTGTTAGTGTTGATTTACTAAAGGATATATGGTTACTTTTGAACCTTCAGTTTTTTTTGCCTTAAAATTTAATTTAATGAAATTAACTCAGAGGATTATAGAGATCAACAAGAAGACAGTGTATGAGTTTTGATGAATCCTATTAAATTTTAAGGCAAAAAATCAAAGGTTCAAAAGTACCCATATATCCTTTAGAAAATCAACACTAACAGTGAGCTTGGGCTACCTGTGGTCATTCATGAAAAATTGGGCACCATATTCAGGTGCATGTGTACTCAGTATTAACAAAAGAAAATTATTAATATAGGCAAACAGGGTATTGTGTAGTATATTATTACATGTTAAATAAAGTGTATATGTGGGCATTCATGATCAATAAAGTTTGCAATAACAAGCTTGCAGTGCATTTATGCCGACCACCAAACATCAATCTTCATGAGTTTTTGCTTCCATAATGATAATATTTGATAAGGGAACCTAATCGTAAAGGCAATTTTCTACTTTGCATTTAATGAGGTTGGTTGAAGAGTATAACTACCACACCCAGGGGGTACTCCCTTTGTCCAAGTGGTAGGGGTGATCGGTGGAGGTTTTAAAAACGACCCCTGAAAGGTACGCACATATAAAAATGACCCTAAAAGGTATGCAAAGGAAATATTTTTACCCTAAAAGGTACGCTGATCACCCCTACCACTTGTACAAAGGGGGTACACCGCTGGGCTTCCACACAGATTTGAGAAATGATTATACTAAAAGACACTGATATATCATTTGTTATCAAAAAGACATTGGTGGTTGATCATTTCCAATATCTCTTTTTAACTTTCACTAAAGCATTCATGAAAAACTGTATGTAAGTAATGACAGTAATCATTACTAGCTGCTAAGCAAACACACCAATATAGACCAAAGCGAAATATGGCGTACTCTTATTGTTCTTGACTGTCTAGCCTCGTGTTCACGTTTGAAAACAATAGAGTTTTCACATGTATGTGAGGCTGGGCAGTCAAGAAGAATTGTTATTCAAATTGGCCGCCATATTTCGATTCGATGTATATTATGGCAATAAAAGGACATGGTCATATACACACAGGTGAGCTCACTTGTTCTTTTGTGAGCTTTATAGTTTCTCCCATCCATCCATAAATATTAGAGAAATAAAGAAAAATGACGAAAAATTTAATAAAACTGAATAAAGGATGGGCTTCCTGTGTAATCCCATGATCCAAAGCGGGCATACCATTTTCAAAATGGCGTCCGTGTTGTTGTCTCGTTCTGTTCGTCCTGTTTTTAACGCGTTTTTGCGACCTTTTTTGACGTCTTCCTCAGCCCATTCAGTGTCGAAAGGTGAAATAATTGTTGATAAAACAGAAAAAGCAGTCGATACTGTAGGGGACGACGAACAAGTAAGAATAATTTTGCTTGTTTTGTAATGAAACTGTTGACTCGTTTGACTGTATAAAATCTAACTTCTTGTAATCTGTGGACTGTTTATTACAGGCGGGAATAGCTGTTTTATCTGGAATTCCAGAATGGCATCTCAAAAACCGCACAGCAAGGATATTCTTTCCGTCCAAGAATGCTATGCAGTCAGGAAGCCAGAGCTTTCAAAATTGGAGACTTGAATTTGAAAATATGGAGAGATGGGAGAACCCTCTGATGGGCTGGGCATCAACGTAAGTATCCAGCTCATTGTAGAACCCCTTGTCTGATCAATTGATAGATATAGATATCAGAACTCCACTAATTTAATAGATAATAATAGATTAATTGTTATTGATTGTTGTGTCAAAATATCCTCTATACTTTTAATCTTAATAATAGATTATATTATATTTGAAATACTACATGTGCTCTGATTGGTTGGCTACTGTGTTTTACATCAGAGGAAAAAGACATGCTCAGTCTTAATATGTTTTAAAAAATATATATAACGCCTGCTTCTGTGGGGGGGACTCCCTTAAAAAATGGATAGGGGTGCTTGACGGATCTTTTAGGGTCGAAAATAAGACCCTCGCGTACCTTTTAGGGTCTCGAACTGGCACCATACCTTTTAGGGTCAGTTTTCGAACTTAAGATTATACATATTGAAAAATTTTCAATTGTGGTCGTACCTTTTAGGGTCTGAAATCAGTATCTGATTTAATTTATGCATACCTTTTAGGGTCATTTTCAAAACTGTCCATCAAGCACCCCTTTCCATTTTTGAAGGGAGTCCTCCCCCCCCCCCCCCCCTCTTCTTTTCTATTCTGTACTATATCTTTATTAATATTAATAATGATTATTATGTACATTTATAAATTCTTTTTTTACCGAGAACAATAGTTCTATGGAACAATATACCTTTTAGCAACACTAATATAGATAGTCTAGATACTTTTAAATCAAATGCCCTTTCAACTATTAGTTTGGATTAGTATTTTTAATTTACGTAAATACGTATTTATAAGTTATTTTTATTTTTATGTTTTTATAATTTATTGAATATATATTGTATTTATATTTTATTATATCTCCTAGTATAGTCCTCGCTGTCTTAGGAGTATTTTGATTAAAGATTAAAGTACACTCATAAATATGATTGATATTTTTATTTTTTATTATACTACTGTTATTTTTTTCATAACATAAATAATGGTATTGTTATTGAAACTAAATAATGGTATTGTTATTGAAACTATTCCAAGACATTAACTGATTCTCTTTCAGTGGTGATCCGTTATCTAATGTAACACTTGATTTTGGATCAAAAGAAGAAGCTATTGCCTTTGCAGAGGGCCAAGGTGAGCTTAGTGGCACATTCCTCAGAAACATTGCTGTATTTTCTGCTAATAGCGCAGCTCATTAACTATGTCACAAAAATGGAGACAAAGGCCTAACTCGGACAAACAAACTTTTATTTAACTTTCAGCAGACTATTTTCAATACAGATCAAAGCAAATCTTTGTTTAATCATATGTTATTCTAATTTCAGCAGGAAATGATAAGATCAGTTCATATATTGCTCAATATGGAAAAACTGAACACAATGTTTGTCCGAGTCTTGGAGCTATTTTTAGCATTCATGCGCTGCGCTATTAAAAACAAGCATGTACCGTGTGAAAGGCTGGATTCCTTACACCATGAAAATTGCATGTTTAGACACTTTGATAGTGTAATACAGAACTCCACTGTGGAAATAACCTTTCTTTCACAAAATGAGGGGGTATTTACGTTTTTCAAAATCTTTTAACATTTTGTTTGTTCCAGTAAATGTTTGTAAGTCGTGTTTAAATTCATAATTGTGTTCTTTCATCAACTTGTTTTAATAGAAAATAGCCAAGTTTTGTTTTCCAGTAATTTAATTTGACTGATTCAAATGGAAACAATGTAAAACATGTTGGATAGTGATACTGGGTCTTCATATTAAAATTCCAGTGATTTCAAAGATTTTATGAATAATACTTATATTGTTGTTAGAATTTGGCTTTTATTGGAATTATATAATTAATATCCTTTCTTTTCTTTCTTTCTTTTTAGGTTTTAAGTATGAATTAGATGAAAAACAAGAAAAAACAATACTTCCCAAATCTTATGGGGTTAATTTTTCATGGAACAAGAAAACCAGAGTATCAACCAAGTAACTTTTTGCATCAAAAGATTATTAAATATACATGTAAATACAATCACAATAAGTGTTTTGAGTTTGGAATTAAAGAAGAGGTTTTGTCATTATTTGATGGTGAAAGGAAGGATATTGATATTGGTAAATCCTGCCCTTTAACAAATGCATCATTAAAGTCTAGTTTCATTATGATCGCTCAAAATCACTCACGATCGCTGGACCGCTGAAAATGATGCCAGCAATTGTATGGAAACACTTTTCAGATCGCTAGAACTTTTTCTATCTCAGCGATCGCTCACTATCACTGAAAAGTGCTTCCATATAGTCGCTCACATCATTTTCAGGGATCCGGTTATCGTTAGCGATCATATGGAAACTGGCCTTAACATTAGTCTCCACTGCCACCATGTTAAGCCTTGTCACCATGTTAAGCCACACAACACTAGCCAAGAAAGATGAGGAAGCATTTCATGACAAGGAAGAACATGGCTGCAAGAGAGACTTCATCTATTGTGTGGGAGGTGGGGGGTTTGTATCCCGGCTGGACCAATACTCAAGGTCTTAAAGATAATTGAGAAAAAGTTGCTGCCTTTGTAATTACATATGCAAATGGTTAAAACTTCGAGTCCTCTCGGAGAAGGACTTTAAACCGGAGGCCCGTCTCTCCACATTCACAAACTGCTTAGGGAGGGACGTAAAAGAACCCACACCACTATTTGGGGAGCGTAGGCCATGGAGTTGCCAGTGTGTGTGGCCAGTGCTTGACTCGACTACTGACTAATGACTGTACTAACCCAAGGGCCGTATGTTAGATAACTCTGATAGTGGTTAATACGTCACCGTCGTAAAACAAAGATAACATAACATCAACATACACACCTTGACAAGATTTTTTATATTTTAGAGGTCATTTGCAAAATTTCCAACTAAAACCCTGTCCTTGATGATCTGAAAGCCCTTTTCCCTGGACACTTTGCATATGTCATTATTGAACTAGACAAATTTACTAAGTAATTTTCAACTTTTATTATTCAAATGAAGCACCTAAAATATGCTATTTGTCAGTCTTTGCTGACCTTCATGTCATATTGATTTTTATTTTATTTCTAACAAAAGTATTTTTGCTGCCCCTTTATATTTATTGACTAATTCTGTAATAGATTTTTGAATAAGCTGTGTTTTGGTACCTTTTACAACTGATTTTGATGTTACAGTTTTGTTCCACAATCAATTATTATTTGACGAAGGGCTAAAGCTCGAAACGTCAGTAAAGTTAAGTCAACATTTTTTACGGTGTTACAAATTTCATTATATTACCTATTGTTTATATCAAACACTGACGCATCCTATACTAGTTTACTCGCTAGTTTCCATTTATTATTTGATCAGTTTATTCTTATGTGCATGAACTGGAGTGAGGAGCAATTATAGAATACCCCGTCACTATAGAAATTCAAGTAGGGGCACTCTTTGAGAACGACCAAATAACCAGGGGCGGATCCAGGATTTTCAAAAGGGGGGGAATTTTGGAAAAGGGGGGGGGGATTTTGGTTTCGGATATATAAAAAAATAATGCTGGAGCTATTCTGGACGTGAGATATAACTGCTTAGAAAAGGGGAGGGGGGGAAGTCACCCAAATCCCCTCCCCTGGATCTGCCCCTGATAACACAATAGATTCTATTATTATGTAAATAAGACGGGGTATTCTATAATCTAGCCCCATATTCAGAATATCCAGAATTTGTCTGAGATTGATTTGTACTGAGGATGTTTCTCTTGCATTTAGTCTGCAAATCCTTACATTGGATTGCTAGCTTTCATTTCAAGTCTTGATTCTTGAAGCTTGGTAATAGTTTTTTTATGATATTTAGCTATGTCACATGTTCTTCAGCTAATAATAATCATTTCTTGAACATCTTGGCATGGCGTCTGCTACATACACATTTTCTTTATGTAACATTCACTACTGTTTTATATTTCTTGCATCAATTTATATGTTCATCATTGCAGAATCATTAATAATATTAACACAACATCATCTACAAACATGCACTATTCGCAGTCTGCTATACATTGAGCTTGCTAACACAGGAAGCCCAATATAGGTAAAAATTGTAGACAACATGGGACGATATTACCCATCATTCAACAGTATCTTTGAATGACAAAAATTGATAACGATGTAACCATAGTAACGCAAAGCCAGTTCGATGTTAAGTCGGAACCAGTCCCTTTCGTTTCTGAGTCAAAGGATAACTTTGTTTCGGTTTCCTCTTCGGCAATCGGCGCCAGCGCTACAAGGGCAGCGGTTATGTTATGTTTGCCATGTACTTTTGGGTTTTGCGTCAAGAACACGATAAGTGCGAGTATTTTTGGTGCATTTTTTTTTCTATTTATAAATACAATGCAAAACTGAGCGGTTTGCAGTTTCGTTGTCATTTTTGACTCAGTGAACAGTGAAAAAACGTTTTTATATGGTGAAAAACTATCATTCAGATCATTTCACTTCCGGTTGTTTTGTTTTGGTCAAGTTTTATTAGTTTGTTGTGATTGATTGTGTGGTTTTGTGGTTTTTGTCTATTTTTTTGTGCAGTTTTCAACTACCCCTTATGCCCCCTCTTTGTTGCATTTCCATAGCTGCTCGTGCTAAGCTGTCAATGCAGGGTGCAGTACAAAAGGTTCGCGGTGAAGCACAAGCAACAAAATATCCTCAACCAGAAGCTACACTAGGAGAAACAATGGTCAAGGGAGGCCAAGAATTGGGATATGACTCTATGTTTGGTGAGAAAATATATCAATAGCATCATTGTTATCAGCATCATCATTGTTAACATTATGATCACTTTTGATGTTATCATCATAATCATCATCATTGTCATCATTATCACTTTCAATGTTATCATCACCATCATTATGATCACTTTTGATGTTATCATCATAATCATCATCATTGTCATCATCCTTGTTATCATCATCATTCTCATTGTTATCATCATTCTCATTATTTATCATCATTGATATCATTATCACGTTTAAAGTTATCATCTTCATCCTTGTTATCATTATAGCACTTTTGATGTTATTATCATCATTGTTATCAATTATTGTCATCATTGCTGTTATCACCATCATTGATACTGATGATGATGATAATAATAATGATGATTATGTCATTTTTATCAAATGAGAATAATGTCAACATGCCTATATTTCATGACAGGCAAAGCTATTCTAGATGTAGGAGAGACATTCCATCAGCTTGCAGAAGTCAAAGACTCTTTAGATAATTCAGTAAAACAGTCCTTTTTGGATCCATTGGCCTTGTTGGACTCGAAAGACATCAAGGAAATCATGGTATAGTAACCCTTTGAACTATCTATTCTTACTGGAACCCAGAAATGATAAACTAAATGTATCATTATTCTTGACATAATAACAGAAGTCAAGGAAACAAAAAAAAACATTAAAGCTGTTGTTATTGCTTGTCTATTTGTCTTCATTTTTGCATTTTTGTGCAATTTCTGTCCTTGTTATAAAACAATATTTCAAAACCCAATTTTAAGAAAATGAATTAATTTTATTGACACATAGCCTTCTGCACAATTGCTATGAGGTGCTTGCGATTCCCGTCATTCCCCAACCAGCTGCTGCTCAAACTTGAACAACATGCTTGTTGGTCTGTTGTTTTTCTTCTTGTATTTTTGTGCAATCTGTCAGCCTTTTTAGACAATACAAGAATGGCCTAATAACATTTGGCTTTTGTAAATTGACTTGTTTGTAATGATTTACTTACCCTATAGCACCATCGGAAGAAACTACAAGGCAGAAGACTTGATTTTGATTGTAAGAAAAGAAAAGGAAGCAAAGGTAATAGTAATGAATGGACGGCAACGGCAATGGAAATGGTGGTGATGATGATGATGACTGTGGTGATTTAATTTTATTTATTTATAAGAATCAGGGAAAGATCCAGAAATTTGTCAGGGGGTGTCCCAATTGCAAATGAAGGGCTCTTAAGGTGTTAGGGGATGTCCAGTCTCTAAATGTAATAAATAAAATAGGGGTAATTCCGGTACTATGGGGTTGTCTGGTGCCATTAGGGACATCCTCCTAGATCCGCCCCTGAGAATTAAGGACAAGGTATACAAAGTCCATGGGGACCCGACAATAGCACATTTAGTCCCTTACAGGGTTCAGTCTCCAATGGTACTGATGATGATGATGATGATGATGATAATAATAATGTGATTCGTGAAAAGCAAAAACTTAAGCTGTGATCCGTGAAATCATCTTCACCAGTGACCCTTGATTTACAGATTTTCACTGTCGTGACTTGTGATTACAGAATCGGTGATCCGTGAAAATGTGACAGCTTTTCATATAAACGGTTGTGTAAAATGAGACGTTTATTGCTAGCAGTGTTAATCTTTGTATATCTGGAAGATTGAGTTAATATTGATTATCCGTCTGACAAGCCCAAAACGTTGCCTAGTAGAAACAAACAGAGTTAACATTGCGAGTTCTAAAACTGTGACCAATTCGTGAAAATGCTTTACCTTACTCAGTGATCCGTGAAATCATGAAAAAACGGTGTGTGATTCGTGATCGGTTCCCCCTCTTCCCCACCCTGAAACATAGTAATTATGCGTAAGGCATAAAATGCACTTTTCCTGCAGCATTTGATTGTCAAAAGACATTATATTTGTGGTTCTTCGATATTTCATACCACATATTAATTGTTTGTTCTTGTTTGTAGTTCCAGCAGAAGAATTACAAATGGCAGAAGAAAAGTTTGAAGAGTCCAAAGAATTGGCTTACAACAGCATGATGAATCTATTGGAAAGTGATGTAAGTATATAAACTCTCTTCCTGACTAACAAAATGAATGAATGATTTATTGATAGGCTAATGCATTGAGCAAATGAATGATCGATGGAATATACAAATCAATGTATGTATTAATGTAGGAATGAAGTTATTAATTTATGGATGGATGAATGAATGGAGGTTTTATTAATAGACCAATGTGAGGAGCAAATGAATGATAAATGGAATGAATGAATAAAATTAATGATTTAGTAAAAAAAATTAATGCATTGTAAAAATGAATGTAAAAACTTATGTATGAATGAAGGAATGTATAAACTAATGTATGAATGAATGAATGAATGAAAAAGTGACTTACTAAAGAAATGAATAAGTGAATGCTTAATGGATTGATTAAATGCTTGACTAGGTGGAACAAATCAGCCAGTTATCAGCATTATCAGAAGCTGTCCTGGACTATCATAACCAGTGTTCTTCTATAATGGAGAATTTAGTGTCAACACTTAAAGACAGGTAACAAATAGACTATTTTATTATGATTATTTTAATATATTCTTTAGAATAATTATTGGCTGGTTAATAATCTGCTATGAAAGTTGGAAACGTTTTGTTTAAATTTCTTTAGTCTTCTGTTGTTTCTATTGAATTGTGTAGACTGATACAATAAATAGATAGATCATTGCCTTTATTTTGTCCTAGACAGAATGACAATCTCCTCTGTTATTCTTGACACTGATCCCTCACTGTAGAAATTTCTCTACACTGCAATATCTTACCATTTCTTTTAGAAAGATTGATGTGCATAGATATCTTATGTATTTTATACTATTTTTGTATATTTGTATATAACTTCTATTTTCTATTATAGTTTTAAGGGTTGTAATTTTAAATCATATATATTTTATACTTTCTTTTTGTACACTCTTATTCTCATAATTTTTAAATTTATGTGCTTATTTGAGGTCCCTCATGAAAAGCACCTTAGGGTGATGAAGTCTCCTTGTTAAATAAAGTTTTCATTCATTCCTATCTTTACCATTTTTTTTAGAAGGATTGATGTGCAGTGTGTTTCTATTGTTTTAGGTTGTCTGATGCTGCAAGCAGGCCACAAACTGAGCGGCCAAAATTTACTCCCAAGTATGATGATGGTGACAGCACAAGCACAGGGAGCAATGATACTTCTAACGTGACCACACCCTCACCGCCACCACTGATGCCAACTGCAGACCCTTCTAACAAATATAAAGCTTTATATGATTTTGAACCTGGTGGGTATTCTCTACTGTCACCTTATTGAACGTCAATTGTGGTCACCCATTAAGCGGTCACCCCAATCTCGAGCCCAGCGTCACGTCTGGCTTTTTGTCAGCGGTCTTATGGCGCCCGACATTAGACTCTGGGGGAACGGAATTTTCAGCTCCGATTTTGGAGTTCCGGTTTCTATTGCGCATGCTTAGTTAATATTATAATGATCTGTGGGTTTGGGCATCCTGTGTTACTTAGTACGTTAATGACATTCAAAATATTATTGACCTAGTAGCATTTTAAATATTTTCTAAGCCAAAATATAAACATTTTCCTCACTAATGAAACATTTAAAGTTTAGGAAGGTTTTTTAACGGCCATCAGAGTTAATATAATGATATAAAAACGCGTCTAAATCTCCTTCAATTCAGATCACTTTAGCCGTCGATTTATTTATAGTTTACCAACGGTTATTAGTTTGCTTTCGTGGTACGATTGACCTTTAGTAAATAACTGGATGTCAGAGGAGTATTTTGTGTGTATTGGTGTATTCTAATTTGCTTCGCGACTCGATAATCATCGCTTAACTTAGGATAACTTAGCGGCGATACAATATCTCTTCGCTTCGCGACTCGTATATTTCATAAACGACGATATTTAATATTCTATCTAGTATTAAAGAACCGTTGACGTCGTATTACATGTAATCGCAAAATTTACATTTTGAATGTACATTTGTTTACATGATGGACCAATCAGAGATTTTACTTCGTCTGTTTCCGGTCTGACCATTGTATTTTCAAGGGCCAATCAGCATAAGCAGAGAATTCCGGTCCCCCAGAGTCTTACGTTACTCGGCTGGCCAAGAGGAACGAAGGCTCGGGGTTCGAGATTGCGGTCACCCTCTATTAGGTGGCCACCCTCTATTAGGCGGCCACAATAAAAAGTCCCAAATCTATTCCTATACATATTCTATACCTCTATTCAGTAACCAACCTCTATTAAAAGCAGCCACTTAATCAGTCCCGAGGGTGGCCGCTTAATAGAGGTACCACTGTACTAAACTACACACACTAATCTGCACTGGAGGGATGTAAAAGAACCACTGAGAACATAACAAACCCTGTCCGTGACCACCCTCAGTGATGGGCTCATACTAATACGTACTAACTACTAATTTCTCATGATTGTAAGCCGCCAGCGGTCTGTACAAATGATTAATTGTAAAGCACATTGAGACGTATGTGAAATGCGCTACACACCTTATTGCAAGAACGTTGTCCTGACTTTTGTAATTTAATGAGAAATAAATTTAATTAAAAGACAAAAGAAGATCACTCATGCTGAACTCTTTCTTTTGTTATTCCTTTGTTATTAAATTACAAATGTTCTTTTTTCATGTGACAACACTCTTGCAATGAGGTGTATATAAGCATTATATCACATTACAAAACATAGATTATAGATTATTCCTTGATACTTAAAGATGAGACAGCATGAAATAATTTATATGGGAAGTTACAATATTTTAAACAATATGTTTACTTGGGCATACAGTTTGATAATGAATAGGAAAGCGAGAAGGCTTGTCATTTTTTATTACTTTGTATATTTCAGCCTTTATCCAAAGGCCATCTACAGCAAAGTGAACTGAATATGAATCTAAATTAGTTTAATAGGCTCAAGGGAATCGATTGTCCTTGTTCATTCAAGCTAGGCTTCATATTCAGATTCAGATTCAGTTCACTTTGCTGTAGATGGCCTTTGGATTAAGGCCGAAATATACAAAGTAATAAAAAATGACAAGCCTTCTTGGAATGCTTTCCTATTCATTTTAAACAATCCTGTAAAGATTATATTCAGAGGTTGGTTTTCTATTCAAAAGCTCAGACTGAGCGGCTTCTGAGAGCATCATTATAAGAATGTTTTTTATTAGCTTTAGCTAATGTTACAAATCCTTTCAATTTCAGAGAATGAAGGCGAACTTGGTTTCAGTGAAGGCGATGTGATAACTGTAACAGAGAGGATTGATGAGAACTGGTATGAGGGGAGTTATGGTGGACACACTGGACTCTTCCCATCTAACTATGTAGAACCACTTTAAAACCACTTTAAATAATCTCAATGTCTGATAGACCAGACTGTATAAATCCACCTAACGTTTTTTCTTGTCATAACTAGCCATTCAAACTGTTATATTATATTTTGAGATGCTTGTCAGTCCAGCTTCTAGTCTGAGTAGCATCATTTCAAATGCAACAGGATATTTGTGTTTCCTTTAATGCTAGTCAGTCCAGAACAATTTCTTGTATGATTGATCACAATGATATTTTCACATGTATGAAAGGCTAGTCTGTCTGACGAAACAAGTTTGGGCCTGACTACTCAAGTTCGGCTAAATTCACAATATTATTTCCCCATATACAGACCAATTTTCAGTAGCTATTTTTTCTGCATTATGGGCAGCGATTTCATAGCTAACCCAAATCACATGTGTGAACTGCTGACGGAATTGATAATGTAAACAGGCAATATGAGAGGCTCAGTGGTCAGGCCACAGGTAGCCCAAGCTCACTGTTAGTGTTGATTTACTAAAGGATATATGGTTACTTTTGAACCTTCAGTTTTTTTTGCCTTAAAATTTAATTTAATGAAATTAACTCAGAGGATTATAGAGATCAACAAGAAGACAGTGTATGAGTTTTGATGAATCCTATTAAATTTTAAGGCAAAAAATCAAAGGTTCAAAAGTACCCATATATCCTTTAGAAAATCAACACTAACAGTGAGCTTGGGCTACCTGTGGTCATTCATGAAAAATTGGGCACCATATTCAGGTGCATGTGTACTCAGTATTAACAAAAGAAAATTATTAATATAGGCAAACAGGGTATTGTGTAGTATATTATTACATGTTAAATAAAGTGTATATGTGGGCATTCATGATCAATAAAGTTTGCAATAACAAGCTTGCAGTGCATTTATGCCGACCACCAAACATCAATCTTCATGAGTTTTTGCTTCCATAATGATAATATTTGATAAGGGAACCTAATCGTAAAGGCAATTTTCTACTTTGCATTTAATGAGGTTGGTTGAAGAGTATAACTACCACACCCAGGGGGTACTCCCTTTGTCCAAGTGGTAGGGGTGATCGGTGGAGGTTTTAAAAACGACCCCTGAAAGGTACGCACATATAAAAATGACCCTAAAAGGTATGCAAAGGAAATATTTTTACCCTAAAAGGTACGCTGATCACCCCTACCACTTGTACAAAGGGGGTACACCGCTGGGCTTCCACACAGATTTGAGAAATGATTATACTAAAAGACACTGATATATCATTTGTTATCAAAAAGACATTGGTGGTTGATCATTTCCAATATCTCTTTTTAACTTTCACTAAAGCATTCATGAAAAACTGTATGTAAGTAATGACAGTAATCATTACTAGCTGCTAAGCAAACACACCAATATAGACCAAAGCGAAATATGGCGTACTCTTATTGTTCTTGACTGTCTAGCCTCGTGTTCACGTTTGAAAACAATAGAGTTTTCACATGTATGTGAGGCTGGGCAGTCAAGAAGAATTGTTATTCAAATTGGCCGCCATATTTCGATTCGATGTATATTATGGCAATAAAAGGACATGGTCATATACACACAGGTGAGCTCACTTGTTCTTTTGTGAGCTTTATAGTTTCTCCCATCCATCCATAAATATTAGAGAAATAAAGAAAAATGACGAAAAATTTAATAAAACTGAATAAAGGATGGGCTTCCTGTGTAATCCCATGATCCAAAGCGGGCATACCATTTTCAAAATGGCGTCCGTGTTGTTGTCTCGTTCTGTTCGTCCTGTTTTTAACGCGTTTTTGCGACCTTTTTTGACGTCTTCCTCAGCCCATTCAGTGTCGAAAGGTGAAATAATTGTTGATAAAACAGAAAAAGCAGTCGATACTGTAGGGGACGACGAACAAGTAAGAATAATTTTGCTTGTTTTGTAATGAAACTGTTGACTCGTTTGACTGTATAAAATCTAACTTCTTGTAATCTGTGGACTGTTTATTACAGGCGGGAATAGCTGTTTTATCTGGAATTCCAGAATGGCATCTCAAAAACCGCACAGCAAGGATATTCTTTCCGTCCAAGAATGCTATGCAGTCAGGAAGCCAGAGCTTTCAAAATTGGAGACTTGAATTTGAAAATATGGAGAGATGGGAGAACCCTCTGATGGGCTGGGCATCAACGTAAGTATCCAGCTCATTGTAGAACCCCTTGTCTGATCAATTGATAGATATAGATATCAGAACTCCACTAATTTAATAGATAATAATAGATTAATTGTTATTGATTGTTGTGTCAAAATATCCTCTATACTTTTAATCTTAATAATAGATTATATTATATTTGAAATACTACATGTGCTCTGATTGGTTGGCTACTGTGTTTTACATCAGAGGAAAAAGACATGCTCAGTCTTAATATGTTTTAAAAAATATATATAACGCCTGCTTCTGTGGGGGGGACTCCCTTAAAAAATGGATAGGGGTGCTTGACGGATCTTTTAGGGTCGAAAATAAGACCCTCGCGTACCTTTTAGGGTCTCGAACTGGCACCATACCTTTTAGGGTCAGTTTTCGAACTTAAGATTATACATATTGAAAAATTTTCAATTGTGGTCGTACCTTTTAGGGTCTGAAATCAGTATCTGATTTAATTTATGCATACCTTTTAGGGTCATTTTCAAAACTGTCCATCAAGCACCCCTTTCCATTTTTGAAGGGAGTCCTCCCCCCCCCCCCCCCTCTTCTTTTCTATTCTGTACTATATCTTTATTAATATTAATAATGATTATTATGTACATTTATAAATTCTTTTTTTACCGAGAACAATAGTTCTATGGAACAATATACCTTTTAGCAACACTAATATAGATAGTCTAGATACTTTTAAATCAAATGCCCTTTCAACTATTAGTTTGGATTAGTATTTTTAATTTACGTAAATACGTATTTATAAGTTATTTTTATTTTTATGTTTTTATAATTTATTGAATATATATTGTATTTATATTTTATTATATCTCCTAGTATAGTCCTCGCTGTCTTAGGAGTATTTTGATTAAAGATTAAAGTACACTCATAAATATGATTGATATTTTTATTTTTTATTATACTACTGTTATTTTTTTCATAACATAAATAATGGTATTGTTATTGAAACTAAATAATGGTATTGTTATTGAAACTATTCCAAGACATTAACTGATTCTCTTTCAGTGGTGATCCGTTATCTAATGTAACACTTGATTTTGGATCAAAAGAAGAAGCTATTGCCTTTGCAGAGGGCCAAGGTGAGCTTAGTGGCACATTCCTCAGAAACATTGCTGTATTTTCTGCTAATAGCGCAGCTCATTAACTATGTCACAAAAATGGAGACAAAGGCCTAACTCGGACAAACAAACTTTTATTTAACTTTCAGCAGACTATTTTCAATACAGATCAAAGCAAATCTTTGTTTAATCATATGTTATTCTAATTTCAGCAGGAAATGATAAGATCAGTTCATATATTGCTCAATATGGAAAAACTGAACACAATGTTTGTCCGAGTCTTGGAGCTATTTTTAGCATTCATGCGCTGCGCTATTAAAAACAAGCATGTACCGTGTGAAAGGCTGGATTCCTTACACCATGAAAATTGCATGTTTAGACACTTTGATAGTGTAATACAGAACTCCACTGTGGAAATAACCTTTCTTTCACAAAATGAGGGGGTATTTACGTTTTTCAAAATCTTTTAACATTTTGTTTGTTCCAGTAAATGTTTGTAAGTCGTGTTTAAATTCATAATTGTGTTCTTTCATCAACTTGTTTTAATAGAAAATAGCCAAGTTTTGTTTTCCAGTAATTTAATTTGACTGATTCAAATGGAAACAATGTAAAACATGTTGGATAGTGATACTGGGTCTTCATATTAAAATTCCAGTGATTTCAAAGATTTTATGAATAATACTTATATTGTTGTTAGAATTTGGCTTTTATTGGAATTATATAATTAATATCCTTTCTTTTCTTTCTTTCTTTTTAGGTTTTAAGTATGAATTAGATGAAAAACAAGAAAAAACAATACTTCCCAAATCTTATGGGGTTAATTTTTCATGGAACAAGAAAACCAGAGTATCAACCAAGTAACTTTTTGCATCAAAAGATTATTAAATATACATGTAAATACAATCACAATAAGTGTTTTGAGTTTGGAATTAAAGAAGAGGTTTTGTCATTATTTGATGGTGAAAGGAAGGATATTGATATTGGTAAATCCTGCCCTTTAACAAATGCATCATTAAAGTCTAGTTTCATTATGATCGCTCAAAATCACTCACGATCGCTGGACCGCTGAAAATGATGCCAGCAATTGTATGGAAACACTTTTCAGATCGCTAGAACTTTTTCTATCTCAGCGATCGCTCACTATCACTGAAAAGTGCTTCCATATAGTCGCTCACATCATTTTCAGGGATCCGGTTATCGTTAGCGATCATATGGAAACTGGCCTTAACATTAGTCTCCACTGCCACCATGTTAAGCCTTGTCACCATGTTAAGCCACACAACACTAGCCAAGAAAGATGAGGAAGCATTTCATGACAAGGAAGAACATGGCTGCAAGAGAGACTTCATCTATTGTGTGGGAGGTGGGGGGTTTGTATCCCGGCTGGACCAATACTCAAGGTCTTAAAGATAATTGAGAAAAAGTTGCTGCCTTTGTAATTACATATGCAAATGGTTAAAACTTCGAGTCCTCTCGGAGAAGGACTTTAAACCGGAGGCCCGTCTCTCCACATTCACAAACTGCTTAGGGAGGGACGTAAAAGAACCCACACCACTATTTGGGGAGCGTAGGCCATGGAGTTGCCAGTGTGTGTGGCCAGTGCTTGACTCGACTACTGACTAATGACTGTACTAACCCAAGGGCCGTATGTTAGATAACTCTGATAGTGGTTAATACGTCACCGTCGTAAAACAAAGATAACATAACATCAACATACACACCTTGACAAGATTTTTTATATTTTAGAGGTCATTTGCAAAATTTCCAACTAAAACCCTGTCCTTGATGATCTGAAAGCCCTTTTCCCTGGACACTTTGCATATGTCATTATTGAACTAGACAAATTTACTAAGTAATTTTCAACTTTTATTATTCAAATGAAGCACCTAAAATATGCTATTTGTCAGTCTTTGCTGACCTTCATGTCATATTGATTTTTATTTTATTTCTAACAAAAGTATTTTTGCTGCCCCTTTATATTTATTGACTAATTCTGTAATAGATTTTTGAATAAGCTGTGTTTTGGTACCTTTTACAACTGATTTTGATGTTACAGTTTTGTTCCACAATCAATTATTATTTGACGAAGGGCTAAAGCTCGAAACGTCAGTAAAGTTAAGTCAACATTTTTTACGGTGTTACAAATTTCATTATATTACCTATTGTTTATATCAAACACTGACGCATCCTATACTAGTTTACTCGCTAGTTTCCATTTATTATTTGATCAGTTTATTCTTATGTGCATGAACTGGAGTGAGGAGCAATTATAGAATACCCCGTCACTATAGAAATTCAAGTAGGGGCACTCTTTGAGAACGACCAAATAACCAGGGGCGGATCCAGGATTTTCAAAAGGGGGGGAATTTTGGAAAAGGGGGGGGGGATTTTGGTTTCGGATATATAAAAAAATAATGCTGGAGCTATTCTGGACGTGAGATATAACTGCTTAGAAAAGGGGAGGGGGGGAAGTCACCCAAATCCCCTCCCCTGGATCTGCCCCTGATAACACAATAGATTCTATTATTATGTAAATAAGACGGGGTATTCTATAATCTAGCCCCATATTCAGAATATCCAGAATTTGTCTGAGATTGATTTGTACTGAGGATGTTTCTCTTGCATTTAGTCTGCAAATCCTTACATTGGATTGCTAGCTTTCATTTCAAGTCTTGATTCTTGAAGCTTGGTAATAGTTTTTTTATGATATTTAGCTATGTCACATGTTCTTCAGCTAATAATAATCATTTCTTGAACATCTTGGCATGGCGTCTGCTACATACACATTTTCTTTATGTAACATTCACTACTGTTTTATATTTCTTGCATCAATTTATATGTTCATCATTGCAGAATCATTAATAATATTAACACAACATCATCTACAAACATGCACTATTCGCAGTCTGCTATACATTGAGCTTGCTAACACAGGAAGCCCAATATAGGTAAAAATTGTAGACAACATGGGACGATATTACCCATCATTCAACAGTATCTTTGAATGACAAAAATTGATAACGATGTAACCATAGTAACGCAAAGCCAGTTCGATGTTAAGTCGGAACCAGTCCCTTTCGTTTCTGAGTCAAAGGATAACTTTGTTTCGGTTTCCTCTTCGGCAATCGGCGCCAGCGCTACAAGGGCAGCGGTTATGTTATGTTTGCCATGTACTTTTGGGTTTTGCGTCAAGAACACGATAAGTGCGAGTACGCAAAGCATGAGAGACTTGCGTGCTCTCATTGCTTCTTCACTGGTTCCTCTAAAACAACAAAATATAACATAGGTGTTAGCCTGCGCAGCAAGCGTTTATTTTGGGGAACGGGAAAAAGTTGTTTTGGGATAGCTGTGTGACCAATATGGCCATGGCCGCGCGAAACCTAAGAAGAGTGCAAAAAAACGGGAGGGGGAGGGGAGAAAAACTATTGCTTTCTATTACCTGTAAGTATAATGTACTTAGTAAAATAGCTCTTTTCATACTAGAAGACGGACAAATGGTCTTGATGCGATAAATCGTCTTGATGGACAAGTCGTCTTATGACGGACATGACGAGGGATGTTTCATCTTGATTGATCCCGATTTTTTATACAAAAGTTTGATCACCGATCCCAAATGGCCGCGGATTTCGATCCCTGATCCAACAAAAAATGTTCTGATCCCTGAATTTATTTATACGATCCCGATCCCTCTTCTGTGATCCCTGATTCAAGCTTATTCGGACTATGTGATCCCACGTCTCTCGTCACGACCCTGTCTTATGACGGACACTGAAATCGTCTGGTAATGGGACGAACACAATTTGAGACGAAAAATATCATAATCGAACCCCACGGTTTCGGATTTCTAGTCCGACGTGTTTCCATTACACCACAAGGACCATGCACGCTGGATACGCAACTGTGGGGGTCCCAGGGCGATATTAATCTCTTAGGTAAACATTTTAAGGGTGATAAGGTACCATTTTCATTTAATAAATATTTTCCAATAAGTTAGCGCATTTCAAGAAATATCTGGTAAATGTTTTCAAAAAGGCTTTTCAACAACATCGGAAACATTCTAATGTGTTTGGAATATATTCAAAAATCGAAACTCCTTCGCGCGCCAGACAGTCAAAACACCAACAAAAAAGCTATTTAAACAATAGAATAAAACTAACAAAGAATATAGTAAGTTTTGAAAATGTAAAATGTGTGTTTGCTCTAAGCTCCATTGAGCTATGTAATTATCAGTAAACTTTGCTACAAAACAAATCAAATTCACGAGCAATTTAACATATATTTAAGAAAATAATTGAAATAAATAATCTTACATTTTATTGAATGACTTAGTGTTGGATTTACAGTGAGATTATGGGTATATAATAAACTATTCAAGTGATCAAATCTATGTGTCAACAGGTATTCATATCCGGTTCGTTTGACATCGAACAAGAAAAAAAAATACAAATTCAAAATTGTTGCATTTAAAGAATAAAATAAAACAGACGAAATTGACTAAATTTGAATTTATAGTACTGAAAAGCGCTTAAATGGGAATGAATGAATTAATGTAATGTTGATGACGTCAGTTTTTGTTTATTACGAAGGCGGTAAGTCTGGGAGTTACTTCAAGCGAAATTTGATGTTTATAATTTAGAGTGAAATATGATATGAAAACTGAAAATAAAGCCAGAAACTCTATAATGTAAATTGTGAATAACTAGTACGTACTTACATTTGGATTTCGCCTGTTAAAATGACGCTAATTTTAAACGTTTTCACCACTTTTTGCCTGAACTCTCTGGAGCTTCCCACCCAACGTGTACCGTTGATAGATTATTTATCTTTCTAGTTGGTAACCAGCCAATCAGATGCCAGCAAGTTTCGCGCTTGTTTAGTGCTTCTTTCAAGCGTTCTGACAATGACATCATCGCTCAAAATACTTTAACAATGATGTAATGGCAGGCATGGAAAGA
This sequence comes from Metridium senile, assembly GCA_949775045.1. Lineage (NCBI taxonomy): Eukaryota > Metazoa > Cnidaria > Anthozoa > Actiniaria > Metridiidae > Metridium > Metridium senile. The sequence continues at coordinate 12,213,874 of OX459109.1, forward strand.
AATTTCCAAAAACACATACGAACGAGTTAAAAGTGTTTTGAATATCAAGCCTTGAGCTTCTAAAATGGGATTTAGTTATTTCTACAAACGGTAACTAGCTCAAAAATTGAACTATTTCTTTTATTATATTATCTTTTTATAGCTATGTTTATTGTTTGTTAATTTAAATGTTTGTAAATGATTTTACTTTTTCTCAATAGGGGTTATATTTGTGATCATATTTTGATTTATATCAGTAGTTTTATTGAAAACATATTCTGCAAAAATATGATGATTTTCAGAAACCTGGTATTAAAAGAAAACAAAAGCATTTGAGTGTAATGTTCCTAAAGTGCAGAAGCAAAGGAAAAATGTTTAATCCTAAAATTTAAACTTTCGTATTTGAAGGAAAAAAAATACAAAATTTGCATTCATCAGATTCCAGTTTAGAATGGCACTTTTAAAAGTGTGCATTTTCAAAGTTGGACCTACAAATTAAAATATTTTATCCTGAGATAACAGTAAGGAGATAAATACATTTGAACTGACAAGGATTAATATATAACAATAACACAATAGACTAGAAAAAAAAAACATTTCAATAAACTTCAGGTTCTTTAGTTTTCTTGGAATTGAAAGAAATATTGACGCGCGCGCGCCCTCGTTCGGACCCAGCTCTCTCTCCGCCAATGTGCCATCTTTGCTGCAGTTTGTGTAGACGTTCCGATACTCAACACACTTTCTAGTTTATTTTCAATTTCAGCATAAGAAATCGCTTGAAAAGCTGCTAGGAGTAAAAGTAGAGGTAAGAGAATTAATGGGTGTGTTAAAAATATTTTATTTTAATGTGAAATGAGAACAAAATGGCGACTAGTTGATGCCGATATAAACCCCGGATCCCTGGCCATCATTGGCTTCTTCGCTTGGTTTCAGCGAGAAAAACATATTTTTTTTAAGGAAATAGAGCATTTTGCATTCACAAAAGGAGATAATTGTTCTTTTTATTTTATATTTAAGTGGTTTTAAGCTTTATTTGATAAAATATTTCCAGTTATCGACGGAACCTCGACTCGCGGAACCAACTCAAAGTTATTTTTGTGCAGATAATTTTACGTAAAAATACTTTGAAAAGAAAGCTAAGCCCATAATTAATTATCTATCCGTAAGTTTTAGTTTTGTTATCGGTAAAGTGGATATTTTCTATGTGAAAATTTAACTTTTTTGATGTTTTCGTTTATTTTCATGTTTCGTAACTGTCACGCAATCGTGTCACGATTATATCATTGATTCTAAAAAAATAATAATTGGTCATATCAATTATATAATGATATTATTATAATAATAATAATAATAATAATAATAATAATAATAATAATAATAATGATAATGATATAATAATATTACTATGTTGTTGTTGTTGATGATGATGATGATGATATGGTATTATATGCTGATGATAGCAGAAATGATGATGATAATACCAGGAGTTATCATGAGTTATCATGATGATGATTGACAGGGATATTGATCAACAAGTCAGAATAATGCTGTTGATGATAACAATACAAAACATGTGCATGACATCTGTTGTAAATAATACAGTGGAACACCGTCTTACAGCCACCTGCTTAATAAGGCCACCCCATTATTGCGGCCAGTTTTTTAGGTCCCGACGAAATGCATGTCCATACATTTTTTATAAAATGTACCCGCTTAATACGGCCACCCCATTAATACGGCCACTTTGGGCTGTCCCTTCGATGGCCAGGTTAACAGGGTTCCACTGTATTATGCACTTATTATATGCACTGACTCTCCAGCTACTGAATCTCTTGAGAGGAGAGTGTAATGGATAGGGTGGAGGGAGAAACACATTTCCAAAAACCTCATAATAGACTGGGAGATAGAAGAGGAAAGAAGGGAGGAGAGAGATATATCTCAAATAATTGGGGAGATGGGAGAAGTGATATTTCAATTTGTGTTCCTCTATCACATGGAAACGTCAGTAAAGTTAATGTCATTTTTTATGGTGATGCAAATAATTTTCATTATATTACCTATCGTTTATATCAAACACTGACGCAGCCTATACTAGTTTACTTGCTAGTTTCTATCTATCTCATAGAACATAACTCTTTCTTTGTTGCAGGGTAAATATATATATGGCTTCCTCAGTCACAACTCCCAGTAACCCTCTACAAAACAAGATAAACTTTCCTCCCTTTTTCAATGTACCTGATGAAAATAACATAGACACAGATTATTACCACACAGAGGATGGACGCTACTTTCAAACGAAAATACACTGGTGTTTTATTGGTGAAATAACTGACGATGCTCACTCGCAACTCACATACTTCCGTAACCGAGTCTTGGTTAAAGACTTAGCAGGACAAAATAACATTCCTATTGCCTTCTACCCTGACCCAGATGATACTCGTAAGTACTTTGACTTCACAGAACTAAAGAAAGGTAATACAGTCTGTATTCGTTATGCCAAGAAGCATAACTTTTTGGACATGACTGTTGGATTTCGTGTTGAATGTCTAAACTACGTAAAAGTAATCAAATGCTCACTTGACACTCTGCGAAAGATATCAGCACTTGATCCAACAAATCGTCCAAAGCTGTGTTGGACCTGTGGATCAAGTGAGAGTAAATCTGGAATGAAACTGTTGTCATGCCAACAGTGTAAATATGCAAAGTATTGTGGCAGGGATTGTCAGAAAAGTGACTGGAAAAAGCATAAAAAGTTTTGTCGTCATATTCAGGGCTATGCTGTTCTTGTGAGTCTAGCAGATAGAGAATTTACCAAACATATACCATTCAAAGAGTTTTGATTTCAAACTGGATGCACATTTATGGATAGACACTGTTCTTGTGAGTCTAGTGGATAGAGAATTTACTAATATATACCATTCAAAGATTTTTGATTTCAAACTGGATACACATTTATGGATTGACACTATTCTTGTGAGTCTTGTGGATAGAGAATTTACCATACATAGCATTTCAAAGATTTTTGATTTCAAACCCAAAACTCATTTATATATAGACACTGTTCTTGTGAGTCTAGGGGATAGAGAATTTACCAAGCATATACCATTCAAAGAGGTTTGATTTCAAACTGGATACACATTTATAGATAGACACATATAAATACTATTATAGTGAGTCTAGCAAATAGAGAATTATTAACTAAACATATACCATTTATTGTTCTTGTAAATCATTTATCACCAAAATATCAACATACTTGGTCAGTAGAGTAACTTTTTTCATTTTGTAACTGCCATGTTAACCTAGCCTGAGAAACATCCCTCTTCCATCTTACAAAATTAACAGGAATAGACATTGTAATGCTTTGTAATATAAATGGTTTCTTGTAGAATCTTTATCACCTCAATATCAATGTTAATCTATTCGGTCAGTTGTCAACTCCTTCATTTTGATATTATTTAGCCATTTATGTATAGAGATCTGTAATGCTTTGCCATTTAAAGAGTTTATAGTAGTTTATATAATTATCAACTTTGACATCAATTTTTCAAAAAAATATCTACAAAGTTTGCAAAAGAAAACCAAAGTAGTTTATCTATTTCATTTCATATAGTGCACTATCACAAGCATTTGACCATACACAGTCTACCTCATATTATAATACACTGTATAAAATTACTCGATTCTGATTGGACGAGAAGAGTACAATTAAATCATAAATTTTACTCTGCAGATTACCAATTAGTTTTTCAATATATTTTAAATACAAAATCACACGATCTTTTCGTACAATTTATAATTAATAGATACTCATGATGTTTTGAAAGTTATCAAATTGGACTCACCTAAAAGGCTCGTCCAATTTTTAAAACTTTCAAAATATCACTTGTACCTATTAATTACAAATTGTACTCAAGATTATGCGATTTCCTATACTAATAGAAAGAAACTAACAAAGTTTCTAGAAACTATGTTGTTGATCAAAAGGCAACTATTTTCCTCGGAATAGGGACAAAAAGGTGAAGGAAGAAATTAGATATTTTCTTCCCCTCCCCCTGAAAATTCTAGTTTTTCATTCAGGTTTGTGCCTTTGCACATCAAAGTTTAGTTGTTATAGCAGTCGTTTTTATTGAGCATAAGAACTTCATTCAGTTCTATGATTTTTGTATCAGACCTGTCAGCAAGAATCGTGATGTTATGTTTGTTGTCTGAGTGTCTAGCCAATAACAAATGACAAAAAACAATAGATAATGATAGATTAACACTTAATTTAATACTTATACTAGTAAACATTAGCCTGCTAGCAGAGGTTTTTCTTGGTCTTCTGCTCAGAGAGGCAAGAAAACATCCTCTGCAAGCAGGATTGGTCAACTTATACATTTTTTTCTCAAAAAGAATACATTTGCAAACTGAAAAAATATCAAATTGATTAGTTTAAATATATCACTTTTGCATGAATTGGAATTAAGGTAACAACGTCGTGTAGGCAGTCACATAATGGTTATTCAAATACCTTTCATAATACCATTGTAGTAATATATTTGAATAACTATTATGTGATTTCCTACACGGAGTAGTTACCTAAAATAATCGTAAGAAATTTCCCGCGGAAATCAATTCCCACCAAGAAACTTGGAATCTTTTCTCTGCATATTCCACTTCACAAAACACTACCCAAGTAATTCAGAACTAGTTCCTCCTGTTCCAAAATCTTCATTTTGAAGTTTTCAACTTGTTCTAACTTGTATTTTGTATGTTTTTTTGTACAATTTTGTCAGACACTGATTGTCCCGTGTGATCCCATACTGCAAACTGACACATATCATGTAATGCTCTTTATTAAGACTTTGATCTGATCGTAAATTTGACTGTATTATCAACACCACCACTGAACTCACAATCGTGTATTATCTCTGCCTTTATCCAAGTGACCTTTTCGCGCAATTAAGTAAGGTAAGTGCTACCACTTTTGCTCAAAAAATACATTTTATTTGCCGTTCCAATCAAGGTGCGAGTCTCAATGAGAACTCGAATTTTCGATTTCGTTATCAAGTGTTTTCCTCTTAAAATTGTTCCCATTTAGAATCTTACGCATAATAAGTTCTTTTCCACTTGAATTTAAACTTCAATGTAATTGTTTAGTTTGTGACAACTTTGAATAGTCGATTATCATTGACTAGATCGTTGACCTTCGTCGTTACGTCTTTTGCTTGTTTGTTGTCTTGTTTACAAGAAGTATTGTTCGTTAACGACAAACCAGCAGGTCTAATCGATTCATGTTAAGACTTCCTTATGATTTCAAACAATGGAAATTTGACTGGTACCAGCGAATTACCTTGCTTCTCCAAAACTCATTAGGAATCGATGAAAACGGACGATTAAATAACAAAAAATGCAAATAAGAAAGAATATTGGATTTATGAAACGAAAAAATGAATGGGATCTCATTTTCTATGTATCCCCTACCCAAACTTCCATTCCTATATACATTTTATTGTTTTTGTTGGGATACATAGTGTTAGTTGGTATTTAATGTCTATCAGCCAATCGACGAAGACTACGGGTGTTAATAAATCATGAGATTCACTCCGCTTTCCTTTCGCCGACTTTCTTACCTTAATGGATTTTGGCAATACGACAAAGTTGATATTATCTTAAAAGGAATTCCCGCTGGGACCAAATAACGTATTTCCCTACGTTCATTCCACTAGGATCAACGATTCAAAACCATGAAGTACTTTATTGTAGCTGCCTTTTGTCTTGTGGTGTGTGTTATGGAATTGTCTGCTGCCCCAGTGAAAAAGGACCACAAAAAAGACGATCATAAATCCAAGAAGCAGTCAATCCCCGGAGCAGTAACGACGTACGGAAGTCCTCAATACCCTCAACAATCTTACACCGATACTACATATACCGCTGGCACTCCCTGCGCTGATCCTAGCGCGTGTGGATATGCGGATCCATATAACACTGGCTATAATGCAATGGGATACCCTCAAGCAAGCCAAGCACCAGAAGACGTCTTTAACAAACCTGTTGAACTAGTCGGAGTAAAGAACTTAAACATCAAAGATGGGAAAGTAAACCCACCAACCGAGATTATCCAAGGATAAATGGATTCAAGAATGGTAAGTAGCAATACTATTCTGTTTTATTCTGCTCCGACGAAGGATTAACGTCCAAAATGTCAGTAACACTATTATGAACCTTACTGGTAAAATCTGCCATTTTTCTGAATCCGTCAAGAACGTCGATGATGATAAACGTTTAAGCTACATTTTTATCACTGACGGAAGACCAATGTTCACAACCTCAGTAAGTAACTCTTACTCTTATTAATGTGGAGGGCAAATAATCGTTTATCCACTTTATTACTTCGATGATAGACTAATTAATGTGCGAAATGTCAGCGTATATCTACTATTAATATTTTTACGTCAAAAGATTAACATCCTAAACGTCAGTAAGCTCAGTAAAATCAGTTTTAAGGTAATAGTATGTATTTCGGAAAATAAAGTCCGTGTCTTCATTTGCTCATTTATTTGAATACTCTAGTCTCCCTCGTAACCGTTTTTTACTGCAGTTTGCTAATACACAATTTAACTCCTACAACCTTACTTACAGCGGCTGTAAGGCTGATTCTGCAGTTTTAAAAAGCTTAAAATTCTAAAAGTGACGTCGCGTTGATTTACAAATAATTTCTTCATCTTACAAAAATTCAAAATTCAAGGATTTTTTTGTTTTTGTTTACATAAAAAATAAAAAGAAAAAAGTACTAATGAAAATATTGTGGGAAACTATTTACGAAAACAATTTCTCTTACAAAGTGTATATCAAATTTATACCATGTAAATTGTACTAACATCTCGACATCGCTAAAACTCAAACGTCATGTTGTAAAATGGTTCTTTTGTTCTTAAATTTAGAGTTGTGATTCAAGTTTTGAACGGGCGAACACCTTTCGTGCTGCCAAAAGTATTTTCTCGGCGTGATACATTCAAATAATGTCAATATTTCTATTCTCTTTTGCAGGTAATCAAACACACGTTTCGTTGGATCCAAACACTTGCTTGGTGAATTCAAAATATTTTTCAAAAACGTCTTTCTTTTCATTGTAAAATGAATGGACAAGGTGACATTTCGAGAGGACGTCAAAATAGAGGAAAAGGACACGAAAAGATGCGAGGTTTCGAAAGGTTTATTTTCTTGGAAACCTGTTCCGGTAACAATGTCTTTTGGGGTTGTATTTTTGTAGATATTTCAGTACATCAGATGTAGTGGATTGTATTCTGTACATTACTTGTAAAACCACAATATAGTTTATTAATATTAGTTGATATTTTCTCTATATTTGGTTCTTGTAGCAGTGGAACCTCTGTAATACGGACACCAAGGTTAGAGGCCGCAACAAAGAGGGTTTCTTTTATATAATCAACCGAAAATAGTGTCCGTACTATAGAGTCGTTCGTAATATAGACGATTTTGTAATATAGAGTTGTCCATATCATAGCGATGTCTGTAATATATGGAGGTATCCGCAAATAGAGAGTTTCCACTAACTACTTCTAAATTGTGACGTCAACAACCATGATGCTTTTCGGGCGCTTCGCACATTAACCACAATGCCCTCTGTTTTGGGGGTACCTCTTGTAATTCAAATCAAGTCAACTGTAATTCAAATTAAACAAAAGGCATTATGGTTATGTGAAATAGAGAAAATTTCATTCAAATAATTTATTTTTATATAACTGATTTCTTACTTGAAATGACTCTGCTGAGTTTTGCATATTTTGAAGGATTTTGCTTCACAAAATGGCTACTACTACATCTGGCCAAAACGCGCACAAAGCACGATGGGTATAGTTTTTGAAAGACGCGTCATCACGCATGCGTTGTGGTTGCCAAAATGAATGTAATTATAAGTAGATAATATCTTGTTTGAATAGAATAACTTTTTTCTGATATCAGAATTTGTATATAATAAAAGAAAAATCAATTATGAATCAATTCACTTGAATTTTTGTAAACTGCGTCCGTGTTTCTAATGAAACACTTTGTCTTAGAGTAAGTGTACGATAACTAGCGGTTAAACTAGTTTTGGCTGCGTCAGTGTTTCTAAGAAATTTTAATATATGTACCAGAAATAGACTCAACAAGTAACAAGGAGATTTAAATCTCCATGACAACGCCTTTGGTCACTTGGTCACCAGAAGAACTCAGAGTTCACCACAGGAATCCCGCATGCACAGTTTCATCACAGCTTTGCATTTCAATGAGTCTAGCCTTTTAGAGACTCTAATAAGTCAACAAACTTCTGATCTTCATATATTTTAGCAAACACGGGGGATAAATTCACAGCTTCCTCCACTAGGAACCAGGCACACTCTTCATGGTTTCCTGCCTTGACACTAGGGGACTGGTACTTAACTGATGACTTCATATCGGCTGAAGGAGTAGAGGGTTGATCTGTGTGGTAAAAAGAGCAAACTCAGTATTGATAATCACTCCCCATCAGGGCTCATTCGTAAGGCTTACTCCACACACACACTACCTACATTCAGGAACAACAACTACTCCTTCCAATATTGGGGCTCTTCTGTGATGTTCACTCCACACACATTAGCACTGCAATCATTTATAGCCCATTGGGGCTCTTCCATTAGGTTCCATTCCACAAACAATATTGACACACATCTTTTACAACCATCACTCCCTTAATCAGGGTTTTCTATGAGGTTTATGCACTCCACTCAGTATTTACAACCATTACTTCCTGTTGGAGTTTTCTAAGAGGTTCACTCCTCTCAGTATTTACAACCATCATTACCTATTGGAAAACTTCTGCGAGGTTCACTTCACAACACTACCACTACAAGCAGTATTTACAGGTCTGGGGGGGGGGGGGGGGGTGTTACTTGACCCAGTCTCTGACAGGGACGTTCCGCTGGTACCTCTAAACCCTGACCCTATTTAAGACAGCAGAATCCTAAAAATATGTACCCTATTTCAAGACAAATTGGTAATAAGTAGACCCTATCCAAGACTCAAGGGGGAAATCGTATACCCTATGTAAGACAAATTAGGTTAAATTGTATACCCTATTCAAGACGCCAAGGCAAAAAAACCATACCCTATTTGGCGGAATGTCCCCGTATAGTAAATATCAGGGAGTACCCCCTGGGATTTACAGCCATCTGTCCCTGTCTTGGTTTTCTAAGAGGCTCACTCCTCTCAGTATTTACAACCACCACTCCCTATCATTATCCCTATCTTCTGTAAGGTTTACCCCTAAAACACAATCATTACACCAACTAATAAATCACCAATATGTTACTTACTGATGTTTTGGATGTCATGCAACCCTTCAACATTGATAACATCAATTAATAACACATTTTAATGGTGTATAAGGGCCTGGGCAAACGGTTTCAACATTTGCTTCAACATCTGTTCAATTTTGTTGAATGGCAATGTTTTTAAAACGCTTTTAGACTTTTTCAACATTGTTGAAACATGTTGAATGAATCAATATTGAATTGATGTTGAAAGAATTTAAAAGCATTTAAACATTGCCATTCAACAAAATCGAACGGATGTTGAAGCAAATGTTGAAACCATTTGCCCGGGCCCTAAGTTGCTATTTTTCCATAAATGTTGTAATCATTTTCTTACCAATGAGGTTCTCCTTTTCTTCTTCTTCATCATTAGAAATGGATCGTTTTCTCTTTCTCCCTCTTTGTGCATTTCCATCTTGTTGATGAACATCATTTTTATGCTGCTTGGTAGTTCTTTCATCATTTATATTGGTTTCAATTGCCAAGTCCATCTTGGCATCATCATCAACAGCAAGCTCTTGCCCTTTGGTGCACGGCAACTCAGTATTTAAAAGAGAAGTTTTACTGGTTGGTGGTGGCGATGATGATGAAGATGATGTTGATTCCGAGGTACACAAATCATCCAATACAAAGAATTCAGGAGATGGCTTTTCCAAAGTTCTTGTAGAATTGCTGGATTTTACTGGAGTTGATTGTTCAGCAAACAGTTGTGATAGTGATACAGGTTGCATTTTTTGAGTTTTAATCTCATCTTCTGATGATTCAGTCCTGTCATCTTTACTCATAGTATTCTCTGATGATAATGCAGGTTGGGTCATTCCATCTACTCCTTTACTATTTACCGATGATGGTGTAGGTTGTGTGACCATCTCTGTGCTATTTAAAGTGGTTTTCAGTTTGTCGGGTAAAACAGTTGTTTGGTATTCTGTCTTACTTGAAGCACAACTTGGCTTTTGTTTGTAAGCGTAGAGAAAATAACGTGACACATCACCTATTTGATAGATTGAAATATCAACAAATGATTTTTTTTTTTTTTTTTTTTTTCAAATGATTATTGAAATATTGTATGAAATAGGATTGTCTACCCCAGCACTAGTGAGATAGTTCATGGTCCCCTACCTACCCTTGTGGGGAATACGATTATCAGTCGATGGTACTACTCTCCCCTTCCCCCAGGTGAGATGGAATAAGATCCCCTACCTACATTTGTGGGGATTAAGATTATCAGTCTGTAGTGCTACATTCCCCCTCCCCCTAGTGAGATGGTATAATATCCCCTACGTACCCTTGTTGGGATTAAGATTATCAATCTGTGGTACTACTCTCCCACTCCCCCTAGTGAGATTGTAAAATATCCCCTATCTACCCTTGTGGGGATTAAGATTATCAATCTGTGGTACTACTCTCCCCCTCCCCCTAGTGAGATGGTATAATATCCCCTACCTACCCTTGTGGGGATTAAGATTGTCGTTTTGTGGTACGTCTATATATGGTACTGTCTCTAAGTCATCTGAATATAACTGGATACCAGTCTCCTCACTCAACTCCCTTGCAGCACATTCACATGGTTTCTCAATATGAAGACCTATAATTATAACAACGGAAATATATCAAAACTTCATTTATTATAAGTAATCTATAAAAAACAGATGCATTTTATGACTGTGCTACCACAGGCAGCCCAGACATGAAACATCTTGTTTTATCTGGATATAGAGTGCGAACACTATTTCCATTAAAATTATAGAATGAAATTGCTATTGTGTAATAGTTCTTATTTAGTCGCTATCATTGTCTCCCTTGCAGCAGTTATTAATAACAGCTACGGGGGAGACTATCACTATCAGCATCAGCTATCTACTTCGCACCCTGTGGTGCATAAGGCTTCAGTAAATGACAATCACTATCAAAGACAAGTAAAGTTGTAATGAGGTATTGTTTCCTTTTGTATTTGATGTTTCTGATAAGGTGGTGCTGACTAATTGTCACTAAATAGAAACTAAGAAAATGAAAATTACTTATTATTGTTATGACTTCTTTGTAAATTATTCATGGCTTTGATAATAGGTGTAAATGCTACTTGTTGATTCGGGCTTTACCTGTGCTCAGTATTCTGTGTCTAAAATTCCCCTTAGGCAAACTCCAAGGATGATTTTCTAAATCAGTAATATTGACCCCGTTTGCATTTCGATGAGAAAGCTCTTGCTGGGCCCTTGCCTACAGAAAAAAGTTTCAGCTTTACACAACAATATGATTGCAAAAAGTATTTCTCAACCCTACACAAAATCAAAATCAAATCAAATTTATTGCTCATGAAATTAACATTAAATTTGACAACAAAAAAATATAACTAAAACACACCCCAAGCTCCCAAGGCTCTAACACGAAAACCAGCAGTCTTTTACAAGGCTACACCAACTTATCAACATAAGTTTGGTTGGATCATTATTACATAGAGGAACAACCTCCAACTTTAGAGTAAAACTAAGAATACAGTACGTACTTGTAGCTCTATCAAATCGGCTGGCAATGGAGGTTCCAACACTTTACTCCACTGATCCTTAAACTTCCATAATGTCGAAAAAAGCCGCTTGATCGCAGGTGCTGTCATTGTTGCTATAGCAACTACTTCATCTAGCTTCCATGTGTCTATGTGTTCGGTGAGACTGTCGATGGGTAGTGCCAAAGGGTTCCCAGTTAATGCTCTTCGGAAGTACTGCGCAAGGGCTGCTTTGGCATTGACAAAGGCTTGACTGATAAGATATCTCTTGAGAAGGACTTCAATGCGAGAACTGTGAATGTAAAATAGTTTTGACTTGAAGTTATACCTGTGCAATAATTTGCTCTTGGTATGAATGAGAGTTTGTGTCAATCAGTTATCATAATAGTCCCTTCACAGTTCCCTGCACCATCTTGAGAGGTAGCCGGCCCTTTGCATCTAAGCAAGACGAACGTTGTGCTTGCAATGATATAGACCTTTTAACACCTTGCAAGACAATTATTCAAGTGTCTCTATCATTGCAAGCTCAACGTTTGTCTTGCTTCGATGCAAAGGCCAGGCTTCCTTTCAAGATGGCACAGGGAACTGTGAAGGAGACTATTGTAGCAATGCCTGATTCTCATTCTCAGTTGTTAGGACACAGGAAGCCCAAAGAACATATTTTATAAACAACTCTATCACAACTCTACCTGTCTTGTTGGTGTAGCATGACAACTCCACAGCTAATCAAGACAGGATCAGGTTCATCAGGAACTTCAACATCTGCACATCTCTCAGCTTGTAAAACTAGTCTACCTTGGGTGCTAACCACGTCAGCATCAAGGCAGATAATACGATGTCCTGTAGTGAATGTAAGTAGGTAAATAAGTACATAAACTAATAAGTGATTAAGTAGGTGAGTGAGTAAGTAAGTAAGTAGGTGAGTGAGTAAGTAAGTATACATGTAGGTAAGTAAGTAACTAAGTAAGTAACTAGGTGAGTAAGTATGTGAGTAAACAAGTACGTAAGTAAGTAAGCAAGTGAATAGGTAATTTTGTGCATGAAGCAGTTAGGTAAACAACTAAGGAACTTAGTAAGTAAGTTTTACATAGGTAAATAAGTAGGTAAGTAAGTAACTAGGTAAGTAACTAGGTAAGTAACTAGTTGGGTAAGTATGTGAGTAAACAAGTACGTAAGTAAGTAAGCAAGTGAATAGGTAATTTTGTGCATGAAGCAGTTAGGTAAACAACTAAGGAACTTAGTAAGTAAGTTTTACATAGGTAAATAAGTAGGTAAGTAAGAAGGTAGGTAAGTTAAAGCGAGTATTTACAAGAAAGTATTCATTCAAGTAAATAAGATATTAAGCAAGTTAATAAGTAGGTAAGCAAGTATGTAAGTCAGTATGTAAGTAGACTGTATTTAAAGAGTGTATCATTCAACAGCAGTTGATAAGTAAGCAAGTTATCAAGTGTGATTTGAACATTAAAGAACATTCTAAAGAACCTTTAAAAGAGAAATATGTGTTGAATGTGTCCCTTGAGAGTTGTGTGTTGTTCATGTAAATGTTTAGTATTCATAGATGTTCAGTTGACGTTTTGACCTTGTACAGTTAGCCACAATTTTGTAAGTATCGTAAATTTCGCTTTATCCTATTAATAATTTGCTTCTAATACTCTGTAATTCATTTTCAGTTGACTTATAGTAATTAATAAACAAATCTGTGCAAAAAGTGTGGGATTTGAAACAAAGTGTGTAAGTAGACTTTATTGAAAGAGTGCAGTACTCAAATAGCAATTCACAATAAATAACATATGTCAAATAACAAATGACTAGTATAGGCTGTGTTGGTGTTTGATATAAATGATAGGTAATATAATGAAATTTGTAACACCATAAAAAATGTTGACTTAACTTTAGTGATCTTTGAGCTTTAGCCCTTTAGCCCTTTAGCCCTTTAGCCCTTTTACTCTGACGAATGGCTAAAGCTTGAAACGTCAGTAAAGTTAAGTCAACATTTTTTATGGTGTTACAAATTTCATTATATTACCTATCATTTATGTCACATAACTATTACTTGTTACCTGGTTCTAGTGTGTGGTTCAACATAGTTCTTGTGTTCAGTATTTGTAGCGAATTTCCAGCCCTTGTACAATACATCACAAATGACATGTCAGCATTGCCAACCAAAGCAACATTGCCTTTTTCCTTCCAGACTTCTCCAACACTTAGAGAGTTAATATGCCCTGCTTCTTTTACCACTGCTAGACTTTCTAATTTCAGTCTTTTCAATGGTGTATTGTTATCATCCAATCTTGGTCTTTTTCTTGCCTGGCTACTGAAGAAATTATTGCAAATGACCGTATTAGATTTTTGGAACAGAACAAAAAGTACATACATGTATATATTTTTAATTATTTCCTGGTATCACCACCACCACCATCATCATGATGCATCATCATCATCAAAATCAATATTGTCATCATCAAATGCCATTACCATCATAATTTGTCATCATCACCATAATTTTTATATTTACTCATTTTACTTCCCTCTCTCCATCAGTGCTCCGTTTTACGGGTATTTAAAGCTACTTAAGCTACACGGAAAGAAGAGAAGTTGAAACAAGAATGCGAGGTTACTGGGAATTGAACTCGGGACCGCTCGCACAAAATGCTGCGCACTAACCAACTGTGCTATCCTTGCTTCTTAATAATAATAATGCTTCTCATAATCATTGCCATCAATGTCATATCACCATTACCATCATCATAATTATATAATCATCACATCATCATTACATTACATCATTAAAATCTGTCTTACATAAGTTGTAATAGTGGTTGTATAATAATGTGTTTTGCTATTCTTTTCCCTCCATCTTTCGGTGTTGATGCTAGTGTTTCTGGGTCTTCAATACCAAGGCTTAGAAGAGCTTCTCTTGCAGCAGATTGCTCTGCTTCTTTCTTGGTTGAGAACCCTTGGTTGCTTACAACAGTTTTTCCACAGAAACTAACAGCAGACTTGAATAAACCATTGTCTGGAATAGAAAAAAATCAGCAATTCCATAAATTTAGTACAAATTTCAAAATTATTTTTAATCCCTAAGTGGCCCTTCATTATTAATTGGAGGGAGGGGGATGGGTGATAAAATGGGGGGACTTGAAATTTTAATGAGCCTGGACAGGGGGGTCTTTGCTTGAAAGGGGGGGGCCTGCAAAAAAGGGAAAATTTGCTTATTTATCACCCATCCTCCCCCCCCTACTATTTCACAACAGGCACATTTGCACAGGGATAACCTCAATTCAGAGTAAATTCAAATGTGTTTTCTATTATACTGATGAAGATTAATCTACATGGGTGATTGATGAAAGAGAACTTTAAACTTTAGAACGCCGTTTTATATAAGAAAGTTTTTATTGAGCTTTCGATTCGAACTCGAATCTTGATCACAATGAAGTAATTTGTCTAGAGTAAAATATATAAATAGGCTTGCAGGCCCTAGGGACCCAAGATTCAATCAAGGTGTCCCACACTTATGGTAATTGATAACTTCATTGTGATCAAGATTCGAGTTCGAATCAAGAGCTCAATAAAAACTCTCTTATATAACACAGCGTTCTGATCAAGTTTAAAGTTCTCTTTCGTGTTTTCTATTGTTAAGCGATAACACTTATTCATGCTTTGCTTGGAATTTGTGAATATTTTTTACAATAAATTGATGGCCTGTGCAAATTTATGCGCCTTATGTCAAAAAGTATAGTGGTGCTAGCTAACATTAAACAGGAGTATTTTAATCATTTTAATAAAAGGTATCAGGGTACCTTCGCGACCGATGTTCATTATATGTATACTTTAATGTATACTTTTATAGGGATTACTTCAGTAGTTAACGTGCTATGAGGAGTTAATGAACATTGGTCGTGAAAGTCCCCTGATACCTTAAGAGAAAGGATGAGCAAAGCTGATACTTTTACTCCTGAGTAACCCCCCACCTCCTGAGGTTTCCTACCTGCTGGTATAGTACTGTATTTAGGAGTATCTCCTCTTCGTCTTTGCTGCATGTATTCTTGAAGTAAGTTCTTGTAGGAATAAACTTTTGGTGTGGTCCCATCTGGGGTTTGTTGACTTCTAAAGACATTACAGTTTGACTGTGGCGTATTTGAAGTATTCAACAACTTGCTGGCTGAGCTTGATTGGCCAATTGGCGTACCATCTGGACTTTGTTGACTTCTGAAGACATTAAAGCTTGACTGCGGAGTATTTGAGGTATTGAACAACTCACCAACTGAGCCTGATTGGCCAATCGGCATGACAATTTCTGTCCTACTTGGAGTGAGTTGTTGAGGAGTTTGGTTTGGACTTGCTAATACTAACAAAGCCTCCTGCGCAGCAGATTTTTCTGCATCCTTCTTCAGTCGATGGAAACCTCTGGAACGATATGTTTCATTGTTAAAAGTTACAATGGAACAAAAACTGCCGTTTTCAATAAAACTGTTGTATACTGGCATAGCAAAGTGCAGTTTCTGTGCACGTTCATTGAGTAAATTTTTAGACATAGCTAATGATGGCTTAGGAGTGTTTGGACTTGTATTCTTTTGTGTGGGTGATTGAGATGGACCTGAGCTCGAAGAATCTGGAGACATGACGCTTGCAGTAGAGTCGCAATGCTTCACGATGGGGATCTGGACTGCAGTTGCTTTGGGAATCAAACTAGACGTTGGACTAGCTCTTCCTTGAGGCGTTTCTTGTGATTCTTTTAAGTTCTTCAAGGCTTGTTCTGCCGCGCTTTGTTCCGCACTTTTCTTGTTTCCAAACGTGCCTTGACTTTCAAAGATTCTTCCATCGTGTAGGTGAACAGAGCTTTTAAATTGAGGAGTAGAGCTTTTTAATAGCAAGTTTGATAACTGTGTTGTCGAGTATTTGGGAATTGGTAGACAACATTTTTGACAATGTATGTTCAATGAACTCTTGAAATCGAACATTTTGGGAAAGCTTTTATAGTTTACGGATCTCAAACCTTTTTTTAAAAAGAAAAAAGTCTGTTTGGACTTTAATTAACGACAAAATCGACCATATCAAACATGGAAGTGAAGAATGGTACGAATACCTCATAACATCTCCGGATAATACTTCATGGAGGATATCACAACTATATCGATCAATAAAAAGACACTAAAAATAACATACACGAAGGACCTACCTTTCTAAGCTTATAACCCGCTGTCGTTTATTCGCGGGCTCATATGAACGCCATATTGAAAATTCTAAAGTTCTGTGTGTTTGCAGTGAGACGTTTACAGATTTACAAGAGGTTTTAGGCGTTCTTTTGATTATGAGTAAAAAGCAAACTCCTAGTGATTTCCTTAAGTTGATTATTGGTCGTCCTGTTGTTGTCAAACTCAACAATGGAGTTGATTATAGAGGTAAATCTTGTAGCACATGTGTAAATGTCAATTTGTTTTGACAAAATGTGAAACGTTTGGGGTTTGTCTTGTTGCCTTACTACGTTTTGAATATTAATGAAATACTTGTAGGTTTTATTATGTATGTAATGCTGGGAAAGTTATACTTTCTTGATAATATATTTGCTAGAATGAAAATAGTGATTATGGAGATGATGATAATGATGATAGTGATGATGGCAATTATGTTGATAATGATAATGGTGATGACGATAATAATGGTGTTAATGATGATGATGATGTATTTGGTTTTAGAAAAGTTTTACAATTTGTGTCCAACCATGAAAATGTATCATTTCAATTTTAACATTTGATAGGCTTTCAGGCACACATCAGTAGTTTTATAGAATGGCGCTATCCACCGGATAAATCCTAATCCAGCGGATAAAATCTATAAAAAACCTATGCAGTGGATAACTTTTATCCGCAGATAACTTTATCCACCCTTCGTACAACCGGCCCCTGTTCTATATTTTACTGTTCCTTTTTAGGGGTTCTTGCATGTCTGGATGGATATATGAACATAGCAATGGAACAAACAGAAGAATATGTCAATGGACAACTAAAGAATAAATATGGTGATGCGTTTATCCGAGGAAATAATGGTAAATACACCATTAATATTATTTCATAATAATGCTCCCCCTATAAGCAGGGATAACAGACGGAGCAGATTTCTCAATGTAAATGAGAAATGGGGAGCAATTAATGGACTGTTTTATGAATTCAGCACATATTGCTGCCATGCAAAACTGCTTGTTTTAATTTTGTTCAACTGCAAATTATGACGTTTTTCTGCTGAAAGGCTAGTAGTCTTTGACTAGCTGTAATAACACTATGAAGTACTTTCTAAATTTAGCTTTCAAACCATAGAAGGGAAAGATTGTTCAAGAAAGCTGCAATTTGGGGCATTTTGTGGGCACTTCTTTTCATTTCCACTCCATCTTATCTTTGCATTATCTTTTGTTTTCATTTTTCATTCCTTTTCCCATTTTTCCACTTATCTCTTCTTCTTTTCTCTTTTCTTACAGTTTTGTACATCAGTACACAGAAAACGACAAGACGATGAAGAAATAGTTAGAAGTAGCTTTTTTGTTTTGTACAAACTTGTGTTCATTGAGAACATCGATTTCTTGTAAAATAGTGACAGTAGCTTTTGTATCCTCAAACACTACTCTTTCAAAGTAATATCTACTGTATATTTATCTTTTAAAATGGAGATAGTAATCATAGAACACTGCGTTTTCAATGTCATTCACATAACAGCCTTGTTTCCAAGGCTTTTCATTCGCTTCAAGCTGGGGTAAAGAGAAAACCCCTGGGAACTAGTTTCATTCATATCACTCTTGAAAGAATAACCATTTTTTACTCTTTTTTTTCTTTACTCTCTCGATCCTTATAACTTTAAAGCTGAAGTGTCTTTGTTTGACAGTCTTTATAAAAAGATAAAACACAGAAACATACTTGAAATTGTTGATGAGATTTGAAATTGTTGACATTTGTAATACTTGAAATTGTTCAAGAGATTTAGCATCTAAAATCATCTTTAAGTGTTCACTAAGTAGTAGTGTTGTGGTGAAAGATAAAACACTTTCTCAATTTATCAAATATCAGAAAATCTGTTTACTGTCTTTTAGTAGTGATTTGATGCAGTTTTTTTCTAAGGTTTTTGTATGACATAACCCCGGGGGGGGGGGGGGGACTCCCTTAGAAAATGGATAGGGGTGCACGACGGACGGTTTTGAAAATGACCCTAAAAGGTACGCATAAATTAACTCAGATACTGATTTCAGACCCTAAAAGGTACGACCACATTAAAAAATTTTTCAATATGTATAATCTTCAGTTCGAAAACTGACCCTAAAAGGTACGGTGCCAGTTCAAGACCCTAAAAGGTACGCGAGGGTCTTATTTTCGACCCTAAAAGGTCCGTCGAGCACCCCTATCCATTTTAATAATAGCTGGTTTTACATCAGAAGATGGACAAATCGTCTTATGACGGACAAATCGTCTTATGACAGACAAATCGTCTGGACTGACAAATTGTCTTATGACGGACAAATCGTCTGGACTGACAACTCATCTTAAGACGGACAAATCGTCTGGATGGACAATTGGTCTTATGACGGACAAATCGTCTGGATGGGCAAATCCTCTTATGACGGACAAATCTTCTTATGACGGACAGACAAATCGTCTTATGGCGGACAGACAAATCGTCTTATGATTTAGTGAAATTGGCAATGATTATCATAATACTAACACATCAAAATGCTTTCCAAGCAATCATCTTTCTCTTTTAATGCAGACTCGATTTTTTTACACTCGGAAAACTCGCCTAAAACGATCATGAAAATGACAGTAATGAAGATTAGAGCGCCTGATCTGTAATCAGAGGGGCGTGGGATCGCTTAGTTCAATTCATGGTTCACA
Source organism: Metridium senile (assembly GCA_949775045.1). Lineage (NCBI taxonomy): Eukaryota > Metazoa > Cnidaria > Anthozoa > Actiniaria > Metridiidae > Metridium > Metridium senile. The sequence continues at coordinate 12,233,562 of OX459109.1, forward strand.
ACCTGAGCCTCCATAGCGTGTAATATACCTATTTCAAAAATCGTTGTCGCAATCAAAACTACAGTCCACACTCTGACGCCTGCAAAGGATGTCGGTATTTTCTTCTCTTCTCGATTTATTCATAGCATATTTTTGCTTGTGCGTGCTTGTGTTATATGACAAGCAACTAGCTGTTGCAGTAGTAGATGATGAAACAAATATTTATTGAAAAAAAAAACCGAGAAATAAACCAACAATTTATCAGTTCATGTTACCGACATTCTTTGCAGGCTTCAGAGTGTAGTCTGTACCTTCGGCTGCGACAACGATTTTTGAAATAGGTGTTTATTCTTTACAATTTGACTACAGCTAGTGGTAATTTTAGGAATGTACCCATTATCAAACGATTGAGGCTAATTGAAACACTTTAAAATTCCACGAGCTGTAGTCAAATTGTAAAGAATATATTACACGCTATCGAGGCCGAGGTTGTGGACGTGAACGTCTAGTCCTTTTCACGGTTCTCGTCCACAACCTCAGCCTCGATAGCGTGTGATATATTCCTTAGAATTTGACAACAGCTCGTAGTAGTTTAAGAAATGTACACATTATCAAACATTGAAGCTAATTGAAACACTTCAAAATTCCACGGGCTTTAGACAAATTGTCAGAACTGTCAAATTGTTATATTACACGCTATCGAGGCTGAGGACGTGAACCTTGAAAATGTATATTCTTTACTTTGACAATAACCATAATCCTTCTATTTTTTGGGGGAGTAGCTAGCTATTGTAATTCCTAAAAGATTGAATTAAAATATCTACCCCACACAAAAAAAAACCAGAAGGCATTATGGTTGTGAAAGTAGAGAATCGGGTAATTTTTTTTCATTTTTTTTTTTCAAAGTTACATATTTTTCAATATTTAAATTTTAATTTAGATTATCATCATATCATAATTACATTTAATTGTTTATTATTACTAGGTTATCTTGTCTTAAACTAAAAGTGTCATTTTCGTAGATATTCATTCTGCCCGACGTCGTCTCCTCGATGTCAGAGTCACGTTATGCGTCTTTCGAATCAGATACAATCTTGAACTCATGTATTAGAAAAATAGGCAGACTGAGAAGTTATTAGACGGTAAAAAAAACCAAGGTATTGCAAACATTTCTTCGGTTTATTATTTAATATTATTATTATTGCCTCAGTTTCACTCCGACGAAGGGCTAAAGCTCGAAACGTCAGTAAAGTTAAGTCAACGTTTTTTACGGTGTTACAAATTTCATTATACCTATCGTTTATAACAAACACCGACGCAGCCTATACTAGTTTACTCGCTAGTTTCCATTTAGGTTATTACCAACTTGACAATAAAGAACAAATTTGAACGAAATTGAAGCCATGTGAAAATAAAATAGAAATTTAAACAAATTTGATATGAATAAATTCAATTAAAATGGGATAAAAAATACCTTCAAAATTGATCAAATTACAAACTGATTAATAAATGAGAGCGAAAAGCAAATTTAAATGAACTAAACGACAGAATGTCAATTTTTAACAAAAACATCGAAAATTGAAACAAAATTGTCACAAAAGCATAAAAAAAAACTCGAAATCCGTTCCAAAAGAACGTTTGATCAGAAAACATTTCATGTGTATTACAATAATTGACCCACCGACCTAGTTCTACTTTAGACTGTCAAATAATTTAGACTAGATCCATTAGCTTTACTACACCGTCTATCAGTCTATCGATCCATCTATTTTCAACATTATTTCGCCAATGGTATTCCTGCTATCGCTAATTAACGTTCACATTTATCAAGCACAGGAAGCAAATACGTTGATCTTTGATCAAAGAGAATTCAGAAATCGTTACTAATGAAGTCGAAAGACGCCAGTTTTGAAAACATGTTTTTCATGAGGTATTCAATCGATTCTCCGGCTTTTGATGTAACCTAATGCTACAATAAAGATGAAATATAAATCATTTAATTCGCTTTGATTAGGACTCGAAGGTCAGTTGCTAATAAGCGACGGATAATATGAAAGAAAGTGAATGTTGTAATTTTAAATGTCGATTATGAAGCAAACGTCATTGCAAAATGACTAGCGACAAAAACACCACTTGAGAAGCGAAAAACAACATCAATACATTACCGGAAAATGTGAAGTCGTATTGTTAGCTTTTAGCTACAATTAAACCGCTTAAATGTAAACCCATTTCACGTTTTAAACGCTGTAAATAAGATATATAGTAACTTAATTTTCGCCCATTTCCGAACACTTTTTGTATAAGATAGCTCCTCAAGAAAAAACCGCACGAAAATGGCCGCTATTTCTCATTTTCCCAGTTCTAACACAAAATCGCCATTACTAATATTTTCGGGTTTTTTCAGTATATTTACTAAAGGAGCGTAACCTTTTACATTTTAGTATCTTTCTAATTAGAGTATTTAAGCAACTCTCGTAAGGGTTTATTACCGATGAATTTGTTATTAATGTTTGTCAGACATTGATTTGGACGGCGGATGCTCTTTTTCTTACTAATTTGACAGTTCTCAAGTTTTCCACTGTCGTTGTTGTTTTAGTATCATTTTCGATGTAACCTTCGTCGGTCGTAGCTACGAAGATTTACCCGAAGTCCAGAAATCCCTTTTTAATGTTTCTGCCGAAAGAGCGATGAAAATGAATGTATTTTTTCCCATTTTATTGCTACTCAGCTGTTGTCTCTTTTTCCGCCATTGTCATCGTTGTTTCAGCGCTTTTTTCAAAGCAACCTTCGTTGCCGGTTTCAACTCTTTATCATCTAGAAATCCATACTTAATATTTGTAATGTTCGCCCCAGCTTTGATTAGGTATAGAGCGCAATCATATTCGCCTTCGCAGACTGCCGCATCGAGAGGCGATAGTCCATCTTTGTCGAAAACCTCGACCGTTGCACCCCTGTCGACTAGAAATCGCAAACAATCCATGCTCCCCGTCGTCGCAGCGCGATGGAGAGGATAAAAACCATCAACTCCTGGTTCATTGATGTCGATATTTTGAGCCCGTGATTCTACAATGCCTTTGACAGTGTCTAAGTCGTTCCTACTAACTGCCCAGTTGAGAACAATTTTCGCGTCGAGAGATAAACTTCTTTGTCGTTGTCTTGCCGGAATGACTAACTGCCTTCGTCTCGGTGTAGGAGTTCGTGGTAGATAGTTTTTTTCTCGTTTCTTGGTGAGCTGCTCGCCGAGGTCATTCATGATTTGTAGTCGATATTATTTATACAAGGGATAAATCCTCATACCCTTAGTCGACGATGAAAAGCTAACTTGCAAACAGCCGTTGCGGTAGGAAGACGCTCCAATGACATATCAAGTGAATCACGCTTTCACGATGTCGATGTCAACTTGCGTCAGGTCTTCACTTGCTTCCTTAAATCGAATCGAACTTAATTCCAGTTGAATAGTCGTCTTAGCCGCGTTAAGAGCAATAGATGTTTATCTCCCTTTTCTCGATTGATAATTCGAAAATGACATTCCTTCTAATTAATTCTTGTCGATTTTTTGGAGTAACAAAAATAAGGGTCTATTGTGCTTGTATTTTGATAATGATTAGCCCTAAGGAGCCTTTATAGGCTCTCGGCTGACAATATTTAAAATAAACACTATTCAAGTACTGTAATACTAGACTCTAGAATGATGTAACCTTTTGGGTTTTATAGACAATTAAATCCAGTCGTGATCACGCCTCTTTAAAAGGCCGTTAACCCACCTCTATTTGTACCCCCCTGAACCGATCACAGACTTTATGGAGGGCACCCCTAGTTTTATAAACTGACTGAAATGCTCTACTTTTACATTAACCATAATGCTTTCTGTTTTTTGGGGGTAGCTATTGTAATTCCGTCAAATTAAACCAATTGTAATTCAAATCAAACAACTTGTAATTTATATCCAACAAATTTGAATTACAATATCTACCCCCCCCCCCCCCCCCCCAAAAGGCATTATGGTTATGTGAGAATCAAATAACCAATAAGATGAAATATTACTCTAGACTGACTAGCCTCGTTCTCCTGTGAAAACGGGGTTATGCATCTGGCAGGGGCCAGTGAGCAGGTGGGGTGGTCTCTTCTTCGCTGATGATATTGCTCAGTTTTTGGCTCTGTCGGGGGTTCTTTTGTACATGCTTTCTGACATGCTTTTTGTTTCCATGTCCAGTTTGGTAGTTCTATAATATCGTTACTATATAGTTAGCGGCAGAGAAAACAGACGTTCTTTCGCTCCTCTTCCCCCGCGCAGACGTTAGTCCCGCGGGGGGAAGGGGGGGGGGGGGGGGGGGGGGAGAGAGAGGAGCGAATCGTATTATTTCTCTCTCACTCACTTTATCTCTCTTTCTAGGTTATTTGTTAAATCAGGAGCCCATTAATGGGCTCAGTAATGGGCTCCTGGTTAAATCTGATTTCTGATATTTTCTTCTTTTTTTATATTCAGACAAAATGTTTAAAAAACTTTAAGGGGGCACATGACCCACCGTGCTCCAAACCCTCGCTTCAATATACTGACATTGATAAGTAATAGCCATGTATTTTTTGTACACGTTTTTAACCTTAAATGAGAAGTGTTTTCAATTAAAGTGATGAAATTCTAGGCGCATATAGTTGACCTGTACCCCTTGAAGACGTCAGAGTCTGACCGTGGTGTACATACTGCACCGCAGCAAATACTTTCACCAGTCAATTTACTTAAATACTAGTATTCTCTGCATGGGATCCGGCTCAACATGTTGAAACAGTGAATTGGTCGATGAAAAGACGTGGGAAATGTCTGTGTGTGGCCATAATGTTAAGCAGAGTTGGAATGTATCTACTTTAGTATGAATGAATGAAACACATCAAGAATTATTGATGATGATTGTTATGATGATGATGATCAAGAATAATTGATGATGATTGTTATGATGATGATGATGAAGAGTTATTGATGATGATTGTTATGATGATGATGATGAAGAGTTATTGATGATGATTGTTATGATGATGATGATGAAGAATTATTGATGATGATTGTTATGATGATGATGATGAAGAGTTATTGATGATGGTTGTTATGATGATGATGATCAAGAGTTATTGATGATGATTGTTATGATGATGATGATCAAGAGTTATTGATGATGGTTGTTATGATGATGATGATCAAGAGTTATTGATGATGATTGTTATGATGATGATGATCAAGAGTTATTGATGATGGTTGTTATGATGATGATGAAGAGTTATTGATGATGGTTGTTATGATGATGATGATGATGAAGAGTTATTGATGATTGTTATGATGATGATGATCAAGAGTTATTGATGATGATTGTTATGATGATGATGATAAATGATGTTGGTTAAATAATAAATCACTTTTTTAACGTCTCGATCTTTCTAGCTGGACACGTGTGCCCTACTAATTGGGGAGACTCAGACACACACTCACTACCTCTACGTTTAATTATTTTGCACACAATTCAGCTCAAGAGTTCATTTTTGCGGAGGGAGGAAAACGGGATAACCCGGAGAAAAACACTCGTGGCATAGGAGAGAAGAACACAACAAACAAACTCAACTCACATATAATCCATGCCCGAGCCGGGACTCGAACCTGGACCACAGCGGTGAGAGGCCAGCGCTCCACCGCTAGGCCACCCAATGTCAATGTCAATGATGATGGCGATAGTGAGTGATGGTGACGCTCAATGATGATAACTGTTTCTAATGATGACTGTCAATGATGGTGATGATGACTGCTTCTGATGATGACTGTCAATGATGGTGATGGTGACTGCTTCTGATGATGACTGTCAATGATGGTGATGATGACTGCTTCTGATGATGACTGTCAATGATGGTGATGGTGACGCTAAATGATGATGACTGTCAATGATGGTGATGATGACTGCTTCTGATGATGACTGTCAATGATGGTGATGGTGACTGCTTCTGATGATGACTGTCAATGATGGTGATGATGACTGCTTCTGATGATGACTGTCAATGACGGTGATGGTGACGCTAAATGATGATGACTGTCAATGATGGTGATGATGACTGCTTCTGATGATGACTGTCAATGATGGTGATGGTGACTGCTTCTGATGATGACTGTCAATGATGGTGATGATGACTGCTTCTGATGATGACTGTCAATGATGGTGATGATGGCTGCTTCTGATGATGACTGTCAATGATGGTGATGATGACTGCTTCTGATGATGACTGTCAATGATGGTGATGGTGACGCTAAATGATGCGGATAACTTTTTATGATGATGATTGTCAATGATGATGATTGTCAATGGTGATGATGACTGTGTGATGATGATTGTCAATGGTGATGATGACTGTGTGATGATGATTGTCAATGGTGATGATGACTGTGTGATGATGATTGTCAATGATGATAATTGTCAATGATGATGATGACTGTGTGATGATGATTGTCAATGATGATGATTGTCAATGGTGATGATGACTGTGTGATGATGATTGTCAATGATGATGATGATTGTCAATGGTGATGATGACTGTGTGATGATGATTGTCAATGATGATGATTGTCAATGATGATAAATGTCAATGGTGATGATGACTGTGTGATGATGATTGTCAATGATGATGATGATTGTCAATGGTGATGATGACTGTGTGATGATGATTGTCAATGGTGATGATGACTGTGTGATGATGATTGTCAATGGTGATGATGACTGTGTGATGATGATTGTCAATGATGATAATTGTCAATGATGATGATTGTCAATGGTGATGATGACTGTGTGATGATGATTGTCAATGATGATGATGATTGTCAATGGTGATGATGACTGTGTGATGATGATTGTCAATGATGATGATTGTCAATGATGATAAATGTCAATGGTGATGATGACTGTGTGATGATGATTGTCAATGATGATGATGATTGTCAATGGTGATGATGACTGTGTGATGATGATTGTCAATGATGATAATTGTCAATGATGATGATTGTCAATGGTGATGATGACTGTGTGATGATGATTGTCAATGATGATAATTGTCAATGATGATGATTGTCAATGGTGATGATGACTGTGTGATGATGATTGTCAATGATGATGATGATTGTCAATGATGATAATGATTGTCAATGATGATGATGATGATTGTAAATGATGACAAAATGGCTCAAATGGTTTTGTAGTATGTGATATAATGCTTCAGTTTGCACTAGTGGGTAAATGGCGTCCATGCACACACGGCGCCTAAAGCGCACATCTCGACTATAACTATAAAGAGAGTCATATAGCTCACGTGTTTTGCATCTTTAGTGGCTACCACCCTGCAGCCTGAGATGATAGAAAGTTGGTCATAAAAGCAATAAATATATAGATGGAAGGTTGAAAGGATAAGTGGATAAATCAATAATTGAATGAATGGCTAAACCTCGAAACGTCAGTAAAGTTAAGATAACATTTTTTATGGTGTTACAAACCATTACTGATTACCTATCGTTCATATCAAACACCGACGCAGCCTATATTGTTTTACCTTCTTGTTTCCATTTATGGCAACCTCGTTCCCAGGGCCCTCTCCCTTCCAAAAGAGAAGGGAGAGGGCCCTTGGAACGAGGTTCCATTTATGGATAAATAATAGATACATGATTGATTGACTGAATGATTGAATGAATGAATAGATGAATGGATGTTTGAATGAATGTATGAATGGATGGATGGATGGATGGATGAATGAATAGATGTTTGAATGGATGCGGCATGAATGGAAGGGTAGATGGACTGACGGACGGGTGGGCGTATGGGTGGATGAATAAATTTACAAAGACATGAATGAATGATAATGAGATTGATGACGATAATGATGATGATGATGATGATTGAGTAGAAATATTATCATCTATCTTTTTAATCATAACCATTGTTTTCGTGAGAATTATGCATTCATATACTTGCTTGGGTTACCTGTTTATTTAAACAACTCAATCACGCGAAAAACCAAGTCACGACTAAAACCACATCTAGTCACGACTGAAACAACGTCAAGTCACGACTGAAACCACGTCAAGTCACGCAAAAAATCTTTATCGCGTGTCACGCTTCAGACTCGCTCTTAATTGCAATAGCTCCAAGAGGACGTTAATGCAATACACGGGACGATTCGCAACAACGATCTGCATGTTGATGACAAGCTTGGAATGCGCAGAAATTCGACGGCTAGTGTGTGTGTGTTACACGAATCAACTCCAACTTTGTTGCAAATTGTTCAAAGTGTTAAAAGTGTTTAAAAAAACCCGCGTCCAAACTTAAAAAAAAAATTAACCACGCTACACGTTCCGTGCAACTTATACAGTCAATGTCATTAACGTTGTCCACGCAAAGTAGAGATTAACACTACAACTACAACACTACAGCTACAACATTACACTATTTGATTGTTTGTTCATTTGATCTCAGTAGTTGAAATCACCGAAAAATATTTAACTTTATAATGAGTAACAGTGAACATGGAATAAGAATTATGAAATCTATGTTAACAATTACTGCTAGTATGGAGCATTTAGAGCAAGCTTATGTAGTGTCACGTGATATTTCATTTAGTGTTAATGTCTATTTCGATGGACAATGTTATTGACATTGACTGTATATGTAAATATGAGAGCCACATCCATCAAACCCTTGCTATATAATGTCAGTCTTCGGCTTTAGCACATTTGAAGAGCTTTGAAGGAAACAACCTTTAGATAATTAACGCTAAGTGGTCTCGCCAACTGGAAATTTTAGTCGGGTAAAAGTGGAAACAGCACACTTGAGTTGAAAAGTGGGAGAGAATTGCACTTGAATACTGCAAAAGTTAGTGCTACTCCTCTTCTTTTAATCCGATCCGCGCCAGGATTTTGGTCTGCAATGTCAGTAAGTACATCTACCACTCTTCTTTGTCGGAACCGGTTCTCGTTGCATTCTTACTTACGAATTTGGTTGCCTTAGAAATGCCGAGATGGCGTTGAATTCACTGCTAGTTATCGTTCATTTTTAGAACAATACTGTTGTCTCAAGTACTGCCACAGCCCATGTACTATGGACTAACCGCTATAGCCAATTATCGTAAATTTTTACTCCAATTGTTTCCGTCCTTGAAACACCGAAGCAGTGCATGCACACAAGTTTAACCCGCGCAAGTTATATATATCGATCATACATTTTTACTCCAATTGTTTCCAGGGAACCACTGACGAAGCTCACACGTCTAATTTAACCGCTGGTTATAGTACATTTTTACTCCAATTGTTTCCTGGGAAACACTGACGCAGCTCACACGTCTAGTTTAACCGCTGGTTATCGTACATTTTTACGGTGTTACAAATTTCATTATATTACCTATCATTTATATCAAACACCGACGCAGCCTATACTAGAGTACAAACACTAAAAGTGTGCAATACTTTTCACTATTTACCACTAAATAGTGTTGATTAAACAATAGAGAACAATAGAATTAGCATAATTTAGCAGTATTTAGTGGTATTTATGTTGCACACTTTCATTGTTTGTACTCTAGTTTACGCGCTAGTTTTCATTTTTACCGTCCAATTAAGTGTTTCGTTGAAACACCGACGCAGTGTACACCCGCACTTCAGTTATCGCACATTTTTACTCCAATTCAATTTGTTTCTCTGCATGGAAAATCAGCGCAGTGGCGTTACTTTTTAGTCCAATTGTTTCCTCCCACGCATAAGCAGTACAACTGACTAGTTTAAAAATCGCTAATCAACGTACATTTGTATACTGCCTGCAATTATTCCTGTTCCAACGCAGCCCATAATACCGTTTAACCATTGCTTACTACCATCATTGTTTGAAGTATTTATTATATACATTTTTCTCGGCTAAATTCGTAAATCCAAACACCTGATTGGTCTAAAGTTCGAAACGGTTTTCAGGATTTAGCCGACAAAACGTCTTGTTTCAAACGAACAAACATGGTAGTATAGTGTCGTACATGTTTTACTCTAACTGTTTCCCTAAACCTAAACAGTAACGCAGTCCACAGTAGTTTAAACACTAGTTTAATATCGTGTACAAGTTTATTTCAATTGTTTCCTGGGAAACATCAGTGCACTGCAAAAACGGCTGAGTAGGTACAACACAGTATATTGCGTTAACCATGCATTCAGGATAACACTTTATAGTGAGTAAACCCAACTCTATTGTGAGTAAACCCTACTCATTATTAGGTTAAACTCAATATATTGAGTACATTGTACTCAATGGTGCGTCTTCATCTATGTTTACTCTCAAAAATGAGTAATTCACAATAGTTTTCCAAGCGTTGAACTACGATTAAACCAGTTATTGAATTTATATTCTCGGTACGATTGTTTTTATAAAGCTGGCAAGTGGCGTGCTTGAGACCTGGCATATTATTTTTGGCGGGTAATTTGGCGCGCATCCAAACTGAACCACGTGGCTAGAATTAAATTGAAATCTTGAGCTGAAACAACTTTTCCTTTAACAATAGATAACAAAATTACACGATCATAATTTGAGCCGATGACAAAAGAATAAATCAATTTTTAAATTTGCTTTGAGCTAGCTCTATTCACCCATTTGCATACGAAAAAATAACTTACTCATGCAGAGTTATTGTTGTAACTTAATACATGAGCCCTGCTTAAAACATGCGATATTTCAAGTCGCAGGTTTTCACAGGTTTCTTTGACAAGTTGCATCCATGAGTGTATCATGTACGTGCCCCGCCTCGTAATCTGCGCATGCCCCAAGGGCTTAGTCTGAATGGGATATTTGAATACTGGTATTACTGGTTGATCAATAGAAAACCTGTACTTTACCTGGCAGTAGCTATTGTATTACAGGTATATTGTTAAACCTTCTAGGTTTTTGTGTATCCAGTCATTAAAAATGTACCGTTACTGTAATTTTTGATCACAATAACTTGCCGGTGAAACAAGGTTGAAATAGTGTTTTTGCAATGCTTGCAAATGGTATATTGAGTTATTTTCACATATAATAATACACAATTTTTAATAATGATAAATTTTGACGATGGTGAATAGTGTGTCTGAATGTGTGTAGTCTTGAGAAATTTCGTTCGTGTTGGTGGGTCGTCTGAATGTTTGTAGATCTGATGTTTGAATTTTTTCAATCCTTGAAACGATAGTGGTGAGTTGTGAAAGTGTGGGTCAGGGGCCGGCTGCATTGTTCGAAGGGTGGATATAGCGCTATCCACAGGATTAATCCTTATCCAACGGATAAAATCTATGAAAAACCTATGAAGTGGATAACTTTATCCACCCTTCGTACAACCGTCCCCTGTGGTTGCCGGTTTCCTGATCAAGGTTTTGAGAACGAAGAAAATTTAAAATGAATATGTATGGTTAAACATTCACGTTTACACAGCTTCAAGTGTAATTAGAAGATCAAACAGATCTCGGATGATAAGAGAGTACGTTTTCTTGTCTTCAGTATGAATGACTCAATGACTCAATGACAATGCATGAATGACTCAATGTTCCTGTCACATAATCCAAAATGGCGGCTACTTACAAAATTTTTGTGACGAAATGAAAGCAAAAAGGGAAATGAGCTGAAACAAGGCTTCCGTTACTACAGGAGCACCGGAACATGAATAAACAGTTTAAAAATAAATTAATAAGTATTTGTACTCCTAGTTTATAGTCTTTATATTAAAATCATGGAAAAAAAATTGGTACTAATGCGAAAGGCAAAGCAAAGTAGAAAACATGACACAAAAAGGACCATGCACTTATCAAGATTGGAAACAAAGATAGAAAAATAGTGGCAGAGAAAAAATAATAATAATAAACTATAAAAAATAAGTCATGAGTAAAAAATAAACAACTGAAAACTCATGAATATGAAATAGTAAAAATCACGGTCTACATTTGTCAATGAATATTAATAATTTTGAGTGAGAAAAACAGTTATTAGGTTTTTAGTTTGTCTTATAGCCTGAGAAAACAGACGTTCTTTCGCTCCTCGTCCCCCCTATGTTTTTTCAGGCTATTTGCCTTACATATTGTACAATGACTAGAACTGAAATGCCGGTGTAGTAAGTGGAATACAGATACATGAGAAAAATACAATTTGCCCTTGGCGGTAATTGAACCCAAGGTTGACTATTGTACAATGATATAATTTCTCTATTATTCTGGTATAACTTTATTTACAATACACGGCATTATGAATCACAAACTGTGTTTGTAAACTACGCCTTTGTTGAGCTGTTTTCTTGTTACTGTATAACAGTTATAACATAGAGAAGCCCTCGAAAGCCGCAAATAACATATAACTTATCAAACTAAACATTTCGTTAACACATGAATGGTATATCCACATGATTCCGGAAAGATGGAAGTTAAATATCTCTGTAACTTTCCTGTTAATTTATTGTTTTAACTACTAGGTAGTATAAACAGTTATCCTGGTGGTTTTTTTTACGTTCTTCTGGTTGTTAAATAGTGAAAAGCAAAGGCAAAAACAACGTGTTTGGACAACAGGTGGTCCTTTGTTTACTTCGCCAACTTGTTTACTCTGTCAATGTCTGAGATGGTGCGAAACGACTATAAAATATTTAAAGAATGCTTTTAAACTAATTTACGATGAGTTGAAAATGATAAATAATAATGATAGTGCAATAAAAAGTAATTTTTCAAATTGGTTCTTGAAAGCTGCTCGCGGTGGTGAACAAACGCACGTATTCGATCTACAACTGACGTCACTTCAGGAAGTTATCCTGAGTCTACGATTTGATAAACTGGCCACGGTCAAGGCTATGAGAAAAGTATCTTTACCATTAACAATTCTAGTATATTTGTACATATTTAGATGCAAGAAATCGTGGATTTGTCACATAAAGATGTGATAACTATATATGAGATAAAAGAAAGGCGTCACTTACTAGCGTTACATTGACTTTAATTTATAAACCGTTAGCTGATTGGTTAGCGTGACAAAAGCCCGAGTAGACATTCCAACAGTAGGGGGATCGTGATTGGCCAACGAGCGAAGAGTCGTCAGCCGACTAAAGTGCGAATACATTGTCTGCTTCTCCGTTATTTTCAACCGGAGACGATCTGCAGGATTTACTGGGTTACTTGCTCACAAAAATACCGCATTTTGGAATAATTGAGTTTATGCCCTGGGTCAGGCACCATTCTAAAGGGTTAAGCTGTCTTTTGAGTTTGATTTGAGGCTAGTTTTTAGATGTTATTCACGGCTGGGCGATTATAAATATCTGCAGGATTTACTGGGTTACTTGCTCACAAAAATACCGCATTTTGGAATAATTGAGTTTATGCCCTGGGTCAGGCACCATTCTAAAGGGTTAAGCTGTCTTTTGAGTTTGATTTGAGGCTAGTTTTTAGATGTTATTCACGGCTAGGCGATTATAAATTGAAGCGGCAGCGATGAAGAAATGATACCGTCGTCAGACTGGTGGATAACTAATCCAAAACTGCAATCTTTGTGATTATAAAATACATGGTGCTTTGAAAGAACCAAATTATGGATCATGCTGATAGTTTTATGTTTCCTTCGGGAGTTATTGGCGATGGATTAGTCGATGAATGTAAGTAAAACTATCAACCCATGTTCCTCAAACTCAAACACCTATACTTCGATGGTCTGGCGTTCTGTTCGTCCGAAACGGCGCTGCTATTAAAAGTGACTATCTCTAAGTTCTCTATCTTTACCTTGCAGATGAAAACGACCCAAATGACAAATCGTCACATGGTAGATTAAGGAAACGCAAGAGCAATGTGTCCTTCTTGAAAGAGTGAGTCAACTTTGTGTTTAGTATGTTGTGGTTTATGTTATATCGAAGATAGGCCGCATTTTTACTACTACGAAGAAACGCCGATCTCTCTCGATAAAAATGCAAAATGTATAGCTTGTATCTAATAAAGATTCGTGTTACTTTTGCAGTGATGAATCGGACGACGATGATACTGACAAGCCAGAAAGCAAGATGGCTAGGTAAGTCGAACACCAGACGTAGGTACTGACTCGGATGTTTGTTTATTTGTGTGCATTTCGAATTTGCAGTCAGGCCGGCCCAGTTGTATAGGCACTGAGAAAAATCCTTCATTGCCATTTATTAAAATACTGCTTAAACACATGGCTTCTCTTTATATGTGCGTGGTATCATTTTTTTTTAACAGAGTTGGCGTTAGTTTTTTCTCTCTACTTTCGTTGTTTACCGGACTAGATCTGTGATCCAAGCCCGTATTTTTGCACCTTTTAAATGCTCGAACTTTGTGACTTATGTGTTTTTCTAAAACGTGAATAATCCTGCAGGAAGTTCTTTGTATTTACTGTGGTATTATTTTGATGTTTGAGCGACAACTCTGGCATAGTAAAGACGAAAGTGAAATATTGTTGTTTGTTCCATTTTCAGACAGAGCGGTGTGGACGGTGGCGACGGTAATGTTAAGGACAAATTTGCCAGGTAACAGATAAATAACACTTATGATATATACACAACAGGGCTAAATCATCCGAAAAATTAATACTTAATTCTAGATGCATTAAAATATAATAATCACAACCAAGTTTATATTTGTATTGAAGTAACAATCTATATTTCACATGTCAGTGAAATTGTTTTTTCCTTTCTGTTTCCTTGCTCTTGTCAAGTTTCTTCTAATGAATTGAAGCAAAAGACGTTGTAATAGCTCAAAGGTTTTTCTAAGCAGGCTCTTAGCATTAGGGATGTCCAATAAATCCCTCAGCTGCTTTTAAAACTGGAAATGGTGCTGCTAATCATTCTAGAGTGCAAAATTCTCCCCCACAGTGCTCCAAGTTTCCTGTCAATATACAATGTTGGAAAAGTGTAGAATTAGAGAAAAAGCTTTTAAGGGTGTTTAAAATCCTCTACTTGAATAAAAGTAGACCATAGACCATTTGCCTCAGGATATAGCACTTGAGTAATGTTGACCAAAGCGTTTCTGGAAACTGTAATTTGCGCTTCAAGAGGCAAATTATTCTTAGTAATTGAAAAGGGGCTTAAATATGGTGTAGAAATTTACATACTGGCTGGAAAGACTGACTGGTTTGGGCAGATACCTCAGAAGTACACAAGACTTCTACTTAGGGGAATTTTTGACCAGGAATCTAGTGATAGCATTTTAAAGTTTTTGTCCAGGAAGACTGTACTTCAGAGGTGTTATTTTATTATGTCCAGGAAACTTGAAAGTGGTCATCAGACCATGACAAGTAATGCTCTTATCACTGATGCATTTCGCAAACCCTTTCTTTGATAAGTAAATAGAAACCCTTACTCCAATATCAGTCAGAAACAACCATGTAATTGATGTACAAATATGATGTACAATCTTGACAGACAGCTTTACATATGTTAGGTACTTGTAAGTAATTTGACGAACACCCATCAGCCCTAATGGGGTCCTAGTACTAAAAAAAGCCCTTTGTTTTGTGCTAAAAGTGCCTGGAATTGTAATTAGCTTGATTGAAGCTTATAATACCGTGGTGGTGTTCTTCATTGATCGATTTTCAAAATTCAGTTGATTGTGTGGTAGAAGTGAGTGACAGCCCAATGCCACATACAGATAATGACATAGCTTGGTAGTATTATATGGATGTACTGCTAATACAGAGTAAAATAGCATGGAGCTTTATGTTAAGCAGATCACTAGGATTAAATAATATTTGAGTTATCTGAATATAATCTCAAACTGCTCCAGTATTTTCTTCCTTCCTATAGATAACTTTCCCTGCTTTCAATCTTAGTATTACACTACACTGATGACAGAGACGCTTATAATAACCCATCTTTGTAATCTAGAACTTAAGTTAGAACTACATAATTTAGTTCTTGAGAACTGTCTTTTCCATAACAAAGTTCAATATTTTCTCAAACATATGATTTATTTGTAAATATGAAAGGTGGATTTTGACACTTCCACACATGCAATCTCAGTGTTGTCTAAATTACTTTATTTTTCAAAGCCAACACCTGGTTTGAAAACCAAATTCATTTATACAAAAGAACAAAGGATAGCCTAACACCATGCTAAATTACTTTAATATATAATGAGGTTTATAATATTGTTTCAGAAGGATACCATATACGCTCTTGCTGGAATAGTTTTTAATTGGCCGTCTCTGCCATGCTGTGTTGGATCAGAAATGTCTTATCTAATGTCAAATAGAGCAGATTTGCTCAGATAGCAATATTGTTGTTTACGACTGTATTATGCCAATATTTGTCTCTTTATGTTCAAGTTAAGTCATTGAAAACATCTGAATTTTCAAAATGTTTTTTAATTTACTTAAAATTCTCATTTCAAGACAAACATTTAAAACTATTTTGACAAATGGTTTACAAATGTATTATAACAACATTAGCTAATTTCCACGTTTGACTCTTTCAAGTCGGATCAGAAAAGACATCTGAGTTTTCAAAATGTTTGTTAACTTGCTTCAAGTTGAATTTCATCATCCTATATGCTAGTCAAAAACTAAAACTATTTTGATGTTCAAAAGGTTATGAACAATGTATATTACAGTATAAGGGAAATTATTTTAAGGTTGGTAGTGCCAATATTTTAGTTCAAGTTAGGTCATCAAAGACAAGTCTTCAGGATAGTTTTCAATTTGCTTGAATTTCATCATGCTCAATGCTAGACAAACAACTTGTACTCAGTCAATGTTGACTTGTTGATTGTCCAGTTTGAAATATTATTATTATACACAGGTGGTAAAAGGAAAAATAAATCTTACAACACACTGGCTAGCTTATTACTATTGTTAGTAAATTAATAGAAAACCTAGAAGGGGGTAGGAAGAAACAACATCCATAACATTAGCACATGCTGAAACTGAATCTCAATCAAATGCTGTAGCATGGAGAATTAAAGTAACACAATAGCTGTCTAATCCTATTGCTCAGCATCTGTCATGTGTGTCTGGTATATGGTAGACATTGTCCAGGATTTGGAATGTGTTTACATAAAGACCTGGAAGAACTATGTTGAATACATAATTTAAATACTGTATAGTCGATAATAAATCAGTTAAATTCTACCATTATGTGGAAATTGTTTCACAGTTCTGTACCAATTGCAACCATTGTCTGGGTGTTGTCCAGGCATTGTATACTTTGTTGTGCAATATTCTTGGCATTGCTATCTTGACCTTATGTGATGCAGAAGTCTGTGTCAATATTAGCTATTTTGATCTTAGATTTTCACTGGAAATTAATTTATAAGTTTGCCAACAAATGCATCCAGTATCTGGTAAATTTATTGTGAGGAATTGGATAATTTGTTATGAAATAATTTGGCATTCTCGTGTTGACCATACGTTATACTGTACATAAGTCAAATCTTTGTTGCTCAATACTGGC
This sequence comes from Metridium senile, assembly GCA_949775045.1. Taxonomy (NCBI): domain Eukaryota; kingdom Metazoa; phylum Cnidaria; class Anthozoa; order Actiniaria; family Metridiidae; genus Metridium; species Metridium senile. The sequence continues at coordinate 12,250,983 of OX459109.1, forward strand.
ATCACTTATTGATTTAATATTTTTATCCAAAATGCAATCATTATCTGGACATTGGCCAGAATAATCCAGTATTATTGTGTTGATCGTATATTATGTATTATTCAAAGAACTCTGAGTCAATACTAAACTTTATAAATACTAGCCTTGTCATTAATTTATAGCATTAATCAAACTGAAATTGTTGGGATTTGTGGTTTCTGTACAAAAATATTTTATTACTGTGTTACAATTTTATTACACATTTAATGTGCCATTTTCCATTTAAATACCAGCATCGTTAAAAAAAAATAGAAACTGTCCAAAATTAGATCATTATCTTAACTTAGAAATTATATTTTCCTTTCTCTATGGACAACTATCATTACTTATATATGTTAACCATAGTTTTACCAGTTCCTATGCCATTTCAATACTCAAAAGATAATATTTTTAACCCTGTTCAAAACCCGGCATAGTCAATCGAATGATTTGGAAATTGAATACAATCGAACGCAATCATATGATTGGATTCGATTGCATTTGGCAATCGAACAAAAGGGAACGCCAAAAAAAATTGTGAATTTGATGATTGCATTTGATTTCCGAACAATCGAATGGTTGATTGCAGTTGAGTGCCATACGAATACACGTAAATTTACAGTAATATATATAAATTATGATAATAAAACAGTATTCTTTTAGTGACTTTAATTTTAGTTATTTTTTGTTTTAAATGTGTAAATATTTGTGAATTCGATTTCATTCGATTGCCGAATGCAATCGAATCCAATCATTCGATTGTGTTTGATTGATCCGAACGTTCGATTTCATTTGATTGACTATGCCGGGTGAAAATGAGAATATTTTCTCACTTGTTAATTGTATTTTTTCTCAATTGTAACTGAAGGGTTTTGTAATATCAGAATCGGAAGTTTTTATTTTAACCTTTAAATCAAGTTCCATTTGTTTCCAAGGTTTGGCCTTGGGAAAATTAAATTTATTACTGTCCAAAATGAGATCATTATCTGGTCAATGTTTGAGTACAGTTTTATGTCTCAGATTTGAATGATAACATGTTAAAAGTGAAATCAATATATTGATTAATGACTACAAAATGCAGAGAACCCAATATCAAACACTCAATGCTCTCCAAAACTGACAAAAAATCAAATGTTTTCTTTTACAGGGAAAATCATAGTGAGATTGAGAGAAGACGTCGAAATAAAATGAATGCCTATATTAATGAGCTGTCCGATATGGTACCATCATGTACTGGATTGGCCAGGAAGCCTGACAAATTGACAGTCTTGAGAATGGCCGTAAATTACATGAAAACGTTAAGAGGTTAGTTCAAAATAATAATTATATTGGATCTCAAATGGTGAAAAAATTGAGAGTTTCATGTTTCATGAGATTCTAAGTTGAATTATTTTAATAATTAATTACAAATTTTTTTTCAATACAAAACCTCTGCTCAGTATTTCCAGTATTCCCAGTAAGTATTTCCAGAAAAAGAATGTTTTTGAGTTGTAACATTATTTGTCTGTATTGAAAGTGGTTTCGTTTTTGGGTTGTGTCAATATTTAAGTGCAACAGGGAGCAGAGTGGGAAGTATACCAGTCTCTAGAAGCCATCAGTCTGTGAAATATCACAGCGTTGTGTCACCAACATTATTATATCAAGGAGGAAAGTTTTCCAATCTGTTGAAGGACATTATTTTTTGAAAAGATCACAGAGTTATGTCAACATTTATGTAAGAGAGAGAGAGAGAGAGAGAGAGAGAGAGATATCCCAAAGAGGAAGGTTTTCCTGTCTTTTGAATGGACATTATTTTGTGAAAACATCACAGCATTGTTATTATACCATTTTACACACACAAAAGATGAACGTTCCACAGTGGATGTACAAATGTATCTCAGAGAGTGTTTTTGAATTGTTCTCAATCTCATTTCATATGATATTAATGCCAATCATTAACATTTAACAGCATAGCGTCACATTGGATAATAAATTGTCCCTTGCTAATTCATGATCGCTATATCAGGAAGACATTTTTGACATCTTGTCATTGATAAGCCACTTTCCCAATAGAAGTATCAGCACATAATGTGAATAAAATAATAAGAGAAATAGCAAAAATGTCCTTCTAAAATATCTATTTGATTTTGATTTGTTATTCTTTAGAGTCGACCAAAGAAGAACAATTAGGTAAAGTGATTACTTTTCAACAAAATTTTCACTAAGATAAAATATCTAAGTAGAATTAAATTTGCCTTGAATGCTTGGGTACTGTTGAACGTCACTCACAATTTGTTTCATTAATTTACAAACTTATTATTTTCCATCTGTAGTTTTCTTGTTTTTATTTCCTTTTCTCTCCTAGTCTTCTGTTTCTCTTCTGTTATTTTCTTTTATACATCTCCAAAATTATTTTCAGTGTTTTCTTGTGATGTATTAATGCTTATCTTCTTCACCCCTACCCTTGAGCGTTTAGGCTCTTCGCCCATCATCAGAGTTTAGAACAGAACTGATGTCATTCATTCATCAATTCCACTGTAAACCCTGACGATGAGACAAAAAGTTTAACTTAAAAAAACCCTCAATAATGCTACAGAGTATTACAATCATTTTAGTGGTGATTTAAAATAATTTTTTGTGAAATTATTATTAAATTAAGCAACATCTTAAGTAGAAATTTGAGAAGTGATAATCATTCAGATTATGTAAATTGGAAAATTCAAGTGTTTTTTTTTTTTACTTTCAATGTTCTGCGTTTAGACAGGTTTATTACACTTTCAGTGATATAAAATATTTATGATAGTTTTCTAATTTAACTACTTTTGTTTTATAAAAAAAATTAACATTTATAAATTTAAAAATTGAAATAAACAAGTTGTTTTTCTTCAAAATTTTTAACTATATTGATGTGAGACAAATTACTTTTTTATATTTATTTTCTTGTCAAATTCAATAGAACTTTTCAAAATTCAAATGGCTGATCAAAACAATAGATTTATTCAAGTCAGTTGAAATAATTAAAAAATATTTTCTGGTTATTGAAATTTCTGAAATATAACACCTCTAAAAAAAATTAAATATTGTTGATATTTCAAAATATTTAAAATTTAAATTACTAATTAAAACGTGTTGTATGAAAAACAATTTTATTATAAAATATTTCTTTTTTTGTCTTTAAATAATACTTCTATATTATAGGCCCTTATCTAGCTAGCATGACGTGGATATTGGATCTATTGGGGAAAATATTTTACTGTCAAATTTGTCATATCAATAGTAGTAAAATACAATTTTTCAAACAGAATACCCTTAAACTGATGAGATATGATTTTTTTTGCAGAATTGTTATACAGAAATGTATACTATTAGGATAATAATGAGGCTTGTCAGGCATGCGATGCCCGGCCACATTCCAAAACAAATTATAATTTCTATTTTTACTATTATTGATGACAATTTTTTCTTTTTTCCAATATTTGATGGCGTCACATTGTGCGATAAGGGTCCATTAAAACTTGATGTAAAAGATTTTAAAGTTTTTTTATTTATTCAAGAATGTAATGTTCTATTTTATTGAAACATGTTGAATAGGATATCAAAAAAATAATTTAGACATATTGAAAAAAAATTAATGTCTTTAATTGCTAAGATTTTCAGGTTTTCCTAAATTTTATAATTCAAAATCAATTCACCTTGAACCCCTGTTTCTAAATCCAATTTTTCAGTGTTTGTCATCAATTATTCAACTTTCTACCAATATGACCTTGTAGTCAACCAATCAGAGTGCATGTACTATTACTACCTATATTTAAAATTGTTTTAAAATAGCATAACCGCTAAGCTGTTGACAATGATCCCATAATCATTTATATTATGGTTGAGTCATTTTTGAGGGGGGTGGAGAGGGGCTGCAATTGTATCTTATCCAATTTTCTGTGGTTATCAAAGAGACACATTATTTTTGAGGGGGGAGAGGAGGGTCAGTTATGACATCCTATCTGATTTTCATATTTGGTCCAATGATGGAGAAATTCAGTCGAAAAGTTATAATTATAAATTTTTACACATGAAAACCGTAAATTTCTTACTGTGTTATGAACATCTCACATGAAAGTCTCAAGTACATTATATTTGTGCTATTAATTACTCATCCCGAAACATAAAGTATGTTGTGTTAGCTAGGTTGGGTTGCAAGGATTGAGAAATGATTACTCTGGTGTCTTAAATGTATCTGTCTACTACAGTTTCACTCAAACTCACTGCTCATTCCAACAAACTCCGACAAAGGGTTAAAACTTGAAAAGCCAGTAAAGTTAAATGAATTATTTTTTTCGGGGTTACAAAATTCATTTTATTGCATAAAGTCCTTAGTATATAAATTGTATAATATATTACAATGTTATAACTATTCATATTTATGATAAACAAGTTAACATATTAATATTCTAACCTTAAAAAATCCAATAATTGCCTAATAATAACAACGTAACTAGTAAACATAACATTGCCCTTGATGTTTTTTTTTATAATTCATTACAATACTATAACCATTTTATAATAAACAAGTTAACCAATAGATATTCTAACCTTTAGGGCTCGATAAGTTCACAATGATGTTAAGATTTTCCTTGTAAAAGCTAATAATTGTCCTTGACAATGATATGTGTACTAGTTTTTGAAGGAATATCTCATGAGTGACTTTAACATACCCTTGCTATGTATGAGGCTGTTAAGTTAACATTAAAAATAACCACTTACATCTAACACACTTGCAGTCAATGTCATCAACGTTGTCCAATTAGACAAGTGACACATGATTCTTTGTTCATTTGTTGAAACGAAAATTTCCAACTGTATAATGAGTAACAGTGAACATGGAATAAGAATTATGAAATCTATGTTCAATATTAGTGCTAGTATCAAGCATTATGTGTTCTCACGTAACATTTCTTTTAGTGTTAATGTCTTTTTTTGTTGGACAATGTTAGTAACATTGACTGTATATCACAAGAAAGGTTGTCAAAGACACTAGCTACACCAAGCCAAGGATGGTGGCTAGTACCAGTAACACGATGATGATGATGATGATGATTGATGATGATGGTGTTGATGATGATGGTAGTGTTGATGATGGTGTTGATGCTGATAATGATGGTGTTGGTGATGATGATGATGGTAGTGTTGATGATGGTGTGGATGCTGATAATGATGGTGTTGGTGATGATGATGATGATGATGGTGTTGATGCTGATAATGATGGTGTTGGTGATGATGATGGTGTTGGTGATAATGATGATGGTGTTGATGCTGATAATGATGGTGATGGTGTTGATGATGGTGTTGATAATGATGGTGTTGGTGATGATGATGATGATGATGGTGTTGATGCTGATAATGATGGTGTTGGTGATGATGATGGTGTTGGTGATAATGATGATGGTGTTGATGCTGATAATGATGGTGTTGGTGATGATGATGGTGTTGATGATGGTGTTGATGCTGATAATGATGGTGTTGGTGATGATCATGATCATGATGGTGTTGATGCTGATAATGATGGTGTTGGTGATGATGATGGTGTTGGTGATAATGATGATGGTGTTGATGCTGATAATGATGGTGTTGGTGATGATGATGGTGTTGATGATGGTGTTGATGCTGATAATGATGGTGTTGGTGATGATGATGATAGTGTTGATGCTGATAGTGTTGGTGATGATGATGATGATGGTGGTGTTGATGGTGTTGGTGCTGATGATGATGGTGTTGGTGATGATGGTGGTGTTGATGATGATGATGGTGCTGATGATGATGGTGTTGATGATGATGGTGTTGATGATGGTGTTGATGATGATGGTGTTGATGATAGGGATGGTGATGATAATGGTGTTGGTGGTGATAGTGATGTTGATAAGTATGATGATGGCAGGTTTGGTAATAATGAGATGATAATGGTCCTGGTAGTGATGATGATGGTGTTGGTGGTGATAGTGATGTTGATAATTATGATGATGGCAGGTTTGGTAATGATGAGATGATAATGGTCCTGGTAGTGATGATGATGATGGTGTTGGTGGTGATAGTGATGTTGATAATTATGATGATGGCAGGTTTGGTAGTGATGAGATGATAATGGTCCTGGTAGTGATGATGATGGTGTTGGTGGTGATAGTGATTTTGATAATTATGATGATGGCAGGTTTGGTAGTGATGATGAGATGATTGATGATGATAGGAATGGTGTTGATGGTGGTGTTTATGGTGATGGTGACAATGATAATTAAGATGATAGCAGTTTGGGTAGTGATAATGATGGTGATAATGATTATGCTGATCATGATCATGATGATTGTGGTGGCAGCTGTGTAGTAGTGGTGAAGGCAACACTTTCATTATCAAAAGCATCACAAACTAGCATTTAGCATTTTAGTGAAAAAAACTCTCCATATGCATTGCAATTGAATTATTTGAGCCCATTGCTTGACTCTTGGTGCTTCTTTGACAGCCTTTTTGAGATACTTGCATGTAAAGATATCTTGTTTCTGCCATGATATTAAAGTATTTCACAATCTTCAATTTCAGCAACTACAGATGTTAATTACAAACCATCATTTCTCTCTGACCAAGAACTAAAACATTTAATCTTAGAGGTACGTTCCTTATTGCTTTTTACTCTCTAGTTTCCATTCCAAGTGCTGCAGGCTTCGGGACTGATGTCTCTTGAAGAACAAAGAACATGCACCAAGCTTATGAAGAACATTCAAAATAACAACCCAATACATCCATTAGTGTCAAGTCTACCTATTAAAACTCAGTGCCCATATAGCTTACAACCAGGAAATCTGTGGCACAGTATAAATATTAAAACTGATAGATTCAAAAAAATTTTAACAGTTAAATATATTAGATTTGTGTAATATGTGTGACAATGCCCACTTGTAATTCAGTCGTGAGACTGCGATAAGTGTTAATAAACATATTATTATTTGTATTTGTATTTATATGGATGTTATGTTTAATGTTGCAGGCAGCAGATGGGTTCTTGTTTGTTGTGAACTGTAAAACAGCCACAGTTGTGTATGTTTCTGATTCCATTACACCCGTACTTGGACAAAACCAGGTATGTTGTTTACCATGTAATCATATTATAGGTATGTACAAATGACTTCTGCAGCATCTGAAATTCTTTTCATGACATTTAATACCTTTAAACCATATCATTTGTTTCTGGTGTAATTATGTTATTTACTGTGTAATCATATTATAGATATGTAATCATGTTTTTTTATCATGTAATCATATTATAGGTATGTACAAATTTACAAATGACTTCTGCATCATCATTCTTTTCATGACATTTACAATGTTATTTACTGTGTAATCATATTATAGATATGTAATCATGTTTTTTTATCATGTAATCATATTATAGGTATGTACAAATTTACAAATGACTTCTGCAGCATCATTCTTTTCATGACATTTACAATGTTATTTACTGTGTAATCATATTATAGATATGTAATCATGTTTTTTTATCATGTAATCATATTATAGTTATCATTGTTATTATCTTATCATATGTTTATCTTCACAGACTTCCTGGATGAACCAATGTTTATATGATCTAATCCATCCCGATGATATTGAGAAAGTACGAGATCAGTTAACTTCCTCTGATTCCCCTGATGCTGGAAGGGTATTGGACATTAAAAGTAAGATGTGATATATATGCCTTCTTTCAAGAATGTTGTCCTGACTTTTGTTATTTTCAAAAAAGTTTTATGAACGCTGTTAACATTAAATAATAATATAAATTGAAGATACACATTAAATAAAAACAACACTAACAACAACAGTAAACAATTACCATTCGCAGTCTTCACATAAATTAATCACATTGTATTGTCATTCACTAACAACAACAGTAAACAATTACCATTCTCCGCCTTCACATAAATTAATCACATTGTATTGTCAGTCACTAACAACAACAGTAGAAAATCTCTGTTTGCCGCCATCATGAAGATTAGTAACATTTTATTGTCAGTCACTAAAGCCTGGTTCACACTAGCGACAAAAGCATAAGCAACATACACAGACTCAGTGAAGAATTTCTCGAATAGGTGTGAGAAAAGACAAGTGCGGCTAATGAGCAAAGCCCAACTGAGTCTGCGTATGTTGGTTATGCTTATGTTGCTAGTGTGAACCAGGCTTAACCACTACAGTGTTTCTAAAGAGTATTCACACACACACTTCAACAATCCCTATTCACTTGTAACATCTCACAATGAAACACTTTGTTTTATGATTACTGAATGATTTTGTTTTTCAGCTGGAAATGTCAAAAGAGATACTCATGGAGGTATAGTTGATTTAACAGCAGATGTATCTGTTGTAATTATTTTTTTGGTTGCCCAAATCTTTTCACAATACAATCCTCTTTGGGGATAGACCCTATTCACTTGCCACAATGTTTTCTCAATACAATTCCTTGAGAGATATACCTTATTCATTAGCCACAATGTATTTCCAATACATTCCTCATAGGGATAGACCTTACTCACTTGTTCAAATGTTTTCCCAATACAATTCTCTTGGGGATAGAGCTTTTTAACTTGCCTCAATATTTTCCTAATACAATCCCTTGGAGATAGACCTTATTCACTTGCCTTATTATTTTCCTAATACAATCCTCTTAAGAGATATACCTTATTCACTTGCCACAATGTATTTCCAATATATTCCTCATAAGGATAGACCTTACTCACTTGTTCAAATGTTTTCCCAATACAATCCTCTTGGGATAGAGCTTATTCACTTGCCTCAATATTTTCCTAATACAATCCTTTTAAGAGATAGACCTTATTTGCTTGCCTCAATGTTTTCCCAATACAATCCTCTTTGGGGATAGACCTTATTAACTTGCCTTAATGTTTTCCCAATACAATATCCAGATTTATTAAGTCTTATAAGTAAATGCCCTCTTGTTTATTCCATGTAGCTCATTCAAGAACACATGCTACTTCAAGAAGAAACTTTATCTGTCGAATGAGGTGCTCTGAGTTGGAAGAAACTGCTGAAACAACAAATAAAGAAAAAGGGGGAATTTTAGATGAGGAATACGCTGTTGTACATTGTACTGGCTATCTAAAGGTATATAATGATAATGGTGATAGTGGTGATGGTGGTGATAATGATGATGGTTGTGATTTTAGATGAGAAATAGGCTGTTGTACATTGTACTGGCTATCTCAAGTTATATAATGATAATGGTGATGGTGTTGATAATGATGGTGGTTGTGATTTTAGATGAGGAATACGCTGAACATTGTACATTGTACTGGCTATCTCAAGGAATATAATGGTGGTGATGGTGGTGATAATGATGATGGTTGTGATGATGATGATGATATATGTTGATGGTGGTGGTGATGGTGATGTCATACACTGAAATGTACAATCATAGAAGTAACTGAAGCCTATCATAAAATGTCTTTTCCCTGACCTAGAGTAGTAACTAAACAAATTTGAAAATTTAAAAAATAAAATATTTTTGGAATGCAGTTTCTTACTTTTTTTCAAATATTCTATTGTATATTTTTGGTAGTTATTGTTTGTAATTTTTATTGTTTGTACTTTGTGTCTGTAATTTTTGTAATTACTGTATTAAATCTGTAAACATGAACAAAAAAAGAAGTAACTGATAGCTAACATAATTTCCACATCCAATGAATACTTATTTGTTTTTCATTGTAGAACTGGAATGATAACACTGGGACAGCAGGCTATGGTGGAGAAGACACAAACAATACATCACTCGTTACTATTGGTAGACTACAACCCGCTAGTGCACCACAAAGCAGCGACCTTGTCGAAACACCCACAATAACTGAGTTTATATCACGGCATAGTCTTGACGGCAAATTTACATTCGTAGATCAGAGGTAAAAACAAAATAATAGAAATATACAACAATAACCAACCTGCTTTATATCTGAACAGATTCCCTGGACTGGTAAAGACTTGTGCAGTTACACCTATTTCAAAAATTGTTGTTGCAATCAAAACTACATTCCACACTCTAAAGCCAGCAAAGGATGTCAGATTTTTGTTTCTTGTTATTGATTTTTTCACAGTATATTTTGGTTGTATGTGTTATGACCATAACAAGTTGTTGTTGTGGTAGTTTGCAACACCAACCAATTGAAGACAAGTGGTAGTTTGCAACACCAACCAATTGAAGACAATTGATGTTGCAGGAATGTGCTTTGGTCATATTTTTCATTCTTTTTGTCATTCTTTTTGACCATCTTATTTTTTTTGGTCTTATTTTTCATGCTCTTTGTTTCCAGGGTAACAGATGTTCTTGGATATAACCCGCAGGAACTTCTAGGGCAAATGTGTTTTGATTTCTTTCATCAAGATGACTTAAAGCACATGACAGAAAGCTATGAACAAGGTACATATCACTGAGGGGGCTTTCATTTATTAGTGTATGGGGGGTCTGCAATATTGAGGGGGTCACGTTATTTTTGGAAGCTATATAGGGGGTTGTTAATAATTTTATACAGCTTTAGTTATAAACTAGGCAAATATAGGAGGGTTATCATGATATTTTTTACCAACCAGGAAGGGGGGTTGCATAATATTTGGAAAGACAACATAAAATGTTCACAAAGTCCAATTATACATAATACAATAAAAATTAAGTTAATATTTCCAAAACTTTTATAAAATAGATTTGTAAAGTGCATCTTTCCTATGCCACAAGGGTTTTTCTCTGGGCTTTCCGGTTTTCCTCCATCAGCAAAAATGAACATGTGAGCCAAGTTGTGTGCAAAATAATTAACGTAGAGGTAGTGAGTGTGTGTCTGAGTCTCCCCAATAAGTAGGGCACACATGTCCAGCTAGAAGATTGAGAGCATCTTCATAATTTTGTTTATTTCAGTAATCAAGTTAAAGGGTCAAACCCTTTCCGTACGTTATCGATTCAGACATAAGAATGGCGACTGGATATGGATAAGGACAAGTTGCTTTAGCTTCCAAAACCCATATACTGATGAAGCTGAATATATTGTTTGTACTAATACCATTGTTAACAAGTAAGTAAAATCAAATTAATGACGTCTCGGTATGTAGGAATCATATTGAAATTAAATTTGTATCATCAGGTGCAAATGTAACATTTGTTTTCACATGTGAAGATGAAGGCTCTTCACTTGTAAATTTAATAGCTTAAATTGATTATTTTTCTTGAAGTTTCCAAGTGGAAACATCATTGCCGCAAATCATGACAGGATCTGGTATGTCATCCAGAGGTAGTAATGGCCCATACAGTAATAATAGCTCTGAATTGTCACAAGTATCACCAAGTGCTCTCACCAGTTCTGAAATACATCAACAACAACAAATACTACAGCAAGCATTTGCACAGCAACAACAGCAGCAACAGCGGAATGTGAAACAAGCAATGATGGGTGACGAGACTATCTTCCATTTTCCAGGACAAGGCAAAGGTAACTTTATTATAGGTAGCTTGTACCTCATTAAATACTCTTGTAAAATATATTTTAAGTTTGGTACTAAAGAACAAGTGTGCATGCTACATTGCTGGCAAGAGCGCTCATTAATATAATCATTACCATCACAACCACCACCATCATCATCATCATCATTGTTCTTGTTGAAGTTGTCAGCATCAGCATCACTACATTATTATCTACATCATCAGCAGCATTGTCATCATCATCATCATCATCATCATCATCATCATCATCATAACCATCATCATCTACATCTACATCGTCATCATTATCATTGTCATCATCATCATCTACATTATTATCTACATCATCATCATCAGCATCATCATCATAACCACACCAACCACCATCATCAACATCATCATCTGCATCTACATCATTCTCTACAGCATCATCTACATCATCATCAGCATAGTCATCATCATAACCATCATCAACATCTACATTATCATTATCATCATCATCACCACCATCATCATCACCATCATCATTGTCATCATCATCATCATCATTGTCATCATCATCATCATCATGTTTACTGTTACTAAAATGATGTTTTCTTTAATACCAGTTCCAAGTGCTATACAAGAAACTGGTCTAGATGCTTTAGCTAAGGTTAGTGTCAGTACACCTATGGTATCATTCCCTGGACAATTACTAAAATATTGTTGTTATCCATGACCATTACCAGGCAGGAGAACTAACTGAGAAGAGATCCAAAGATATTTCTCCTAAGCCAAGCAGTTATGGTGAAGCATCAATGAGCCGTGGTACTTCACAGGATGGGATAGGACAGAATGGTGCTGGGAATATACCCCCTGGAGTAGATCCGGGATCAAAAACTACAGGTACATCAGATATATATATATCCCTGTGCTTTGACAGGAACCATTGTGCATGATAAGTTTAATGTGATCTTATAGCATCATTAGACATTTCATGATACTTGTTGAATATTGAAGTTGCCATCACCAGTATCATCTACATCATCATCATCAGCATCATCATCTTCATCATCATTATCAGCAACATCATCATTATTATCAACATCATCATCGTCATTATAACCACCACCACCACCACCATTGTCATCATCAGCATTACGGTGTTACACATTTCATCATATTAATATTACCTATGAATTATTATAATCAAATATTTCAACAGACCTGGACAAGACATTAGACTTCTCCACTGGCCATGCAGGCAGCCTACTTGCTGCTTTAGTCCAGCGACGGCAGGCCATGGCAGTAGCTGCAGCAGTATCAGGAGCACCATCACCTTCCTCCATTCCTCAAGCAGCTCTCTACAGTCAGTTGATGTCACAAGTTAATGGTGGTATGGGCATGGTTCCACCAGGAATGAGCCGCATGATGTCGCCACAAGGAAACATGAGTCCTGTATCCCCAGTGGATACTATGAGAGGTCAGGCTGCGGCATCGAGTATCGGCGACATCAGCCCAAATAGTAACATGTATCCTGGAGGCATGAGAAAAGGTGACAGTCGAGATATGAATCAAATGGCTCAAAAAGGTGCTTACTCACAACTTCTGTCTGAAAACATGAGTCGTGGGGTACCGCAAGGGATGTGGCCTCCCATGATGCAAAGACAGATGGAGGGGAATCCCGCAATGGGGGGTGGGTCACCTGGTAATACACAGTCTAGCCGATATGGTCAAGTGCCGAGTACGACAACAGGACACAGTGCATCAAACCAATATCCTTTTTATCCGTAATATCAACAAGGATTTGTATCTGAGATATAATCAGGATTTAAGTCAAAATATGCGTTTGATGGCATTCCTTTCGACAACACCTTTACAAAGGGAGCACTCCATTTGAATCATTTAACAAGCAAGGATTTTATCATTTACTGACAAAAAACACCAGGACTATTTCTATCTCAACCGTAATATTAATACAGATGTGTGTTTTTTATCAATGTAATCAAATAATCAAAAGTGCTTTAGAAATAGAGAATATTACATGGGCGTGCGGAGATACCAATTTTTATCTTCAAGTGTTGAAATGATCTCTCACGAGTGAGCGCAGCATGAGAAGATAAAATTTGTATCTCCAAGCGACCATGTAATGTTCTGTTTATTATAATTATAATTATCAATGAAAAGACAACTTTTTTTGACACAAGAAGTTTCCATACAGCTGTGTAACCATAGTGATGATATTTTCACATGTGAAGATAACATGTTATTTTCACATGTGAAGATATCACATTTTTGAAGCAGAGAAATATAGGTATTTCATTGACAGTTATATAATAATCTATTCATATCAATTGTAAGGGCACAAAACAAGATTAAGGTGTAATGAACTTTTTACTGAATCAGAAAGGCTGGTGTTTGTGGTAGAATACAGCCACAAAATAAATCAACATTTAGTGACCAATTTGAGTAGCTATTGTTTTTGACTGACTAACCTTTCATACATGTGAAATCTTTAATGTTAACGTGAAACTTGTCAAACAAGAAAAATGATTGCTTTGAGTAGCTATTGTTCTGGACTGACTAGCCTCTCATACATGTAAAAACATTCATGATCACTTTTAATAGCTATTGTTCTGGACTGACTAGCCTCTCATACATGTAATGTGTTTAAATGCAATCATGGTGCTAGTCAGCCAAGATCAGTAGTTGGTCCCTATATTTTGGTAGTGTAATAGTGCATGCAATTAAAACCAAGAAAAGCAAAGTTGATACTGAAAAATAAAGCAAAGACACTTTATCCATGAAATAAAATAAAATCGCTACTGCGTAATAGAGTGCAAACACTATACAGTAAAGACCTGCATTAAAGAACACACAATTTTCAGTTCAGGCTGATTTTGTTCTTATATATCTTATATATTGTTCTTATGTATAATTATGGTCTTTGTTGACTAAATTTCAGCAGGAGTGTCCTTAATCCACTTGTTCTTTTATGCAGGTTTTTACTGTATCTATGAAATCAAATCAAATTGCTACTGTTTTATAGTTCATATTTCGTGACTATTAGCCACTATAAAGACAAGAAAAGTTGTAATGAACTATTGTTTCCATTGTGTTTTATGTTTCTGGGTTACTGACTAAATAGTCACTAACTAGAAACTAGTTTTGGTAACTATTTTGGTTTTATTTAATGGTGGTAGAGTGCATTCAGTAAAAGCATGAAACATAAGTAATACTACTTTGTACTATTTTATGCTAATTCTATTGTTCAACTAGCACTATTTTTTCACAATTTAGTAATTAGTGTTTAACGTTTTTACTGAATGTACTAGTGTTTTCACCCTAGTAGCTATGTAGTGACTTATAGTTGCTCGCTCAACCAGAATAATTCTTTAGACAAAATACACAAGAGACGATACTTTTGTGTCTTTTAGTCACTAATGGGAATATAGATCATATGGGAATATGATCGCTGCAACCTCCAAAAAGAAGCTATTATATTTTAGCATCAACTTTGTTTTCAAATGTTTTTTTATGCTGAGATTTTGTTTTAATGTGTCAGTATTTTTGGTTCTGATGCTTAATGCCTTTCACTCACTAAAATAATACAGTGAGTAAAAATCAGTTTCATTTACTAAAATAAAAACTTTATGGTTTTATAGCATGCACTAGCTCTTATGCAAATCTTGTCCTGTTCACAATATAGATAATAGCTATAGTGTTTACAATCTAGTATTTTATCCCATAACAAAATAGATAATGATAATAAGAATTATTCATATTACTATTATTAGAAACAAAAGGCAGTTTCTATGTTTATGTATTCATGGCGTGTATCTCCAGAACATTTTAATTTGTAAATTGCATATTTCTACTATGTTTCTATGTAATCATGGCGTGTATCTGTAAGAATGTGTATATTACATTACTAATGTACTATTAGAAGCAAAAAACGGTTTCTTTGTATTCATGGTGTATCTGTATAAACATACTATATTACATATTATTAGAAGCAAAAGACAGTTACTATGTTTATCTATCCATGGCTTGTTTCTCTAGGAATGTGTATACAGTGGTACCTCTATTAAGCAGTCAACCTCGGGACTTTCCAAAGTGGCCGCTTAATAGAGGTTGGCCGCTGAATAGAGGTATAGAATAGGTATAGGAATAGATTTGGGACTTTTTATTGTGGCCCCCTAATAGAGGGTGACCGCTTAATGGGTGACCGCTTAATAGAGGTACTGCTGTATTACATATTGCTACTATTAGAATCAAAAGACAGTTTCTTTATGTAACTATCCATCTCCAGGAATGTCTATATGTACTCTGTATATAGGTATACTTGTACTTATGGGCCTATACAATGGGAACTTCATCTGTGCGACTATAAATAGAATCCGTTGGTTTACATTAAGAAAACTATTATAATAATAAACCCCACTGATACTATAATGGATGTATTTCATAGGTAATATAATGAAATTTGTAACACCGTAAAAAATGTTGACTTAACTTTACTAATGTTTTGAGCTTTAACCCTTCGTCGGAGTAAATGCCACGAAGGGCTAAAGCTCAAACGTCAGTAAAGTTGAGTCAACATTTTTTTACAGTGTTTTTACAAATTTCATTATATTACCTATCGTTTATATCAAACAATGACACTTACTCGCTAGTTTCCATATATATTTCATAGGGTAAGTGTATGTCCTGTCACAACTGAGAATATTGGCCATGTTTTGTCATGTATTTCATTCAATTAACCTCAAGAAAAAAAATAGAATAGTTTTGATAATGACAAAAAGGTGTTGTTTCAATAATATGCAAATGTTTTCAAACAATGTATTCAATCTCAATGGCTTTTGGGCAAAAACTTGGATCCGCTGTTCAAAATTATTTTTGTGATTGTCTTGATCTGGTAGTCATTGGTGTCTGATGTTTTAACTGTTTGAACTCGGGTGTAAGTGATATTGTTGATAAGTTGTGATTGTCTTAGTTTATGTAGTCTTGATAAAGACTGTTGTAGTTGGTTTCTGACATTTGAATGGTTTGTACCCAGGTGAAAGTGATGTTGATAAGTTGTGATCATCTGGGTGTGTGTAGTCTTAAGAAAGACTGTTGTGTTGGTGTCTGACTGTTGTGTTGGTGTCTGACATTTGAATGGTTTATACCCAGGTTTAAGCTATGTTGATAAGTTGTGACTGTCGTGGTGTGTGTACTTTGAGAAAGACTGTTAATGTTGGTGTCTGATGTTTTAAAAACCCGAGTTGAAGCCATGCATCTTCAAAGACTGCTGGTAGTTTTTCCCTGAGAACTTAGCTTGAATTGTACACAACAAAATGATAGCCAATTTAATCAACTGTTATTGAAAAATGTGTCAACATTACATTTGATGCAAACTTGTACATAATCTCACTAGCTTGTTGATGACAAGTTAATATAAATTCCAAATTGACGAAGAGAAACTTTATTTTTAAAAGTACATGCTTGAAATTCAATACATATATAACTTCAAATGATATATACAAACCAAACTAAAATATGGTGACCAATTTGAGAAAATATTATTCTGGACTGACTAGCCTCTTATTCCTGTGAAAATGTTTTTTGTTTGGCAACATGACCATGAGGCTATTGAAATATAGTAACTAGTTTTAATAGATAGAGTACAAACACTAAAAGTGTGCAATACTTTGTACTATTTAGCACTAAATAGTGTTGATTAAACAATAGACAACAAAAGAATTTGCATAATTTAGTAGTAGTTAGTGGTATTTATGTTGTACACTTTTAGTGTTTGTACTCTATGAATTTTCGGCATATTTTAATTGGAGAATTATTCCATAACAATAGGTTGCCATATTTTAACTTGGTCAATAATAAATCTTTCATATCTATAGTCAGTACAAAGCCCAGTTGTTAAAAGCCTGATTAGTGCCTTCAATTGCTAATCCTGGTTGAACTATTAATAAAACCTATAGAGTTAATCTTGGGTTATAGTGCTAACTCTTTATAAAACTCTTATAAACTACCAGGTTCGTAATAATTAAGGTGGTCCTACTTAAATGTGGTCAGTATCCTGTAATATTTTATTTAGAGGTCAGTTTTTATTTTCTTAGTCCATTGTATCCCATAGAGGTTTTTTAAACTAGTGTCAATGACATTGTGGTCTGTTTGTCAATATTGTTTATTCTTGTAAGACTGTATTTCCACTTAAAAATAAACTGGATATGTGTGAAATTTTTTTTGTATTAGTCTTTATTTGACAAGGAAAATTAGGAAAGGAAAGTTAGAACATTTCAGTGTCTTCTTGACTCTTCGATGACACCAACATGCTGTTCTAACTTTCTGTCCCCTATTTTCCTGGTCTCCCTTGCAGCTGTTCTTAACACAGGAAGCCCAGCACTAAAAGAACTAAGATGGAGACTACTAATTTTCTTGTCAATAATCTTCTTTAATAAAAGTCTTGTAAATCATTTTTTTTAACGTCTCAATCTTCTAGCTGGACACAAATGTCCTACTTATCGGGGAGACTCACTCACACTCGCTACCTATATGTTAAATATTTTGCACACAGCTTGGCTCACATGCAGAGGGAGGAAAACCAGATAACCTGGAGAAAAACCCTTGTGGCATGGGAGAGAAGAACACATCAAACAAACACTACTAACATATAATTCATGCCCGAGCTGGGACTCTACCCTGTACTACAGCTGTGATAATAATTGACTAATAATCATTAATAACTATTGTTTTTGACTGGCTAGTCTTGTGTTCCAATAATACACAATGGAGTTTTCATATGTGTGCAAAGCTATAGCCAGTCAAGAAAAATAGTTATTACAGTGCAAATCGAAAAACCGTGGGCACCCAGAAATATTTTAGAAATTGTTTATTGTTCGATGAACAACTCACAAACAACTCTAACTACAAAAAGTTTATCATACTACACATCAGTCAAACTTCTTGCAGTGATATAGTTGTTTCTGAGTTGTTCAACGAATAATAAACGATTTCTAAAATATTTCTTGGTGCCCACGGTTTTTTGATTTGCACTGTAATATTGGATCGGTGTATTAAATATCACTATCACTATTACAAAATTGTTTTTGTTTATTCTCTATAAAACCTAAAATAGGTATCCATATAACAAAACGTTGAACAAGTAAACATATATTGACATTACAGACTTTGATTTATATAATGAATATAATGATCATAAATAATAAATGAATAGATGTCTTGCAAGCTCCATTGAATTCAATACACAAACAGGCTCATTTTGAATGCCTTCTGATTCACCCAATCAAAAAAAATATAAGCATTATTTCAACCATACACAATAGCGGACAAAAAAACCCTTTACATGTAATTGCATCCATACTATTGCTATAATTATATTTCACAATAATGGAATAAACCTTTCTTTCCTTCTAAAACCATTACTTTTTGATATAGAAATTACTATCACACAATTCCAAAACGCTTAAGCTATAGCTATGTTTCCCATAATTCATTTTTTTGATAAAACCTATTTCATAATATGTAAACATCTGTGCAATGATTTTATCAATATGCCTTCTGGCTATCGTCTGATAACTCTAGTGAAACTTTTCAAGTTTTGACGTCTGTTTCCGCGTTGTTGCCTCAATATCTGGCGGTATAAGAATAGTGTAAACCCAGTAACCCTGAATATAGTTTAGTCAAGGAAATGAAAACTCATAATATCGTTTCAAAAATGAATATGACGTCAACGAGTTCAGGTATGTGAGTGTGTCTAATAATTATTTTACTAGTTTTGCAAGGATACGAGTGCAAGGACATGCACTGCAACAAGTACAATCACACCATAAATGACTAAAGTTGTATATTCGCTAGGTTTTTCCGTTGCGTGAAACTTCATTTCTGTGGAAAGAGAGAGTTCGAGTGAGTTTTAAGGAAGAGGTTCGGAAGTAAACAACTGGACCAGCTCTCAAACAAACACTTCTGAGGTTGTTTTTGACACGCCAACGTGCAAAAAATGATGTAAAAGGATTATTTTTTAATTTTACTAACCTGTTTTAGTTGAATTTATGTTATCTGCATATAAAAAAGCCCATATTATTATGTTTTCTGCTCCAAATTATTTAAAGCTCACACAAAATCACAAAAGCATTTCGCCTTTCGCCAAGGCGTTCCAGGATCTCATGATGTCATATTCTAAATTTTCACTATAAACTAATTTTATTGGACATTTTATCTGCTAATAAAAGAAGTTCCTTCATTGGTTAACGGATTTGAAATTTACCGAAGATTTTGATTGGCGCGGATGAAATTTCACCTGGGGCTGATATAAGGTTAATTGTGATTGGTCAATTTTCTGTAACCGTTCGCAACCCCGCGCGCGCATATTTTCAAGGTGAGCCTCGCACATTTTGCCAAGGGGAGAAATAAGAGGTCAAATTTGAAGTGATTTTCTTGAATTTATAAAGATTTTCTCCCCACAAGTTTGTCAATGGAGTGTTCTCACGTTAACCAGTCAGTAAAAATAGGGCCACAGTTGATTAAAACGATTCGCACAGAGAAAGCAACACATTGGACTTGCTCAGGTACGTACAATTTTGTGAATTACGTCCTATTAAACTTTGTTGCATTTCCCTTAAGAATTATATATTGGTGATATTGATGTTTTTGTATGCCTCCACAGTTTGCCGGTCATCTAAAAGTGCTTGGATATGTCTACGATGTGGTCAAATCAACTGTGGGAGGTTAGAGATTCATCTTCATACATAAACGTCACATTGATCCACTATTTTTAGTTCTAGTACGTAGTACATACAATGTAAATTTACTTGTGAGTTTTCTTTGTTAGATACGTCAATGCTCATGCTAAAATACACCACGAGAAAAACGCTCATCACTGCCTGTGTCTCGATCAAAGCATGGCCGCTTTTTGGTAAGTCGGTGTTGTACGAACCATCAGTGGTTGCTTTCCGGTTCAAGCCGCGTAAATGGATTGTATTCATATATTAGTGAGCGGCTTTTAGCTCGTAAGCATACTCACGCTGTTATTTTTTCATGCTCAGTTATTCCTGTGATGAATTTATTATTAACGATAACAAGAGTGGCGATATTCAACGAATTCGTGAAATGATTATGGAACGTCAAAATAGGTAAGTGAGTTCGGCCCAAGTTCAACATCGTGCATATTTACGTTTCCCCTCCTCCAAAACTCAACTTTGCTTCGGATTTTAATACATGTGTATTTATGCCTCATAACAGAGCACTCTTTTTTATATATTTTTACAAATTATTTACCCAGAAATGTTTTATTTAGCGCATTTTTATGATATGTTTCAAACTTTTTTTGGGGTTTGTTGTTTTGGGGGCAGGTCGGCCATTTTGTATTTAACCCATGAGTCTTTGCGAACATGATGTTCGTAACTGCTTAGTTCCTCTGACGTCATATAGTGCGTGGAATATAATCATTCTGACCTGTCACAGACATAAGCAGTAGGAGTTTGTGACAAATCTCTGTAACTAACCTGGGAAAAGGCAGGTGATGATATAGTCTTGATTGGGCTGCCTGTGGTATTTATACCACAGGAATCCCACTATTGTACATGACAAAAAGTTTTTAAATAAATAGTAAATAAGGTTGCAGAAATTGCTTGGCTATAAGACAAACATTTTCCTTGTGTTATGTGATACAGAAAGCCCACTCTAGAAAATTAAAAAAAAATTTAAACAACTTATTAAAAAAAAAAAAATTTCTTTGGTTTTTGTAGTCCAAGAAAACGTAAAATTGCCCCAGATGATGAGTGCAAACACCATGGAAAATCCAAAAAGGGCCCAGAATCAGATGTAAGTGTCATTATGTATGTGTTTTTTAATAAATGATTTCTATGTGTTTTTATTTTAATCAATTCTAACATATTTTGGTGGTTCTCTATTTCAGCAAGAAAATGTTGGCAGACTGAAACAGTTACCAGGGCTAAGAAATCTTGGCAATACATGTTTTATGAATGCTATTCTCCAGTCGTTAAGGTAGGTTTAACAATGACAATAACTAATAATTAATAATAAGTTGTTTCTTCAATGTTAAATTAAATGTAATTTTATTCCTAGCTTTCGGATTTACAATCCATCATCAGGGAAAACTAACAGTTATATTTTTACAAACGTCAAGGAAATTAAACAAAACAGCGCTCACAATTTACATCGCACGCTATGTACATCACACGCGCTATGACATATAATAAAAATGAACTAATATATTATTTGATTAACGGTATGGTTTTCAGGCATTTTTCTTCCACAGTCTCTGTTTGTTAGTACATGCTCTTTCCCTGTTATCATCCATGCCTCAGTGATCCTCCTTTTAAGCCAGTGGCTATTAGACGCCAATGACAATAACATTGTGTGATAAATTAAAAATAGGCAGTCTAAGACTGCATGAGGCTACTGCTTGAAACAGATAATATATCCTTTTCACGGTTTTAAACGTCTCATTAAACCTCAAAAACTTCATGAATAGTACAAATACACATTAAAAATTATTTTTCTTTAGACAGATATGAAGTAGCAGCCAAAATATAAACGCTTCGATCATTCAAAGCTGGCCACTCTTTCGAATTCTCGAAATTACAGTCACACCATGTGTCGATCACGTGACGAAATTGGCATTTTCGGGTTTCCTGTGGTGTTATGGTCTTGCTTGCTATCTTACATTCACGACAGCAATAAGGCTATGCCTCCATATATGGAGGACAGTAGCCTCAAAAATGTCAACAAAACTAAGTGAATCAACTTAATTATAAGGAAAAATGTAATTAATCCATTTAGTATAAATAAACAAGTGATTATAAAAAATTGAGCGCAGTGATTTTTTAATATTATATTTTTCTGATTTTTTTTCCAGCAATATCCAGTCATTTAGTTGTTACTTCAAAGATCTACCTGCCTTTGAATTACGATCAGAAAATTCCATTACTAAGATGCCATACTTCACTAGGAGTAGAAAACCTGACGAAGGGTGAGAAAATCTTCATTGTATTCTCATGTTTATTGGGTTGATGGAATAATGAATACATAACTTGAAATTAATTGTTAATAGAAAATACTAAAAAAATGAGATTTGATCAGAAGTGTCTGAGTTCAATTCCTCCAAAGAAAACTCCTTTTTTTTTCTGAGTACTTTGGAAATCACAAGAGTTTTATTATGGATTTATTATAATTCTGTCTTGGAAGGATGTTTTTTTGTACCATATGACTATTGGGCAAAATGATTGGACTGAACTGATTACATGGTACAAAACAAGACGACATTTCAAATTTCTTTTGATGAGAAAAGTCTTGCTCCAATAAAGGATGAACTTCTGAAATATTTACCTAATTTTTATACATTATATAGTCATCTTTGTTACTCTGAATAAAGTGAAAATAGACCAAATCGGCTAACACGTTGCTTTGTATTTTTCCACTCAATTCAAATCTTTTGGGAATAAGATTCTTTGTCTTATGTTTTTCAATGTCACATGGAAAATGTTTGGAACAAAAGTTTCTATTCTCAGTGGTTTTGAATTAGGTGGAAAGGTACATAGCAACATGTTAGCCGATTTGGTCTATTGAAATGCCATGTCAGTTTATTTTTTATTTAAATCTATTTATATTTGTTTATTGTTTTTTGTAAATATTCAGGTGTCTAGTTGAAGAACTTCGTAAAGTACTTTGTGCACTTTGGCTGGGTGGTGGTGTTAGTCATTCACCTGATTCGTTATTTCATGTAGTCTGGAAAGTGGTACCTAGATTTAGGTGAGTAAACATCACAGCAAACAATAATAATACATGTTTTTTTGTTTAACACAATTACACCTTGACAATGGTTGACATTGTTGTAAACTTCAACAGTTTGGTACCAAACTTGCACTCTCCAATTTGAGATTCTCTAAATATATTTCAATTTGTTGAGGTGAATGTCCATTTATATTTTTGTGGCATCTGTTAATGGGTAGATGCAAGTGACGGTACATATCTATAAGCTTCTAGCCTTTTTTCACGACTGGTTTACAAACATGCGAAGTTTGGGGCACCAATTTTTGAAGTTTGACTGTGAGACAGAACATGTTTTTGTTGCAACCATTAATGGATAGATGCAAGGAATGGTATTTTGCTTTGTATATTGATGATGATGTATGTTATCTATAGGGGTTATCAACAGCAAGATGCCCATGAGTTCATGCACTACCTACTTGATAGAGTTCACACTGAACTACTTCTCTCACAAAAGGCTTGCTTTGAACGGGAGACCATAGTTACTGGGATTTTTGGAGGAATTTTACAAAGTGAAGTAAGAATAATTCTAAGCTTAATGTTTTCTTATTCAATATTTAAAGTTGTGCATTTGTTTTTAAATTCCTAATAAACCTTAATATGTGTGGTGAAGTGGTTTACGGCGCGCCTTTCACCACTGTCGTCCAGGTATAAGTCTTGGCTCAGTAGTAGTCAATGGCCGATTCGGGGACAATTTGCCGTTGAGTTCAAAATTGGATTTCGTTACTGTATCACTTTTCTGTCGCCACGGCTGGATCTTCCAAAGAACAATTTGCATAGGCTTTCAAAACGGAAATTAAAAATTTATCTTTAAAAATGGTAATTCAAAATGGTTCTTTAAAAATGGAAATTGGATTGCGTGACAGGAAATTTAACATAGGATTGCGTGACCAAAAATTCTGGGAAATGTCGTGACCTAAAATTCTAGGAAATTAGTGTGATCAAATTCTGGGAAATTAGTGTGATCAAATTTCGGTTAAAAATGGGAATCTAACCTAGGTACCTAACCCTAGGATCGAAAATGAAAACCTAACCTTTTATTCACTATTGGTGCGTTTATTCTGTGTTTTAATTTTAAGTTGAAGTGCGTTTACTTAGATTTTATAAAAACTTTTATTTATATATAGAAATGTCTTCGAAAAAGATACTTAAAGATATAGCACCTTATATAAATAATAATAAAATGGCTAATAATATTATGGATCAACCTATAGAAGAGATAAATGTGCCTATTTTAAAGCCTGTTAAACCAGCAAAAACGGTATATACAATGCAAAATACCAGTGGTAAAATTCAAACAAATCTGAATAAATTTGCAGATTGGATTCTATCATATGTACCACCAATTATTAAAAAACCAATAAATAATCGCCTTGAGGCTTTGAAAAATAAAATCCAAGATATTTACAATAAGAAAGAAAAACCGAAAATCAAAGATGTTATGAATGTGGAAGAAAAACCAAAAATTAGGGTGGTGAAATCCGCGTTAAAAGGGTTTCTAAAATCATATAGAATTGATGGAACTGATAAGACAGACCCAAAAACATTTCTAGCTGATAATAAACTGGATGTTATAGATTTCTTAAAACAACATGAAAAACCAATCAAGATGAAGCTTTTGTTAGAGGTTGAATTTTACAAGATGAATCAGAAAGATAAGGTGTATTCATACAGTTATTTTCATAGTAAGATAGAGATAATAACAGAAGCTACTAATACAGAAGATGTTTACAATAGACTAACTGAGAATATTTTAGAAAATGTAGGTAATTATCAAAACAAAGGTTCAGGTTGGATTTTTAATAAAATTAATCATCTAGATATTCACATTGATAAGTATAACCCTATAGCAGCTAAATCATACATACCATTACCTGAAAAACTAAAACAGAAAGAAGCTATTGTTAACCTTAATAATAAAGACAATGAATGTTTCAAATGGTCGGTTACAAGAGCAATATTTCCAACAAAAGTACATCCAGAAAGAATTACAAAACTTTTGAAAGAAAACTCTAAAAAACTATGCTGGGATGGACTTGAGTTTCCAGTACAAGTTGATAAGATTGGTATATTTGAAATGAATAATCCAGAATATGCTGTAAACGTATATGCTTATGATGAGAAGAAAGAGACTTACCCAATTAGAATTAGTGGAAATAACAATAGAGAAAAAACATTAGACCTTCTACTAATATCAAACGATAAGACAAATCATTATTGCTGGATCAAAAGTATGTCTCGGCTAATTAATTCTCAAACTAGTAAAAATGGACATAGTCGATATTATTGTGAAAGATGTTTGTTATCATTCAAAACACAAATATCATTGGACAACCACGTAGAATACTGTAAAAATCATGATGCTATAAAAATTAAACTACCAAAGAAAGGCACAATGCTAGCTTTCAAAAATTACAACCACTCTATGCGGGTCCCATTTGTCATCTACAGTGATTTTGAAGCATTTACAGAACCTATATCAACATGCCAACAAGAAGATAATAGTTCATTTACACAACAGTATCAGAAACATACTCCAAGCGGGTACTGCTATATGGTAAAATGTTATGATGACACACTGTACAAACCATCTATCCACAGATATACCAAGAAGTCGGATGATGAGGATATAGGTCAAAAATTTGTAGAATCAATAGAAAAGATAGTAAGAAGTATATATGCAAAGTACAATTATAACAAGAAGGTCAAAATGACTGCTAAGGATAATGAAAACTATAATAAGGCAACTCTTTGTCATATATGTTATAATGAATTAGCTGGTGATAAGGTTCTAGATCATGACCATCTTACAGGTAAATATCGTGGAGCCTCACACAATGAATGTAATTTGAACTATAAAATACCAAAGCATATACCAGTGATATTTCATAATTTATCAGGCTATGATTCACATTTATTCATCAAAAATCTTGGTGTCTCACAGGGTAAAATAGATTGTATTCCTAATAATGAAGAGAAATATATCAGTTTCAAAAAGGAGATAGTAGTGGATAAATTTACAAACAAGGATGGAAAAGAGTGTAGTGTAAAACGTGAGATTAGATTTATTGATAGTTTCAAGTTTATGAGTTCTAGTCTGGACTCATTAGTAAGCAATCTTCAAAAAGAACAATTCATAAATATGGCTATGTTCTATGAGGGTAAGAAGCTAGATTTGTTATTGAGAAAAGGAGTATACCCATATGATTATGTCAACTCATTGGATAAGTTGAATGAAACGTCATTACCACCAAAAGAAGAATTTTATAGCAAGCTTAACAACACCAACATATCAGATGAGGATTACAAACATGCACAGGAAGTATGGAAAACATTTGGAATAAAAACCATGCAGGAGTACCACAACCTATATCTTAATAGTGATGTCATTCTATTGGCAGACGTGTTTGAAACGTTCCGGGATGTGTGTATGGAGAATTATAAACTAGATCCAGCATGGTACTACACAGCACCAGGGCTTAGTTGGGACTCTATGCTGAAAAAGACAAATATTGAACTAGAGTTATTGAGTGATCCAGATATGACACTTATGATTGAATCAGGCATTCGTGGGGGTATTAGTATGATAAGCAAACGATATGCAAAAGCTAACAACAAATATATGAAATCATTCAATAAGAATCAAAAAGAAGTATTTATCAAATATCTAGATGCTAATAATCTCTATGGTTGGGCTATGTCTGAGAATCTACCAACACATGGTTTCAGATGGATGAACAAAAGTGAGGTTAAGAGGTGGGATAAACTTCCTTGTATTTTAGAAGTTGATCTAGATTATCCTGTTGAATTACATAAACTACATAACGAGTACCCACTAGCACCTGAACGATTAACGGTTAACAAGGTTGAGAAGCTTATACCAAATCTAGAGAATAAGACAAAATACGTGGTTCATCATGAGACCTTGAAATTATATATTAGTCTTGGAATGAAGCTAACCAAAATCCATAGAGGTATTACGTTTAATGAATCAAAATGGTTGGCACAATATATTAATCTTAACACAGAACTAAGAACTAATGGTAAGAATGATTTCGAGAAGGATTTCTTCAAACTTATGAACAACAGTGTATTCGGTAAGACAATGGAAAATATTCGAAACAGACAGGATATTAGACTGGTCACAAATGAGTCTCAAGCAGCGAAATTAATTAATAAACCAAACTATAAGAAACGAACAATATTCTCTGAAAATCTAGCAGCAATACATATGGGTAAGACAGAGCTTATGTTCAACAAACCTATATACGTTGGAATGTCAATTCTAGATATCTCAAAGAATCTGATGTATGACTTTCATTATAATTATATTAAACCAAAATATGCAAGCAAAGCACAACTACTATTCACAGACACCGATTCGTTAATGTATGAGATTGAAACAGATGATTTTTACAAAGACATTGAGAAAGATATCAAGGAAAAGTTTGATACAACCAATTATCCAGAAAATCATAAAGGGATTACCAGCCGTATTAACAAAAAAGTTATTGGAATGATGAAAGATGAAACGGCCGGTCAAGAAATAACAGAGTTTGTAGGTCTTAGAGCAAAACTATACGCATATAAAATAGATAATGAAAAAGTTGGAAAACGATGTAAGGGAGTCAAAAAGTCAGTAGTAGACAAAACCATTTCATTTGACGACTACAAAGAATGTTTATTTGAAGGAACGCAAGCTATTAGAAAAATGAATGTTATCCGTTCTCATAAACATCAAATATTCACAGAAACGGTAAACAAAGTTGCCCTAAGCCGAGATGATGACAAACGTAATATATGCGCCGACGACATCCATACAGATGCATACGGGTATAAAAATATTGATGAAAGAATATATGATCATGAAAAATACGAATTCATAAAACGTTATCAAGGTAGTATTGATCATTATGATAGGGTAGCTTTACAAGAAGTTCCTAAGCGTAAAAAAAAGTCAAGCAAATTATTTTAAAACACTATCAGGTGGTAACTTAGTATCTTCGGGTACAACTTGTAATTCTTCTCTGACGAAATTTCTTTTCGGTGCACCATCAGATAGGTAATATAATACAGGTTGATTAGTAGATACAACAGCCCTTGTTATGTCATATATTTCTAATGACCATATAGGGTCTGTAGCTCTTTGATTACCACCTTCCAACTCACCTGGAGCATACAAATATCTTACTTTCACACCTGTAGGAAGACGGGTTTCATCTAATCCAACAGGTCTTTTATACTTCACATGATTTTCTTCTACTTCTTTTAATTTTATAGCATCAATCGGTGTTTTTCCAGTAATTCTTTTTACTCCACTGTTTATACTTTGTATGACAGCTGGCAGTATTTCAACCCATTCACGGGATCTTTCATTTTGTTCCATTACCATTTCTTTACTGTACTGATAACTAAATAGCTTCTCTGCAATAGTTCGATTAGCGCGTTCGACTAATGCTTGGGCTCTATGGTTATTAGCTTCTGATCTTTGTATCTTAACAGATTTGTTTTTCATTATTTTTGTAACATTACCCATGAATTCAGTGCCAGGATCTACAATAATTGTTTCAGGCCATTTCAAACGTCTGGAATATATATTTTCAATACCTCTCGATACCTCTGATGAGTATTTAGACGTCAAAGGCTCGGCATCTATGTACCTACTGGCAATGTCGACAACCACAAGAGCATATTTGTATACCTTTCGTTTAACTATGTCATGAGGTAGGAATAGTAAATCAGCTTGATGGGTCTGATTTACTTTTTCAACATTCCAATGATATCTTGGGATATATTGTGGTTTAGGTAAATATATCTGCCATAATGCTTGTTTTTCCAACCACTTTTTCACAATAGCTTTATCAATATTTGTGGCACCAACTAGTTTATCAATAGCTTCATAACCTTTCCAATAGCCTTGTGGACTATAATAATGGTTTGATAATTTTCTGTTATCCATATATAATATATATAAAACAATAATATCTTATAACAGTATATATGAGTCAATCTATTTCAAACGTACTTGATGTTAACAAAGAGTATAGAAGACCTTTTGGTCATAAGGGTGAAAAAACCCTTCACCGTGTCACTTACAATCCTTCAACAGCACAACCTGGAGAAACATTATATATTTACTTACCTAAATTGGATGAAAATGTTGTGTATGTACCTGGATCTATTGGTTTAACTTTCGATTTGAACCTAAATACAGAAAAACATGCAAATAATAGACTAGTAAACAATATCAGTAGGAATATTATTTCGAGTATGAAAGTATCATATGGTGGGGAAACACTACAGGACACAGATAGAGTAGATCTACTTGAAACATATAAGGATCTTTATTTACAAAAGAGCATCGTGAAAATATGCTTAGAGAAGGAATCTCATCTGTTAATATGCATAAATTACGGACTTCAGCTGGTGATAAGGTGGCAACAGATGCAAAAGAAGTGGCACTTGCGGCTGTTTATAGTACTAAATACAGAATGGCTATTAACCATCCAATTATTGATTCACATGGTGTGTTTTACGCAAAAGGGTTATCACATAATCTTTTATTTCAAGTTAAATTGACGGAAAGCAAGGATCTTGTAATCTCTAGTGACACATCAAAATCATATAGTTATAGCCTATCAAACATCCAACTTGAATATGAATGCATAAAAAGTGATTTTCTTTCAAAGGAAGCTCTATCTACATACCAAGTTGGTAGAGGGTTTTATTTCGAAAATGTTCTATTGCATAAAACTTTTCAAATTACAAGAAATACAGATAGTGTTATAAATGAGCATATCAACATTCCTAGAAGGTCTATGAGTGGTATTCTTATGTTATTTGTAGTACCTTATACTATTTGTACGAGAGATACAGAAAAATTTGTTTATCCTAATTTGACTAAATTAAATGTCAACATTGATGGCCTTCCAAATAAATTATTTTCCGATGGTATGACAAAGACTGATTTCTGGACAGCTGCTATACGAAAATTTGGTCTTAGTGATAATGTTAAACAGAAGGATTTCTATTCAGATAAATTTTGTCTATGGATTGACCTTCGTTTGCATCCTGATGATGATATTCATGGTAACGGTCTTCATATTAATAACACCAAGGATGGTATTCAATTAAAGATAACACGAGATACTACAGGTGCTGGAAAGCTCGATTGTTATATTTATGTACTAGCTGATGCTATGATGGAAATTGAAAACACCAATTTGAAATCAATTATGTATTAAAAAGTAGTATATAATATATATATATGGAAGAGTTAAAAGAGAAATTACCATTTCATTGTCTTATAACAGGACCTACAAATAGCGGTAAAACAGAATTTTTGATAAATCAATTAAGAACATGTTATAGATATATGTTTGAGTATATCATATTAGTTTGTCCTACATATGTGCATAATAAAACATACCAAGGATTTGCTAACAACGACCATAGGTTCATCGTTATATCACCAGACGCTAGCAATGTGGATGAAATTAATGATATTTTATCAGATGTCATAGAAGTGTTTTCCGGTTATAATACATTAGTCATTCTAGACGATTGCGCATTCAGTAAAGATCTCAAGCAGCGGTCAAATCAATTTATTAATTTAGCATTTAGTGGAAGACATGAAAATATATCAGTATGGGTTTTAACACAACAGTTAACAGCAATTTCAAAACCGTTTAGGGAGAATGTAGGTTGTATCATTAGTTTCTTCACACCGAATAGGATATCAAATCAGACACTGTTTGATGAATATGGTGGAGAGTTAGACAATGAGCATAAAAAACATTTTATGAAAATACTAAAATCGGAAAAGTATGCTAGGATTTGCTTCTGCCTACGTCACCCATTTCATACATATGTGGAGATACCTGGAATGATATAAATAAATAAATATATATATACTATATAATAAGATGGAATCAATCCTAGATCAATATGCTGATGATAAATTAGAAACAATGCCAGAAGAACCAATTGTAATGGACAAGAAACCGATTAAAAAGAGAAAATTGGTTAATAAAGATGATAATAACACAGATATAGAAGAGAAACGAGAACAATTATCTATTTTAGCAGTTCTTGGTACAATAGATACATATACAGGTAATAATATGAGCCTAGGAGATATTAAGAGATTACCATCAAAAGACGTTGAAAAATATCATAATCGATATCAAGTAACAATGGGTAATCAAGTAACAAGTGGATTAGTTGATACAGCTTTGGAAACAGGTGTTGAATTACTGAGTTATGCGATACCTATTGATGATAAGAAAGATCTCTGTAATGATTTGAAAAAAAATGAACTGGTTAAACAAGAATTGAATAATGCAGCTGGATATGTTGTTTTAAAAGGTGGTAGATTCGTGGCCCTAGCAAGCGGACTACTTCAAATAGCGAAACATATTGATTTTAAAATAGAAATTGAAAAAATTGAAAAAAATGACGAGTCAGTTGATGAAATGGATAAATATATTCATGACACTGTTGATCAGACTCTTGAGTTGTCTTGATAATCTCTTGAGCACTCTTGAGCAGTTGTTGAGCAGTTGTTGAGTAGTTGTTGAGCAGTTGTTGAGCAGTTGTTGAGCAGTTGTTGAGCAGTTGTTGAGCATCTCTTGAGTACTCTTGAGTAGTTGTTGAGCAGTTGTTGAGCAACTCTTGAGCAGAATTATAAATCTCTTGAGCAGAATTATAAATCTCTTGAGCATAAAAATATATAAATATTAAATATGTTATATATTTATAATGACTGAAACTGATAGCACACAAGTTGATCAAATCACAAGAGAACCAGAACAAAAGATAGAACGTGTTAAGAACCCTAAAAAAGTAGCAGCTGGAAAACGATTAGCTGAATATCATAAGAAGGCTAAACAAGCTCTCAAACAAGAGAAAGAACATGAAAATAATGAGGTTATTGAAGAAGATAATGCTAATTCAAAATGGTTGCCGGAAATTTCACTAACAACTGGATTAACTATTATTGGTATAGGGTTAACTGTCTTTGATCTATACCTAAGATATAAAAATAAGAATAATATTGAAGCAAAACCACAACATATCAAAGATGTACCAAAGACATCTGAGACATCATCATCTGTAGTATCTAAACAGGATATATCTAAGATACCTGTACCTAAGAGAATTGGTATGGAATAAAAAAATATAAATAAACGTTTATTAATATATAGTATAAATGAATATTAAAAAGTTTAATAATAATGATCTTGGTTTATCTGTTGATACTTTTATTGATAACAAACAGAATATTTATTTCAAAGGGAAAGATGTAGCATCTGCATTAGGCTATTCAAATACTAAAAAAGCTCTAGTAAATCACGTGCCTGATAAAAATAAGATAGAATACCAAAATATGAATGGAGTCGTGAAACAGGATCCCTTTTACAAAGGGGTCCCAAAATGGGACCCCTTTATAAACATTCACCCTCATACGATTTTTATAACAGAAAGTGGGTTATATAGATTAGTTATGAAATCAAATATGCCTATTGCTGAAAAGTTTCAAGATTGGGTTGTAGAAGATGTGATACCAACAATTAGAAAATATGGATATTATAGAATGTTTAACAATTCTAATACATTAATGTTTAAAATGGAGGATGAATATGACCTACATACAAAGGTGGTGCAATATATTAGAAGGTTTTACCCTAAGTGCTTACTGATAGCTGGATTAGGCGAGCTTCAATACACATCCACCAAAAGAATTGATTCTTATAAAAAGGGTTATCAAAAAGGCCAACCAGATCTTATAATTACTAATCTCCATAAATATTATAATGGGTTCTGTATTGAGTTTAAGACACCAAAAGACAATGGTATAGTATCCAAAGCTCAAAAAGATTTATTAGATGAATATAAGTATAACGGTTTTAAGGTGATGATTAGTAATGATTATGATTTGATTATTAGGGAGGTTAATAGTTATATGTGTGATGTTCGAATTAAATGTATATATTGTTGTGGTAAATTCAAATCAAATACAACTCTTAGAAATCATATTACTGGGTTCCATAGAATAAAGATATAAAAATAAAATTGTATAATAATATTATAACATGTCAAATCAAACAGAAAACAAAGTTGTTAAAACCGTTATGGATGCTGCTGTCATCGTAGGGATTGCTAGTGGAATCGGCTATGTTGGTAAGAAAATTCTAAAGGAACCATTCATCAATGACCCAAGTAGCTCTCTACCAAACTATGGTAAATGGGTGGTTGTTCTAGCCGGTTCTATCTATCTGAAGGAATATCTTGAAGCCAAAAAGATTCTTCCATCATCTATGTAAATGTATTAAAAAAATATTAATATATAATATAATATAATGGCGTCAATTGCAGTCACAATGGTATTAGGAGCTGTTCTTAACGCAACAGCTTTTACCGGGTCTATGTACCTAGCTAAATCATTGGATAAAAATCATGGAGATGATGAGAAAATAAGACATGATAAGGCTCTTGAAGCATATCAACAAGCTATGGGTGATTTTGAAAAGAAGAGGCAAGCATATCAGGATTGGTTAACTAAAGAATATACAGACAAGAAATTAGCGGATGAAAACTTAGATAGTACAGACCAAGCATTTGTTTTGTATAAGAAAGCTCATCCTAATTTGAGTTTTAATAATCAAGAACCGCAGTTTTCAGATTACTATAAAAAAAGTAAAAAGCAAAAGCAATATGAAATGGTTTATGTCGGAGGTGGAATGCTAGCTGGTGGATATTTGGCATCTAAATTTATATGAAAATATGTTAATCATCGATAAGTATATAATAGGTGTTTATATCTGATAAACTATGTATTCATAAAAAGATCTAAAAAACTATTTATTATTATAACATATAATACTAAATGGAAGGTGGAGATTTTGATCCATTAGGTGAAGGGAGTGTTGATATTAATGAACCGATTACTGATGATGAGTTAGCTGAACTTATACCGAAGCAAAAAGAAACAGAGAAAACATGGTGGGAAAGAACTAAAGGAAGGTTTAATAAAAGAGGTATAACAAGAGAACGTGGATATAGAATGTTTGAAAATGTTAGTGAAAGTAATGATAATTGGAATAAAAGTATAAGACAAGAAATAGAAATAGGAGATTTATCTAAAAGAAGTAAAGAATTAAAAAAACGAGAGCGTAGTATTACAACAGCTAAAAATAGAATACAAAAAAAATTTCCAACATGGGATCCTAAATCAAGTTCGTTTTTGTTTTATCTTGATGATTTTGATAATGTAGTGGTCCATTTAAAAACCAAAGGTGCTACAACTTATTTCATAGATAATTATGAAACGTTGCCTATGACGATTAAGGAAAGCTTGGGTAAGTCTAAAGAAGAGATAAAAGATTATAACGAGATTAAAGATAATATTAATGCTAATTTTCCTGAGAATAATTTAGATGATAAATACGATTTTAGATACAATAATGATAGAATAGAAATTACACATGAAACAATCACAAAATGGTATAAACTATATAATACATATGGTGATATAAATAAACTATTACCTAATATAATAAAAAGCAATCTTGGTGAAACAGCTGAAACTATTTTAGATAGAAATGATGATTCTATTAAAGATGTTGATAAACATTTAACAACACTACATCCTGAAATTGTAGTCCTTAACAAACAAATTGATGGTGATAATTTAAGTATTAGCTCAAATGAAATCTCTATCCAAAAATTACAGGATTCTATCGATGATGCTGAAAGTATAGCTCAAAACCCAATGACTTCTGATGAAGAGGGACATATCAATGTATTAAAACATCAAAAAGAAACTCTAATACAAGAAAATAACGAGCTTTTTGATTCAAGAGAAGCTCAGACTATAATGAAGGCTAAATTGGATGCTAAGATTAAAGAGTTGGAGTTAAAAAAACAAGAACTAGAAAACAAAAACGAACTAATAGATGAAAAATTACCTTTGAAAGAACGTGTAAAACGTATTTTTAAAAAGTACGGCTTTACAGCTACAGCTATTATTACATCTGTTGGAGTTATTATTGGTGTGATTGTTTCTAGTCTAAAATCAGGATTAAGCAGTGTAGCAACCGGTGTTGGAAATGGTTTGAAGTCACTTGGGAAAAAATTGGGTGATATTCTACCAGGTATGGTTGGTGCTATAGCCTCTTTTATTTTCAGAACTGCAGGCCAAGTGGTAGGTTTCCTTGCTAAAAACGCATGGCTTCTTATTGTTGGTTTGGTATTGTATGTTGTTGAAAGGTATAAAAACAAAAAATGATTATATATTATAATGGTGATCTTGTATATTGAAAAAACAAAAGCTGATGAAACGATTTGGTTGAAAAATCCTATAACAAATTGTAAAAAAATTACACTAAATTATTGCAATTTTGTTAATCAATTATACAACCTTGAAAAAGAAGGAACAATTTCAGATGGTCAAGGTAATGTTTTGATTCGTATTCCTAAGGGATATTATACCCTTCCTTCGTTTAAAAGTGCGCTTGATAAAGCAGTTTCTATTGGTAAGAAACCAGTTTCCATAAGCGAATCCGTTCTTACTCCAAATGTTAATATTGTATTAAACGATAGCTTAGCAAAATTATTAAAACTTGATCCAGATCTTAAAAAAGATTCTAAAAATGGTATAAATATTGTTAGAGCTTGTGAATTCGTATACATACATTGTAGTTTGGTTGATCCTAAGCAAGTGTTATTCAATAATAATTATTCCCAATTATTAGCATATGTTGATTTGGGTAGTTATAATGATAGAATAAAGTATGAGCCTTTTAATACTTTGTACACACCAATAAATAATGATTATATCAATAGTATTTGGCTATGGGCGACTGATTATAATAACAATATTATTCATTCTGGGATATATCCAATGAAAATAGTAATAGAAATTATATAAAAATAAAATAGTAATTATAATTATATAATGACAGATTATGACACACTTTATCCTGAGTTGCCAAAAGATAATAGTGGCGATGGTGAAAACTTCAGATTACGTAAGGTAAATGAGGTTATGTCTAAACTAGAGTCAGAAGTCAAACATTATGAAAACGTTATGAAAAAATATTCTAAGACACGTGGAATCTTTCATAAAACAGCAGTTGTAAGTGGAATCTTTTCCGTACTTTTTACTGGTTCTGGTGTAACTACAACCTTAACAGGACCTGGAGCTATTGTTGGCATTCCTCTATCATGTGTTGGTGGTATTTTAGGGTTGATATCATCTAGTTGTATGATTATGACTAAAAAACTGACTAAGAAGGTTGCAAAACATGAAAATACTATTCAGCTTGGAAGAGCAAAACAAAATAGTATATATGATTTGGTATCAAAAGCCTTATCTGATAACAAGATTGATGAGAAAGAATTTGAAATAATTATTGGAGAGTTACAAAAGTATCAAACATTGAAAAGTGATATTAGATCTAAACGAAATAATGAGTTTTTAAAAGAATAAGATAGGAGTTGAGAAAGGAAATTGTTGATCAACTAATAAATCAAAAGAAGTAAGCATTTCATTTGATAAAACTACGATGGGTGGATTTACGTATAGATTACGATATGAAAAAAACAAATATTAATCTTATAAACGTATAAAAGTTAATCTCATATTATATAATATAATATGAAATTTATTGATTTCCAACAAAAATACCCAAATTATAACACTAATCGTTTTACTAATGTGAATGGTAAAGTTCGGTTTATTTTCAATGGAGATGATTATGATCCTTTTGATGAAGATGGTAATTTAGTGAAAACCTTTTACAAATTTCCTAGTTGGAATGGTCACACATATACACCAGAAAATATTCACCATTTTCTTGGATCTAAATTTCCAAAAGCTGTTATGCTTACTAATACAAAGTACCCAATTCCAGCTGTAAATCTTACTGATGAACCGTCTGATATTAAAAGATTATTATCCACGCTAAAAATATATGTAACTCCAAGTGATAGTTTTTCTTCTACTATTAACAATATTTTTGAACTAACACCTCCAACTATAGAAAATACACACGATTGGACTATATGGATGGAAGATCCGAATTTTAAAAATTGGTCTCAGCAGTTGAATTTTGCTGTCTGGTGTGCTACGTCTGGTTGTGGGATTTCGTTTAACCTTATTGAACCCGATACTCAAATAGCATCTATATTAAGGTTCCACGTTATTTTCACGATAAGATCAGTTCTAAAAGCCCTCCAGGTTATATTACCATGGGATAATAACTTTGTTTGGGATGGTACTCAATATAATAAGGGCGCTTTAATAAAGTTGTGTAACGAGTTTGGTATTGATTCCTCAAACCCTGATTTTCGGTTTATGGGCAAATCTACAAACTCTGATGTGTTTGGGTTTCATTATACTAGCCCGTACAAGGATTCACTAACCGGATATTACAAGTCAACACACAAGGATAGAAGTCAATATAATTGGTTTATACCACAAAAGGGCGTTGGTATAACAAAAGCAGGTTTGTCACGAATAAATCAAAGTATAGAAGCGTTTGTTTATTGTGTTCTAGGCGCACAAGTACAAACACGATCATCAATTATAGGCGATTCAGGGGCTGCTACAGAAACACAAGAAGTATTTCTAAAATTATTTGAAAGTTCAGTAATTGAGAAGGATATTTCGAAAAGTATACAACGATACCAATTTGCAATTAATAACGCTAGAGTAAAGCTTGATTTAGCAATATCCCCTGGTTGTTGGTTGTTACCATCTATGTTAATTATAAATACAGAATCAACTGTTGGTTATAATAATAAGCTACAGAGAGCAACGGTTGATATGAAATTTGGTGTCAATAATATTAATAATGAAACTAAATCTACTAGTAGTAAACATAATATGGGTGATTCAAAAGTTAAATTACCACATCATAAACCAAATAAACCAGAAATCATTGATAAAAAAGATAGTACAGACCATTTTAATAAACCAATTATAAAACCTTTACCAACATCTAAAACACATGATACTAATCTAGCTGTTATTACTGTTGGTGTGTCTGGTCTAGTTTGGTATATGTTTCGATAGATGCACCAACATTGGTGTTCCGGTCTTGTGGCCTTTAAAGTTCTTAAAATTACATAATTGATTTATAAAAGCAATTATGTAAGAATATATTTATTTCTATGAAATTCATACTGATTAATCTATGATATTATTGCCGCTTTTTTCCTCTTAGGATGTTTGTTAGCAGATTTTTTATAATTTTCTGGCAATTCTTCTTTTGAAATATAGTTGAATTTATATTTACAATTATCTTTCTTTGATATACCATTTTTAACATTATTCAAACCTTCACAAATCATTTTTACTATTCCTGCGTTAATACCTAAATGTTGATTCACACTGTATAGACTATTATAAAATGTTTCTTCATTTGTTTTTGTGTTAATAGCTTTCACACATTTTCTATTTTGATGGTTTTTAGCAGTGAATGAATAATCTCTATCTTGAGCTGATTTTTTACAATTCTGTTGTTGTGTTACTAGTTGTAAATTGCACAGTCTATTATCATATTTGATTTTCGGTTTTTCTTTCAATTTCATTACCATCTTATTGAAAATATCTTGGTTTTTATTTTTCAAATCCTCAAGGCGATTATTTATTGGTTTTTTAATATTTGGTGGTACATATGATAGAATCCAATCTGCAAATTTATTCATATTTGTTTGAATTTTAACATTGGTATTTTGAATTGTATAAATATTATTAGCCATTTTATTATTATTTATATAAGGTGCTATATCTTTAAGTATCTTTTTCGAAGACATTTCTATATATAAATAAAAGTTTTTATAAAATCTAAGTAAACGCACTTCAACTTAAAATTAAAACACAGAATAAACGCACCAATAGTGAATAAAAGGTTAGGTTTTCATTTTAAACTAAACTACTGACACTAGTAGTGTCTTGTATCTGGCTAAATAGATTCAATGAGACTTTTTGTAATTTATTTGTATTTTGTTGCTTGCAGGTAACATGTCTGACTTGCATGACAGAGTCAAAGACTCAGGACCCATTTTTAGGTAATGGTTGAAATGATTTGAATTTCATTAAGTCAAAGAATTAATGTCATATTTTACAATAAATATCATTAAGACAAATGAAAAGGATAGTACATGGGTGAGGGTGGCCAATATTTATGATATTCTCACATCATAGTATTCACGTATAACAACTAAATTGTTTGTTATTTTCACAAATCATGCACTAATATTAGCCTAAATCACGCATCACGCATTACCCCTTGGCCACCCTCATGGGTCTGTGAAGTATTTCATTATGAGATTTATATCATTTATAATTGTTATTTCTTTATTTTACACAGATCTTTCACTTGAAATTCCACCCGAATATCAAACAAGAAAGGGAAAATCTAAAGAGAATCCTTGCAAATTACAAGGTAATCATGGAAAACATGTTCTTTATAAACTGCTGTAGTTGCTATTTTTAAATCAATTTTCAATATTCAGTTAACTACATAATTGCAAGACATTGAATTATTGGTTGTGTGTTTTGTTTTTGTTTATGTATTTCATTTTTGTATTTCAGATTGTATGACTCATTTTGCAGCATTAGAAAACTTAGCAGAGTCAGAATTGTACATGTGTCCAAATTGTAATATGAAACAAAAATCAACAAAGAAATTCTGGATTAAAAGACTACCGAATGTAAGTCAAATACTAGTGATGATGATAATGTCAATGATGATGATGGTAGTGGTAGTGGTGGTGATAATGATGGTAGTGGTGATGATGTCAATGATGATGGTAGTGGTGGTGGTGATGATAATGATGATGATTATAGTGGTGGTGATAATGTCAATGATGATGATGGTAGTGGTAGTGGTAGTGGTGGTGATAATGATGGTAGTGGTGGTGATAATGATGGTAGTGGTGATAATGTCAATGATGATGATGATGGAAGTGGTGGTGATAATGATGGTAGTGGTGCTGATAATGATGATGGTATTGGTGGTGATAATGATGATGATTATAGTGGTGGTGATAATGTCAATGATGATGATGGAAGTGGTGGTGATAATGATGGTAGTGGTGCTGATAATGATGATGGTATTGGTGGTGATAATGATGATGATTATAGTGGTGGTGATAATGTCAATGATGATGATGGTAGTGGTGGTGATAATGATGGTAGTGGCGGTGATAATGATGGTAGTGGTGATAATGTCAATGATGATGATGGAAGTGGTGGTGATAATGATGGTAGTGGTGCTGATAATGATGATGGTATTGGTGGTGATAATGATGATGATTATAGTGGTGGTGATAATGTCAATGATGATGATGGTAGTGGTGGTGATAATGATGGTAGTGGTGATGATGTCAATGATGATGGTAGTGGTGGTGATGATAATGATGATGATTATAGTGGTGGTGATAATGTCAATGATGATGATGGTAGTGGTGGTGATAATGATGGTAGTGGCGGTGATAATGATGGTAGTGGTGATAATGTCAATGATGATGATGGAAGTGGTGGTGATAATGATGGTAGTGGTGCTGATAATGATGATGGTATTGGTGGTGATAATGATGATGATTATAGTGGTGGTGATAATGTCAATGATGATGATGGTAGTGGTGCTGATAATGATGGTAGTGGTGCTGATAATGATGATGGTAGTGGTGGTGATAATGATGATGATTATAGTGGTGGTGATAATGTCAATGATGATGATGGTAGTGGTGGTGATAATGATGGTAGTGGTGATGATGTCAATGATGATGGTAGTGGTGGTGATGATAATGATGATGATTATAGTGGTGGTGATAATGTCAATGATGATGATGGTAGTGGTGGTGATAATGATGGTAGTGGCGGTGATAATGATGGTAGTGGTGATAATGTCAATGATGATGATGGAAGTGGTGACAATGATGATGGTAGTGGTAGTGGTAGTGGTGGTGATAATCATAGTGGTGGTGATAATGTCAATGTTGATAGTGGTAGTGGTGGTGATAATGATGATGGTAGTGGTAGTGGTGGTGATAATGATCGTAGTGGTGTTAATGTCAATGATGATGATGGAAGTGGTGATAATGATGGAAGTGGTGATAATGATGGTAGTGGTGTTAATGTCAATGATGATGATGGAAGTGGTGATGATGATGGTGGGCCAGTAGTGGTGGTGATAATAATGGTAGTCGTGATAATGTCAATGATGATGATGGTAGTGATGATAATGCCACAAATTAGTATTAAAAATTTATACTGTGCCAATATATTGTTACAGGTGCTGTGTTTGCAGCTGAAAAGATTTCGATTCCAATCATTTCTACGAACTAAACTGGAGACATACGTACAGTTTCCAATGAGAGGGCTGGATATGTCACCATATGTCCTTCAGGTAACAGAGAATAGTTCATACAGGGGAATTGTCAGGGAATTTTGATTTTGGTCAGGGAAATTTGCAATTTATTAAAAAGTCAATTTTAGTCATCATTCTCAAATTCTTTTTGGTGATATTTATGTAGTTTCACTCCTAAACAAAACTTGCCAAAGGTTCCCGATTTTTCATAGAAGTGTGCCACTTGGTCATTGTGGTCAGGGAAAAGTCAGGGAATTTTACTTTTTCATATGAGTGGGAACCCTGTCATAGGTTTTTGACCAATCAGAGAGCATGTTTTGTGCTAAATTATAATGATTACAGAAGCCAATGTGTTGTGAAGCAGGTTGA
Organism: Metridium senile; assembly: GCA_949775045.1. Classification (NCBI taxonomy): domain Eukaryota; kingdom Metazoa; phylum Cnidaria; class Anthozoa; order Actiniaria; family Metridiidae; genus Metridium; species Metridium senile. The sequence goes on from OX459109.1 coordinate 12,293,031, forward strand.
GAATATTTCTGTTTTTTTTTTGTGTGTGTGTGTTCATTGCCTCATTTAGCAACGTTAATTTTGTTGTATTTTCCTAGAATAATTTGTGTGTAAATAGTTCCCCTTGACAGTTCCCTGTGCCATCTTGATAGGTAGCCGGGCCTTTCATCAAAGCAAGACGAACGTTGAGCTAGCATGATAGAGACACGTGAATAATTGTGTGTGAGGTGATAAAAGGGCTCTATCATTGCAAGCTCAATGTTCGTCTTGATTCGATGCAAATGCCCAGCTACCTTTCAAGATGGCGCAGAAAACTGTGAAGGGGCCTATTATGTACATGTATGATCTAAATCATATTTTGTGTAGGATAAGGATGCGAAGAAGCCAGTGTTGTATGACTTGGCAGCTGTTGTAGTGCATCATGGGAGTGGGTAAGTCATCATTATCACCTGTATCATCATTGCCATCATCATCACCATTTTAAATATCATCATCATCATCATCATTCTTTTTTTTCATTACTATCATAATCATTTTTGCTCATTCTGTTGATTGTATTTTCCAGGGTCAGTGCTGGTCACTATACCACGTTTGCATGTCATGACGGTAAGATATTCATTTGTTCATTCATTCATTTATCCTTCCATTCATTCGTTCATCCATCCGTTTATGTATTTTTCATTTAGTACTGAACTTATTCATTCGTTTATTTATATTTCTTCATTTATTGCTTAACTTGTTCAATCGTTCATCCGTCCATTAATTTATTCGCTTATCCTTCAATTCTTTTTTTTTAATTTTTAATTTTTTTTTTCTTATTCTTCCATTCATTCATCCATCTATCCATTTATGTATTTTTCATTTAGTACTGAACCTATTTATTTATTTATTTATTTATTTATTCATTCATTCATTCATTCATTTATTTATCTATTTATTTATTTATTTTTTATTTATTTATTTATTCATTCATTTATTTATTTATTCATTCATTTATTCATTTATTTATTCATTCATTTATTCATTCATTTATTTATTTATTTGTTTATTTATTTGTTTATTAACGTAGCATTCACTGTTATTACCACTTTATTGGTTTTCATTCCTTTTCATCCATTTTGTCTCATAGGAGCATGGTACAACTTCAATGACAGCAATGTAACCCGAACAGATGAGGACCACGTGTTGAAATGCAAGGGATATATATTCTTCTATACTAGACGCCAACCAAACATGTCCGTAATAGAGAAACTACGTGGTCAGAATCCCTTGTGTAGATAAATACAATTTCTTTTCCAATATATGTAAACTACTTGTATGTACAGATTTTCTATTTTTTGAGTTTTAACCAAACGTTAGCGAACCTACCTGGTTGAGAGAAGAAATAAGAATTCACATTTTTATAAAACAACAACAACAATAACTGGTGCATTGAGTTGGTGTTTAGATAAGACAATGGGATTTTATCACACGGCGGCCATGTTTATTCCGATAAGAGAGAAAACCTTTGTTTGGAACGTTCTAAAACGCATGAAAGCGAGGGCAAGGGAACCCAAAGGATTCAAAACCTATTGTTCAAACCAATATGGCGGCCCGTGATAAAAGCGAATAGATTTTCCTCGCGAAGCACCTAATCATATGCAAACGCCCGGTTTTCAATGAGTCAGACGAGGTTTTCTAAGTATTTGCATATGATTAGCTGCTAAGTGAAAAAGGTTATCATCCTACGCATACGTTGTTAGTATTTCTGCGTAGGAGGCCAGAGAGGCACGATCTTGAGCACAATTCGTAATACTCCAGTTTAACGCGCTATTTTAAGCATTTGCACAGACTAAGCCTTGATTTGTTGTAAAAATACTCACAAATTCCAAGCAAAGCACGGTAAAATACTATCGCTAAACAGTAATAGTATAAACGAAACTTAGAGTATACGTAACGTAAGAGAAAAACGTGTGACTTTGTGCGCCATGTCAAATGAGCGGTTACTTACGGACGTTTCGAAAGGAAGTAAACGCTTTTACAGCGCAACGCGTAAAAGTATGGCCACTGATAATGTATTCGCATACTTCTGTCTCGCAATCGATCCAATCAGCGACAAGATAACACAATCCTACAACGCTGATTGGATCGATGGCGAGACAGAAGTATGCGAATACATTATCAGTGACCATACTTTTACGCGTTGCGCTGTAATACTCTGACAAAACTTAAGAAAAAAATGTTTGATATTTTTCAACATAGGTCCCGCAATTACCCTTATTTTATTTAAGAAATTTTATGGCCGGACACCCCCTAATACAATTGGGAGCACCCCTCTCCCGACAAATGTCTGGATCCGCCCCTGAGGACCCAGCATCAGTCCCTCTCAATCATACGAGACAGGAAGCCCAGAATATTAAAGAGATCGGAGAAAGAGACTTACATGGGAGGCTAGTTTTAAAGCCTGTTCGACTTGAAATAAACAAATTAGTTCGATATATCACTTTGCGTATCAGAAATAACGTATGCAATCTTGAAAACATTACCATATATGACATTGTAGGTGAGAAGTAACAAAAGATTTGATTAGCGCGAGAGATTTTTTTTAACAGTTTGAGACTTCAACAGAACAATAGGCATATCTTCGATACGTGAGTAGTCTACGTACTCGTCCTGATGAGCAGTAGCAGTCGAAACGTCGCGGTCCAAACCTTCTACATTCGTGAATGCTTTGAAAACATCTCATATCCACGATGAATAAGTTTAAAGAAATAGTGTATTTTATAAAATTGTTTTTACTCTTGTTCGACTTGCAATGAACTAATTAGATTGATCACTTTGAGTAGTCTACTCATCCTGATGAGCAGTTGCTGTCGAAACGTCGCGGTACATGCAAACTTTCCACACTCGTATAAGCGAACGAATGACTTAAAAAAAACACTATAAAATATCTCGTGTCCACGATGAATGTTTTAAAGAAATATTGTTTTTTTATCAAATTAGATTTTTGACGCTTGTTCGAACAAATCAGTTGCCTTGATCACTTTAAGTGGTTAAAAAAAGAAAGACCCCACACATGTTTTGAGTTCTATTCCGAACATACTTCCGTCGAAGTGAATGACCAAGGCAGTCGTCAAAGATATCGGTTCTTTTATTATTGACAAGATTTAGTGCTGTAAATAGTGATACATCGTAGCATAAGTCCATTTCCAGGGAGGGACCCCTATTCTCCAAGGGATAGAGGTCAGATAGATCAAACCGGCTAACGCGTTGCGTTTCCAACCATTTTAAAACTACTTGGAATAAAAACGTTTGCTCTAAAAATGTCCAGGTGATATCGAAACGCTTAAGACAAAGAATCTTATCCCAAACATTTGAATTGGGTGGAAACGTACATAGCAACGCGTTAGCCAATGTGCTCTTTGGGTGGAAACATACATAGCAACGACTTAGCCGATTTGGTCTTTGCCGGTCCTTTCGAACAGTCGTACATTTTAGGGGTTTATATCAATAATGTTTTAACGATTCTTTTAATTTATGTGTGCACCTTTATATGCTCCGGCATTTTGAAAATCGACCACCGTATCATACCACTTGGAAACAAATGAAATCCCCCTCCCCTCCATGCAGGGTCGATTAATTCTCCACAACATGAGCCGTCTTAAAAACGCCACTTGCATCGAGAACACTTGATCAACTCAATTCGTGTTGTATATAGTGGCTTTTAGCTCAATGGGGTACTCTTGAATACAACAAATGTAGCCCCCCTCCCCTCCAGGGTCGATTAATTCTCCACAACATGAGCCGTCTTAAAAACGCCAATTTCATTAAGAACACTTGATCAACTCAATTGGTGTGTTGTATAGTGGCTTTTAGCTCAATGGGGTACTCTTGAATACAACAAATGTAGCCCCCCTCCCCACCAGGGTCGATTAATTCTCCACAACATGAGCCGTCTTAAAAACGCCAATTTCATTAAGAACACTTGATCAACTCAATTGGTGTGTTGTATAGTGCCTTTTAGCTCAATGCATGGGGTACTCTTTAATACAACAAATGGAACACCGCTCCCCTCCAGGGTCGATTAATTCTCCACGACATATGAGTCGTCTTAAAAACGCCACTTGCATTGAGAACACTTGATCAATTACTCAATTGGTGTGTTGTATTGTGCCTTTTAGCTCAATGGGGTACTCTTTAATACAACAAATGGAACCCCCCTCCCCTCCAGGGTCGATTAATTCTCCACAACATATGAGTCGTCTTAAAAACGCCACTTGCATTGAGAACACTTGATCAACTCAATTGGTGTGTTGTATAGTGGCTTTTAGCTCAATGGGGTACTCTTTAATACAACAAATGGAACCCCCCTCCCCTCCAGGGTCGATTATTTCTCCACAACATTAGCCGTCTTAAAAACGCCAATCGCGTTGAGAACACTTGATAACCTCAATTGGTGTGCTGTATAGTGCCTTTTAGCTCAATGGGGTACTCTTTAATACAACAAATGGAACCCCCCTCCCCTCCAGGGTCGATTAATTCTACACAACATATGAGCCGTCTTAAAAACGCCACTTGCATCGAGAACACTTGATCACCTCAATTGGTGTGCTGTATAGTGGCTTTTAGCTCAATGGGGTACTCTTGAATCCAACAAATAGAACTGTAAAAAGATTTGAAGGAGGCAACCAATATGACCTTATGTCTTTTTATGATAGAAAAATGCCGTGGTGTTGATGATGATAGCAATGCATGGTGCTTGTAAGAATTAAGGTGAGAACGATTGTTGATTATTCGTGTGCTATGAATGATCGTGACGGTAAGGAGGATTATGGTATGAATGATCGTGATGGTAAGGATGATGACGAATATGATGGTGATGATGATATAACTGCAGGCCCGTAGCCAAATTGCAGTGTTTTATACTATAATGGCTGATGAAACAGCGGATATTTCAGGTAAAAAACAGCTTGTAGTTGTTTTTGATGGGTGGAGGACGATAATTTCGCTGCATGCGAAGATTTAATAGGGATGTAGAGAGAATATCAGGACATGAAATCACACATTAAGTATTCATGACCAAGGATGTCCGCCTAGTCTCCATGAACCTCGGCATCCAGTATGGAACCAATGAGTACTCCATAGGAGATTTGTGGTTGTACGATAAAGATTTTGTAAGTCAGCCCACCCAGATATATTTACCCTGCTACGGGCCTATACAGAAGGTAGTGACGACTTCAAATTTAGTTCCATATTTTCAATAATTTTCCAGTTCTCTTTAGTAAACATACGTTCATCACTGAAGTAGTTATGGGCTCCTGAGCCTAAGTATATTATCATAGAAATGCGGATATAGCTACTCAGCCCATAGAGTAACAAAGATCTAAAGCCTTTAAACTTGACATAGAATTAGACAAGTGTAAGACCTCAAAACTAATCTTATTTGAATTCTCACTAAATTTGGGATGCTTACCAATTGTACAAAAAAAAAAAAAAACACGATAATTTCGATTGAACAACAAATGGAACAGTCAATTTTTCGGTATTTCCAACCGAAAAATATGCCGGTCAACCTTTCAGGCTTGCCTTACCATTCCGGTTGGTACGAACCAACTGGAAATGCTCGAACCATTTGAAGAATTTCTCATACATTTCTCGTATATCATCTTGGATTGATCATACCCTGGAGTGATTTCCATTTGGCCAGAAAAACCGGTTGATGAAACCGAAACAAAAATGGTTGTATTGGAACAGTTCAAACCAACTTTATACACCTACCAACTGAACCTGGGTCTGCGAAATTCCGAGAAATTCCTTAATGGTTCAGTTGGTTCGTACCAACCGGAATGGCAAGGCAAGCTTGAAAGGTTGACCACTTTTTTCGGTTGGAAATATCGAAAAATTGACTGTTTCATTTGTTGTCCAACCGAAATTATCGTTGTTTTTTTTGTACAAATGGTAAGCACTCCTGATCTATTCTGAGCATGCAGTTTATTTTCCTTCCTTTTTCGATTTCAATAAACCGGTTTCTTTTCTTTTTTTTTTTTTTTTCCTTGATCAGCGTACTTAAACCAGAAGAAATGCGCGCGCGCAGTTTTTATTCCAACCAACAAAAAGTTCGTCTTGGCAACAAGAAGACGTGAGTTTTGCTAATGATGTCTTTCTGCTTCTTTCTTTATCTTTATTTTGCTAGTTTGTTTTTCCAGTAACTAATTACAACTTTCGGTCAATAAAACTGTCTAATTACGGTTTTTAAATAAGATCGCTTATTGAAGTGGGATTACATAACAAGTCTTACTGCTCCATCAATTAAATTATTGAAAAACAACTTTAAAAACATAAGAAAGGCTGCAGAAAAAAACTTTTAATTCTCAATATGTATATTTTATGAAGCCACGTCGGGAATATAAACACAACGTATTTTGTATTTACTAAAAAACACTTTACATGCGGGCTAAGTTTACATATATTACATATATTCTACATTACATATTTTCTGTATATTACATATATTCTGTAAGTACAGAAACGACTTTTAACACATTGTGCGGGTTTTGAATCGCTGATATTTTCTCATTCGACAAATATATTTATTTGTTCAGAGAACAGAAACCCATCAAAAAATGAAAAAGTTGTTGAATCTAGCCAAACAGATGCGAGATAAATATTATTTTGTGTATTTTTTAAAGCAAAACAAAGTGATAGCTAGTAGTGTCATATATTTATTCAAAGTTACACGTTTTTTGGAAATCTTGCCAAAACATTTCCCATGCATCCATTTTGTTGTAAAAGTCGATTATCAGTTTGGAACTTGTAGTTAGTGAATGAAAGAAAGAAAAGAATGAAATAATTATGCAAGAATGTAAAGACAAAATGTAGACATATAGTTTTCCGTGTCACGTTTTTGTCGCCTTGTTTGGCAATCGGATTTTTATGGCTCAAAATTCAAATGTTTTCAATCCGTTAAAAACGCACTTTAAGTACACATGTGTCAATGATTTTTAACATCTTCTTTACCCAAGTTATAATAAAACCAAGTCAGCAATCGACTAAAGTTTTTTCTCTTTTTCATTAAAAATGTAAGTATTTTTTCTCTTGAATTATTTAAGGCGGCCATTCGCGAAAACCTTGACAACGTCACAACAAAATTACTAATTTAAACCCCCTAATAACTAGACAGCTGGAAAACGTACTGCTAACGAGTAGAAATATTGAATGTGTTTTCTATTCCAATAGCTGACTGTCTTTGTAGCTCTGTCACAGTAATATTGAACCCAAAATTGATTTTCGCTTCGAGAGAAATTAATTACTTCTCAGTTGGCGCCTTTTACTCACTTTTGAAATAACGAAAGTTTTTGTGTAATTGTTCCTATCTTTGCCATGTAGTTTCTTTGTACTATGTTCTTGTGTGATGGGCCGGTTTCATCAATTATTTATGCTACAGTATTTACATCTAGGCCAGTTTACACTTTGGGTCTGCAGTAAATAGCAATTGTCGTCCAAGTCTTGTGGTCTGTCTAGTTGTAGGATCTGATACTGAAGTTAAGTCACTCCGACCGCATTGAGGTAAGATTTTTCGATAGTAAAAAATAATCATTTATTGATCCTTTGTCGCTAATGGTAGTATTTCTTATTATTTAAGGAAGAAGAGGTAATTTCTCGACGATTTTTCGTGGCACAAACGTTCAGAATAACGGTAAGTTTTTAGAGAAAATAGATATCAAATGTATGGGATTAGTTTTAAAATGTCGAAAATCCGGCAACGAGGATTTACGTTGAAGGACTAAATAGAGTTAAATTTGACACGAAGTGATATGAAAAGCGATCCAATTTTATCACTTTTATGTACATAAGAATATATCCTCGACTCAATTGCTTTATTTTACTGGGTTTTAATCAAAATGATAAAAAGGAAAGGTGTTTGGAGGATAACGAGGAGCGCTCGTCGGTAAATTTCCAATTTAGCTTGCCAATGTGTACACACGGATATTTTTCCATAGAAACCGAGATTTTTCACTTTACAGAAAATGTTATCTTTTAAACCACAGAAAGTACTATTAAAAGATTAAAACAAGCCGAAATATTAATATTAATTTATATTCGGAAATTGTATTTAGGTATTGTGAATGAGCAGTGCAATTACGGCGCAGAATTTTCAACATTCATCATAAGGTAATTGATGTTTTTCAACCCCAACAACGTCATAAATACTATAAACATTAACCCCAAAACCGTCACCAGCTTTTAGTATTTGAAGCTGAAATTATTATTTTAAGTTTTATCAGGGTAGAAATATATATAGTTTGTATTTTTGAGTGCTTTTTCGTGGTCAAAAATCTCGGTAATGTATGCATTCAACACCTGCTCCAACTACCGAGGAACGACTGTTCAAAACTGCAAAAACTGCAATAGATAAAACTGTTTTTCCTTATTTTCCTTGAGGGATAGACTGGTTATCGTGTGATTTGAAAAACTATACTTGGTTTTGTTAATAATAAAATTAGATCTTGGAAGCCCCCCAAAACGTTATAAATGTGGCGAGATTTTGTTCACTTATGCGGACAATGTCCGAGAGGTCGACGAAGGTTTCGTTTCCAATTCGCTTGAGGAATTTAATTTTCCTTTTTGAGAAAAAAAATACTTAAAAATTAGTTTCTCATGATTTTCCCTCGGGCTCGATAGCTTATACGAGGTTTGCTTTAAAAGATTAGAGATTTGTAAACAAAATATGGTAATAATGAATATAGAATAGGAACGGAGACAAGCATGTATAATACGAAATTGCGGATATTGGAAATTATTCTGATAAATAATTGTGGATTACATTCACAAAAAAAACACAATTTAGATTTTCGATTACAATTTAAGTCAAAATAATCCCTTTTTGTTTAAGAATAATTATTTTTTTTCTATAACATTGATTTTATTATATTTTTTAAAGTTTAAATTAAAGAAAATACTTTTTTTTTCATTGTTTCAAAGAAAATTGCAACTACAGCTAGACGGCTGGTAACTTTGCATCAAGATAAAACTGCATGAAAGTCATTGAATAATACATGAAATTTTCTTAAGGAATATGAATATTATTATTATTATTATTTTTTTTTTCATTTAAAAAATATTTTAAAATCTGAATTATTTTAATCATTTATAATTTTTGAGCTTTATTTTTTGTAATATTATACTAAAATTTGTTCCATTTTTAAAAACTTTCTTTTTATTATTTGTATTCTCAGTCGTTTGTGTACACAAACTAAAAGCAAATAAAGCAGTCTAGTTTTTGACATTGGACACAGGATTGAATTGATGGTTTTACATAATTATCCTGTAAAACTGTATTGAATTTGAATACATGTAAAGACTTGAGAACTGTGAATCGGAAATTAGTTGACGATTCCTATAATCAATAATGATGATGATGATGATAACAATGATGATAACAATGATGATAATAATGATGATAACAATGATGATGATGATTATAATGATGACAACAATGATGATAATAATGATGATAACAATGATGATGATGATTATAATGATGACAACAATGATGATAACAATGATGATAATAATGATGATAACAATGATGATGATGATTATAATGATGACAACAATGATGATAATAATGATGATAACAATGATGATGATGATTATAATGATGACAACAATGATGATAATAATGATGATAACAATGATGATGATGATTATAATGATGACAACAATGATGATAACAATGATGATAATAATGATGATAACAATGATGATGATGATTATAATGATGACAACAATGATGATAATAATGATGATAACAATGATGATGATGATTATAATGATGACAACAATGATGATAATAATGATGATAACAATGATGATGATGATTATAATGATGATGTTGATGATGATGTTAATTATGATCAGATGATGATGGTGCTAATGATGATGATGATGATGATAATGGTAATGATGATGATGATGATGATGATAATGATGATGATGATGATGATGATGATGATGATGATGATGATGATGATGATGATGATGATGATAAAAATGATGATAATGATGATGACAAGTAATAAGATAACCGATTATAGGTTATCTTAGGTTGTACTTTTTTTCAAATTACAGTTAGTAAAGTTTGAAAGCATCAGTGAAATATCTAGGTCGTATTTTTTTCACTTTAGGAATTTTAAATTGCATTTAGATAGTTTTGTATTTTTATAATAATAATATAATTATTATCTTTTATCTTTTTAATTTACTTGTTTATTTCAGGATTATATAATTTTTATGTAATATTTATATATGTATGTATGTAGGTCCTAGATGAAAATTACTTGTGTAATTCTAGTTACCCTATTGAAATAAGTGCTTATTATTATATTATTATTATTACTATTATAGACGATAACAATTTCAAATTTTCACTAATTGCACAAACCCGAAATGGTCTAATTTGATGCTTTTGAATGTTGCATTTGTAATATATATGGAATACTGTTGGGATCCTTAATGTACTTGAGAAGGACTAGGGACTAAACTATCCAAAATGAATCTGTTTTAATTGAAATGCTCTCAACTTTTGCATTTATGACATTTATGGTGATGAAGCTACATCATTAGCAGTACATAGCACTTTTTGTCCGCTCACTTAATTTTTTCTTTCTTTCCTTCCTTCCTTTCCTTCCTTCTTTTCTTCTTTCCTTCCTTCTCCCTTCTTTTCTTTCCTCCGGCTTCTTTTCGTTCTTTCTTTCTTTCTTCCTTCCTTCATTTATTCATTCATTATCTCTTTCTTCTTTTTTTCCTTTCCTTCTTTTTTCCTTTCCTTCTTTTTTCCTTTCCTTCTTTTTGTCCTTTCCTTCTTTTTCCTTCCTTCCTTCCTTCCTTCCTTCTTTCCTTCTTTCCTTCTTTCCTTTCTCCTCCCTTCTTTTCTTTCCTCCTTCTTTTCGTTCTTTCTTTCTTTCTTCCTTCATTCCTTCCTTCATTCTCTCTTCTTTTTTTTCTTTCTTTCCTTCCTTCCTTCCTTCCTTCCTTCCTTTATGCTTTTATTTCCAGTTCCACTCTCGCAATTTTCCCGTCTATATCTTTCAAATTTTTTTCATATTCCGTAAGGCATTTAACATTAATCAGATGAAAAAGAAATTGTCCTTCAATTTCAACTACCTAGTACTGATTTATTTTCAAAAAACAACTCTTTTATTGTCGATATTTACATTTCTTATTAAGCCTACTCATCAAACTTACCAAAATATGTATACAGTTGAGCACCAATATCTCTCATAGTTACACAAAATATTAGTGGTTTAAATTGAAATTTCAATTTGCTGTAAAACAGTTTAAAAATTATTATAAATCAGACTTTAATTTTGCGTTAAAGTTTATACTGATAAAAACTAAGAATCTTTAAGTGGGAGAAGAGAATAGAAGAAAATATGGGCATAAATGCAGATACTGTCAGTGTATTTGGGGATAGTTTTCGTGTTGTTTGAACAGCAGTGCCAGCTAGGTAACGCAAATACAAATAAGAGAAAAATCCCACGAAAATAATGAAATAGTGGCGAAAACTAAGTTAACAAGATAGCGATAATTTCCTCGATTGACTTTTTCTATACGAAACTAATTCGCTGTCACCTTTCTTGACCACGAAGTTTAATTACCACGTTTATGAGAATTTTGAATGACTATGTGAGAATTGATTGAGAAAGCCGAGAATTGTTTATTTAGACAAGAGAGCTCATTTTCATGATTTTTTATTGCCTGAACTGAGTCGAGTTTATTGTACGTGACCATGAGTTTTATTGCTATTTTCTACTTGACGTTACTATGTAAACCACTAAGTGGAATTCGGCCATGGTGGTGAAGGTGTTTTTTTGTTTTGTACCACATGACTACATTTGAGCTACATGATTTGCCAGAAATAGTCACATAGTAGATACCCTGGGTTCCAGAGGCTCTAGAGGGGTGCCGGGGGTCTCGCCCCAATCCCCTCTAGAGCCTCTGGAACCCAGGGTACATAGTAGAAAAACATTATTTTCAATATTTTTCATATCATAATCACTATTTCTATATTAATATCAGAATTTCCTTTATTCGTGAATTCATTCATCTCCTTGGTCTACGGTATTTCACATTTCAGCAAACACTTTCATCATAACGAAACTCCATATATTTCTTGTTTTTCCTGTAATATGAATTATTTTTTCCCCTCAGTCTACGGTTCTTCAGCAAACAAATTCCATAATTACGAAATTTCCATATATTTCTTGTTTTTCCTATAATATGAATTCTCTCCCCCATCCCCCCGGCCCCCTCAGTCTACGGTATTTCCACAAACATTTTCATAGTTATGAATTTTCCATATATTTCTTGTTTTTCCTATAATATGAATTATTTTCCCCCTCAGTCTACGGTATTTTCACAAACATTTTCATAATTATGTTAATTGTTATTCCTGTATTATGATCGGTGTTTCTAAAGCATCGGTATAATACAATTCAAACTTTAGACAGAACAGCGCGACATTGTTGTTCCGACATCTTGTTATCGAGGCGCGTTCTAAGTACACAGTTAGTTGACTCAACGTGTGCGCAACGATTAACTCTGAAACGTGACCTTGAACAGAAGTGCGACAAAATGACGATTATATCCTGAACTTTAAAGTTTTGAGATTATCAGATGGAAAAAAGAAATGTTTCAGTAATTGAAAAAATGTAAAAATTAGTAGGGAAAAAACAGGCAAAGTTCAAGTGCAATAAAGTAACTTCTTTATTGTAAAATTAAAAAAAACTTGGACATGCAGGATTATTGGATTGAAAAAAGAAATGTTTGACTAAGTAGTTGAAAAAAAAAAAACTATACAAGAAAAATGTAAAAATTAGTATGGAAAAAAACAGAGAAATGAAGTTCAACTAACTGAAATGCAATAAAATAACTTCTTTGTTGTAAAATTAAAAAAAACTTGTGCCAGGATTATTGGATGGAAAAAAAATTTATGTATGAGTATAGTTGGAAAAAAATCAATTAATGTAAAAATTAAAAGGGAAAAGCAGACAAATGAAGTGCAATTGCAATAAAGTAACTTCCTTATTATGAAATTTACAAAAAAATGATTATTGGCATTAATGGATGCAATAAACGCGGAAATCGTTTAAAGATTACATTAAAAAAAGTGGAAAGCCAGACGGCAAGTTAAATAGAAAAATTACAATACAATTATGTATTATATCCTGAAATAGAAATAGAAACTAGCAAGTAAACTAGTATAGGCAGCGTCGGTGTTTGATATAAATGATAGGTAATATAATGAAATTTGTAACACCGTAAAAATTGTTGACTTAACTTTACTAACGTTTTGAGCTTTAGCCCTTCGTCGGAGTAAAAGTTGAACATTCCAATTTGATTATCACAAAAAGATAAGTACAAAAATAGAGAAATGAATTCCACAAGATTACGAGGAAAACTAACTATATCCTGAGATTAAAAAAACCTCTGATTATTGATTACAAAGTATAGAATGTTAATAATTGTTTTAATAAAAAAGAACAATAGAAAAAAGGAAAACAAAAATAGATAAAAACGACGAAGTTATGAAATCGCCGCATTTAATATTAATCTCAATCGGCTACGCCCATCGAGTAAAATTAATTCGATTGAAAATGAAGCTACAATTAAAGCAAATAAAATACAATAATACTAATAACAAATCCGATAGAAAACCAAAAGAAAGAAAGTAATCAGTATTTTAATCCTAGCTTTGATTATTACTCCTAAAACACGGAAACGCCACAAGATCAAAAACTTTCTAATCATTAGTTTTGAATACGAAAAAAAGCAATTATCCTTCCATCAAATAGGTAAATAGACAAAAAAGTATTAAGGCGATTCAGTCTGCTCGTGTGTCACCTGGATAACGTCATATTGTCGGCAATGAATTTAAATAATGAAAGAAATGCGACGCGTCTGAGTCCACAATGACGTCCTCTGTTTGCGGCATCATCGTAAACGGTCGTTTCATTTGTACTTTATCGATCAGAAGAATAATAAAAGTGAGGCAGTATTGCGCGGAATTCGACGCAACAGTGTCCAAACTGACGACCTCTGTTTGTGACATCATCGTAAACGGTCGTTTCATTTGTACTTTATCGATCAGAAGTATAATAAAAGCTAGGCAGTATTGCGCGGACTAATGGTCTACGTTTGTGGCATTATAGCCCACGCTCGTTTAATTTGTACTTTATCGATCAGAAGAAAAATAAAAGTGAGGCAGTATTGCTTGGACTGATGGCCTACGTTTGTGGCATTATCGCACACGCTCGTTTCATTTGTACTTTATCGATCAGAATAATAATAAAAGTGAGGCTTATCTTGCAGTTTTAAGCGGAATACACATTAATTTAACTTTTAGATTCTATTCTTTATAATATTTAGTTGGTAGAATAATAAGAAGTGAGATTTCCAATATAAAGTTCGGCTTATCATGCAGTTTTAAGCGGAATACACATTAATTTAACTTTTAGATTCTATTCTTTATAAAATTTAGTTGGTAGAATAATAAGAAGTGAGATTTCCAATATAAAGTGCGGTTTATCATGCAGTTTTAAGCGGAATACATATTCATTTAACTTTTAGATTCTATTATCTAAAATACGACATAGTCCAAACTGTGGAATAATAGTGCATATTCATTTAACTTTTATACTTTATTCTTTGTAACCTTTGGTTGGTAGAAAAATAAGAAGAAATCAGATTTCCAATACACCACAGATTACCACGCGACAGGGTCCAAACTGAGATCTAACATTTAGGGAGTTAATATCGTAAAAGGTTATTGGGAAAATTTGTATGATTGTTTTGTTTGTTTGTTGCCTAGAATTTTGATACATTCAATTTATAACTGGATAGGAAAGTTTTTAATTTGTTTGTTTGTTGCTCTGAATTTGAATAATCATTTTCAGCTATAGATAGCAACGTTTTCTTTGTCTGTTTGTTTCTTAGAATTTTGATACAAATGAGTGATCAGTAATTTAAAAGGGCATTGCTTGTTTGTTTGTTTGTTGCTATGGATTTTTGTACACTTGAGTTTTCCGTTAAAAATGGTTTGTTTTTCAGTTGCCCTTAATTTCAATACAATTTTTAGTTAAAAATGACAATGCTTGTTTGTTTGTTTGTTGCTATGGATTTTATACACTTGAGTTTTCCGTTAAAAAAATGGTTTGTTTTTTAGTTGCTCTGTAGACCCTCTATTCAACTACATTTTTAAGTTAAAAATGTTTTTTATTAGTTTCTAAGTGTTTTCACAATATACAGTTAATAGTTGGCGAAGTGTTTCAAGATTCCTTTATTTCCATTAAGAATCTTAAGATAAAAATAAAGATAAAAATTAAACTCCCACATGCAACATTATCTTTATTCTCATATTAAGATTCTGAAATTTGTCGCTTTTTCTCTTCTTTCAAACGACAAAACATAACATATTTTACAGGAAGTACTAACGACATTTTTTTCTAAAATGGCGGACACAATGAGACATTTCGCTCGTGGAACGGAAAGGAGAATGAATCCTTTGTAAAATGACAGCCTAAATGAGACAGTTATGGGCATTAATTCACCACTTTTCCTGGTGTTTGGATAAATGAGACATTTCAGGTCATTTCGTTTATTTTAAATCAGACATTCTTAAGACATCTCGCGCCCTGCCGTTTTAATATTTTTAGCAAGTATGTGCCTTAGACACAATATTGGGATGATTTTCAAAACACTATTTCCTTCACACAGAAACGAATTAGCGAAGGATTAACGCCTGCAACAACTGTAAGTTTAATTTCTTTTAATATACTATAACTTTGTCTAGTCTATGTTCTGTACAGCAATTTTTAGAACTCAATCAGTTCTCCCAATGTTTTTCCTATATAATCCTCTTTGGAGATAAACATTATTCTCTTGCCGTAATGTTTTCCCAATACAATCCTCTTTAATCTCTTTGGAGATAAACCTTATTCGCTTGCCTCAGTGCTTTCGCATGCATGCAATACAATCCTCTTGGGAGATAGACCTTATTCACTTGCCTCAATGTTTTTCCAATACAATCCCCTTGGGAGATAGACCTTATTCACTTGCCTCAATGTTTTCCCAATACAATCCTCTTTGGAGATAGATCTTATTCACTTGCCTCAATGCTTTTCCAATACAATCCTCTTAGGGTCATTCCACCGTTACGGACATTACACCCAGAGAACATTTTAGACCTATTTATTTTAACTCTTCAAAATGTTATAGTCAGATTTGCATGATTTTTTGTTACAATGTACTTTTAGGCAATAGCTTCTAATTCATAGTCAAAAAAGAAATGCACACTCTCGTAAATGACAGATATATTTATTTAAAATGTCGTTACGGACATTACAGCTAAAACAACCACTTTGTTTAATCCTTCATTTCAAGTTTTAATTGCTGTGAATTTAAAAAGACCTCAGAAATTCAGGAACATTTCTTGAACAGACTAGATGTTGTAGTTCTAATCTATAGCTGTTTTATACACTCTGTTTCATTTATTATTTTTTTATTAATGAAAGTGTTACGTTACGGACATTACACAAAATGTTACGGACATTACAAATGGCAAATTCAGTAAGTCAAATATAAGAAAATTGCCTAATTTGCTTAGTAAATATCACATAGAATAGATAATATTACAGTAAAATCACATTGAGAACCTTGGTCATTTAACTCTCTTTTTGGAGCACGCTTTTTAATGTTGTCAAATTTTCATTATTTCAATGTCTCACGTGGAATGACCCCTTAGGAGATAGACCTTATTCACTTACCTCAATGTTTTTCCAATACAATCCTCTTAGGAGATAGACCTTATTCACTTACCTCAATGTTTTTCCAATACAATCCTCTTAGGAGATAGACCTTATTCACTTGCCTCAATTTTTCCATTCACAATCCTCTTGGGAGATAGACCTTATTCACTTACCTCAATGTTTTCGCAATACAATCATCTTGGAAGATATAGATCTTATTCACATGCCTCAATGTTTTCACAACATAATACTCTTCTTATTGAATTGGAGAACTTACAATTACTCGCTTCAATGTTTTCCCAATAAAATCCTCTCGGGATATAGACCTTATTCACTTGCCACAATATTCTCCAAATACAATGGTCTATAGATCTGATAGATAGACCTTTTGCGTTTGACTTAATGTTAAGTTTTACCAATACAATCCTTATAGGACATAATTGAAAATTATCCCCCAAGAGGATTATATTGGCACTATAAGGCAACAATTCCCTGCTAGTAAGCAGAAGATGTTTTTTCCACGCTCGTCAACGGAGGAAGAAAAAACAGGGTAAAAAAATATCCTCTGTTAGCAGTTAGGCAAGCAAATACACTCTCTATTGTTCAATCTTCATTGTTTAAAGTTGGTCTAAACTCAAAACCAAAACACATGGCAAAGATGTTCAGCATATTACTGAGAAAGAGGATGAACAGAGTGAGTCACTGTTAACGTTGATATGCACCAACTAAATTCAATAGATTAAATGTCTTAACTTATTCTGGCCCCGTCGAGTGTTGGCCAAAAATGGAAAACATATTGAGCGTGAGGGTGAACTGCATAGGGAGGACTGTAAAGTTTATGTCCCATTATATTCGGATAAGCACTGTGCCGGGATAAGTCTCTCAACTAATTTTGGCTGCGTCGAGTGTTGGCCAGAAATTGAAAACATTGAGCGTAAGGGTGAGCTGCAGACTCAGACTGCAGATAGATACTTTTGATTTGTGAACTGAAGAATATCTGGGCCAAAAATTGACAATATTCAACGGGAGAGTGAGCCAAGAAATAAGCTGATATTAAATATACAATGTTTTCAGTACTTGACCAAATCGTAATTTTCTGTAAAACTACAAGCACATTGACTAGAAAATCTTTTATGCAATACTTATACACTTATCCTGACGAATGACACGCCGCGGCGGCAGTTTTAATGACTGACAGGTTGCCATGACAACGTGTAATAAACAGACCCACTCTCTCAATTAATACTCATGTACTTTGTCAGTTTCATTGGGCTCAGACGTTCAACATTTCACCATCTGTAAACCTTCATTGCAAGAAGTTTTAAAAGGTAATGATAATCTTAGCTTGCATGTAACAAGTTGCATTTGGCCAGTTATAGCATGTATCGAAGATTAATAGAATTTACAATGTACAGTTTCAAAAACTGCGAAAATTTTGGAAAAAGGGCGAATTTTACACTGCAATTAGATATATTTTACTTTATCGAAAATTAACTGTATTTATGGAGTATATTAGACAGAGGGCGAATTTTATATTGCAATTAGTTTTATTTAAATTCATCGAAGATCAACATGATTTTTAATGTCACAAAAGTTGCGAAAATTTAAAATTTGAGAAAAATTACAATTTATCTCAAATGTTCTAAAATTTGTCTAGAAAAAATCTCAATGCTTGAAAATTATGAGGAATCTATAGAACTAGACATTTATTGATTGATTGAAAACATAAGTCAGACCAATCAAGTCTAAATCTGTTTAACTGGAAAGAAGCATTTGGACAATAACAATACAATCATCAAAAATCGGGAAAATTATGGAATACAATTCAAATGTGTCATTCTATTTCCATTTGTCCACTGATAAAAATAAATAATTAGGGCTAAATTTGGAACTATTTATCAAAATATAGACGAGCTTCCAAAATGCCAATATTTAAAGTCTTTTTTAAGGAAGCAATTTGGAGGAATGCTTTAAAACTTGAAGTATCGATTTATTTTAATTGCAACAAACTAGATAGTATCAATTAAAATAAAAATGTTACAAATGTGAAAATTGATATTTTTATCAAAAAAGGAAACAATTTATATAGTACATTTAAATGTATCGAAAATGTTACATGAAGAAACTATACATTATAGAAATGTTTTACCTTTTTGTCGAGACTCGGTTAAACAGGTTTTTTTTAAATTACTTTCATGAAGAGAAACACAATTATATTAACACTTTCATTTAAAGTATAGAAACTTCAGCGAAACCACGACATCATTTTGAATATAAATTATGTCATGAAAAAATGTTAAAACTTTTCAAAATTCCAACTGACTGTTTTAATATTTTGTGGTTTATTTTTAGTTAGTTTTATTCTTAAAGTCTCCCAAGAAGCCAAGATATATATCTATAGAAGTATCTAAATAACGTCTCAAAACTAGTTATTTTAAAATTTAGGATGTTTTAAGTGTTAAAATTGAAGTGTTTTTTTTTTTTTAATTTCTCGGATGTTTTCGATCTAGTTCCCCTTATACGTCTAGAAAAAATTCACATGATCCATTTTAGCATTCCCTCGATATTGGCTAAGATACCATACACTATTCAAATATCATCGCATGTTTTCGACTCTAATGTTCCCCTTTCGTCTAGAAAAAAATCACATGATAAATTTTAGTGTCTCTTCGATATATTTGCAGACACCATACTCTATGTATATCATAGCATGTTTTCGACTCTAATGTTCCCCTTTCGTCTAGAAAAAAAATATTTTAGTATTCCCTCGATATTTGCTAAGATATCATACACTTTATAAATCATCACATGTTTTCGATCTAATGTCCTCCCTTTCGTCTAGAAAAAAAATTCACATAGACCACTTTCATAACTGTAAATACAATAATATGTACCAAAAAATGATTTTTCAAGTAAACAGATATTTTAATATCTTAGCACTGTCATATGAAAGGACCGCCTGAAATATAGGCATGTTTGGAAGGTTTTGATGCTCTGGCTAAAATACCAAATAAGTTATTCTCAATGAAAAATGTAGAGATTTGTATGTAATTTTCTGCTGAGGCCTTTGATGCCTTGTTTTGGTGTTTTTCTGATTTTTCAAACTCTTATAGCTTGTTGCAAATTTAATCGTTTTTTTTTCTCAAACTTTCACATGTTATTTTTATGGTGAATGTTTATTATATGATAGCTTTCTTTTTCTTACAGTGCGACTACTCGAACCAAGGCCACCCAAACAAATTTTTCACTGACAAATCATCCAATGACGTCCAAGTATCTAAACAATACAATTGCGGGAAATTTATGATTCAGTAACTTTTACTGTCGAAATATAATACCAAAGTGTCAACAAAAAACATCAAAATTATCTTGTATAGGGATTGAATAATTTGTAAAAAATTTGTTTAGGTGGCCTTGGTTCGAGTAGTCGCACTGTAAAACATCAATTTTAAAAATTATGATAATTAGTGGCGGCCGTTTATGAAAGTCGTCTATGGGAGTGATCCATTTTAGTATTTCCTCGATCAGTTTGCTAAGATACCCGTACACTATTATATATATAGATCCATTTCTGTATTAATTAATACACTTCAAGTATTGATATCCTTTTAGTGTTAATTTACTTTTATTTGCTCAGCAAAGCTTTCGTCGGTTTGTCCTTGGCATATCTGTGAGTAGCTATAACTCAAGTTGTTTATGAGCAATGAACATTAGACGACACGGTGCCTTACTGAACGCTTAAATCACGATGACCTTGGGAGGCTGTTTGTTTAGGAACACTAATTCCACATTAGTACTCATATGATAGCAGGGAGAGAGTTAGTCAATCCTCTGGTGACCAGGGTAGATTTTAATACCATAAATGAAAGATATAACTCAAGTTGTTTATGAGCAATGAACATGAGACGACACGGTGCCTGATTGTACATTTAAATCACGATGACCTTGGGAGGCTGTTTGTTTAGGAACACTTAATCCTTTTTAGGTCTTTTAGCATGGAAATGTGAGACTCTCTGGAGGAAATCGTATAAGTATCGAGTATAGTTCGTCAGGAATCTAAAAGATACCGGAAGGGCGTGGCACGGACGATTTTTAACCCGGGGGAGGGGGGGGGGGGTGTACTCCCTTTGGACGGTCCAAGTGGTAGGGGTGAAAAAATAGGATTCTGGCTCAAAAATCAGTTACGTAACATGGTTCCGTACCTGTATTTTTACTCTGCTTTGTTGCTAAAAGTGAGCATGGCTGGCAACATCATCGCACATTCGTACCTTTTAGGGGTTGAAATCAACAAGGCTGTAACAGTAATTTTTATCAGTGCGTACCTTTTAGGAGTCATTTTCAAAACCTCCGCTGATCACCCTTACCACTTGGACAAAGGAGTACCCCCCTTTGTAACACGAAAATATAAATAAATAAATAACAGTTAATATAATAATGGTGACTAGCGAGTAAACTAGTATAGGCTGCGTCGGTGTTTGATATAAATGGTAGGTAATATAATGAAATTTGTAACACCGTAAAAAATGTTGACTTAACTTTACTGACGTTTCGAGCTTTAGCCCTTCGTCGGAGTAAAAACGAAGGGCTAAAGCTCGAAACGTCAGTAAAGTTAAGTCAACATTTTTTACGGTGTTACAAATTTCATAAGATAACCTATCAGTTAAAATAATACATAATATAGCATAATCATTACGCACGCTCTTATTGGTCAAAAACGTTAAGTCGATGTTCGCGTTGTTGCACATGATAAATTATAGATAAATAGATATATAAATAAATAGATAAAAAGGAAGATGCATGGAACAAAAGAAGAAATTGAAATAAAGAAAGAATAAAAGAATTAAGTTAAGAATAAATACGTGGAAGGGTACATCAATGAATGATGAGTGATCAAAGTCTAGAAAGGAAAGACTCAATGAATTCATTAACAAATGGGTTAACGAAATACAAAACGATAGTCCTTCGAGCCGGATTTGAACCAGCGACCTAGGGATTACTACTTTACGTCTACAGTCCCCCGCTCTGCCAACTGAGCTATCGAAGGTTCTCGTGTATGAATTGAAGAAATTGTAAAGAAAATAATAACAATATCAATTATAAATCGAAACATTGATAAAAACAAACAAACAAACAAGCAGGCATACAAACTCGGCAAACAAACAAGCAGGCATACAAACTCGGCAAACAAACAAGCAAGCATATCCACAAACAAACAAACAAACAAGCAAACAAACAAACAAACAAGCATACAAGCAAACAAACAAGCATACAAGCACACAAATAAGCAAGCATACAAACAAACAAACAAGGAAGCAGACAAACAAGCAAGCAGACAAACAAACAAACGAACAAACAAACAAGCAAACAAAGACGAAAAACAAGAACGCAACAAAACAACAAACACGTAACCAAACAAAAAACCTTAAAACTCAAAACAAGTTGTTCTCTGCGCACATCGAAAAGAAAAGCTTGCATTCTTCGCTTCATCGACCAATCAAAGCGCGATTCGGAAATTTCAGTTTTCTAAAATCGCTTTAAAATGCTCTTGAGTCTTGTGAATGTGCTACTATTTTATATCAACATAATAACATCTTAACTCTAATCTCTCGTTGAACCTATCGACATGTAGTTCAACCTCGTACCGTCGTTACGTAATAACCCATCTACAGCCATTGTTCTCAGTGTAGTCAAGGGGATCTACCCCCATATGACGTCACATGTCATTTAAGCCTATCATTAATATTTATAATGTACGTACTACATGATATAGATTACATAAAAGACCCCGAACTCTTTATGGTACAAGCTACAAATATTTTGACACGTTAAAAAAATGTATATTTATTTGACGAAACTTTAATTGAGATTTTGCGAGATTTTGAATGTTTGTACTGAATTTACATAGTAGCAATATTACAATAATAATGCTTAATGATTATCAATTATGGTAAAGTTATTCACTTGCACTGCTGTTTTCCCAATAAAATCCTCTTGGGGGTCAAGTTTTTTTGTTTCACTAAACATTCTGTTTTTCTAAGACAAATGAATCCGCTTGGGAGATTATTCGCTTGCTTGTAATGTTTTCTCAATACATACAATAATAGTCTTGGGGAATAAGTTTCTGTTTATAAGGTAAACAATATTTCATGTTTTTCTAATACAAATATTTAAAACCAAATGAATAACAGAACAATTTGAATGGAAAAAGATTGCAATAATTCACAGATATAGCGGTGAAACACTGAGAAAGGTACAAGGGGATTGTATTTGTGTTCAAAATATTGTGAGCTTTTAAAATGACCACGAACGGACAGTGAAAGCAAGGTTCTTCCTTATCGGTCAAAATGGAAGGGTTTTCTTGAAACGTTTATCATAAATGATATGATTGTTATAATTATTTGTATAATCAATCATATCATTTTCGGACGGCAAATTGCCAGAATATTATGCAAAACTTTGTATTTTTCTACATTTGTAATACACTTTTCTGTTAGAATATATTATGTATATCTTAACCTTGATGAAAATTATGGTGCAATACCGTGTATTTGAGTTTACTTTTGTAATGATTGTAACTGAATCATTTGTATAATAAATCATATCATTTTCCGACGGCAAATTGCCAGAATAATACGCATAATTTGTATTTTCTACATTTGTAATACACTTTTCTGCTAGAATATCTTATGTATATCTTAACCTTAATGAAAATTATGGTGCAATACTGTGTATTTGAGTTTACTTTTGTAATGATTGTAATAATCATTTGTATAATCATTATATTTTCCGACGGCAAATTGCCAGAATAATACGCATAATTTGTATTTTTTACATTTGTAATGCACTTTTCTGATAGAATATATTATGTATATCTTAACCTTGAAAATTAAAGTGCAATATCGTGTATTTAAGTTTACTTTTGGAGAAAAGTTGGAAAAGGTGTTGGGAAAATTGCATTGTACTTGCGCGCGGTGTGCAAAGGTTTCTGGGATACTATATAAAGACCGAGTTCTGTTGTTGCTACGCGTTCCGCTCTTCACAAAATGACAGATCCGTAATTACTAAAAATTGTCATTTTGGCGGGTGTATTGCTATACTCAGGATATTATAACCTCTAATTTATGTGCTTTTACTGTTTCCTAAGGTAAATACAGCACGGTTGGCGTAGCGAAAGACTACGACAAGAAATTGAACTTACATCGCCTCGCCGAGTTTATTTTGGTTTCTACCGAACCGAACCGAACGACTTTTCACATGTGCTACGAGAGTTAACACGAATCGAGAAAACCTGAAGGCCTTTATACCTAGTTGCCTGTACGACATGGAATTGTATTCTAACTTTTCTAGAGTTGCACTTCGGCCAAGTTTGAGGACTTTTTCGATTGTTTACTTATAGAAATAATATATGTTGAAAGGCCACACTAGATATGCACAAACATTATGCCAGGAAACTTGGACCTTCTAGACTGTACAGATCAGAACGAAGGAAAGTTTACTCTTTTATTATTCCTTACATAGTGTTGCTTATGCTGTTGATATTTGGATATTATATTTATGA
Source organism: Metridium senile (assembly GCA_949775045.1). Taxonomy (NCBI): domain Eukaryota; kingdom Metazoa; phylum Cnidaria; class Anthozoa; order Actiniaria; family Metridiidae; genus Metridium; species Metridium senile. Next base: position 12,317,355 of record OX459109.1, read on the forward strand.
TAGTATAAGAAATAACACGAAGCAGGCAAAGCCTCTTGGAAAAACATCACAATACCAACGAGTCCAGTTTCATACAAGAACTTTGCTCAATTCTTCTGATGGCCAATATCCCGAAGATGTTTTTACACAAGACCAAAGAAGACATGGTGCAGTTTTGCTTCATATAATAGGTTTGTTCTACGTATTTCTTGCCGTGGCTTTAGCGTGCGATGAATTCTTCGTCCCTGCTTTAGAAGTTATTATCGAAAGGTTAAAAATTTCGGAAGACGTCGCTGGTGCTACGTTTATGGCAGCTGGTGGAAGTGCTCCCGAGCTGTTTATATCACTATTTGGGACATTTGCCGATCCTCATTCTAATGTTGGCATCGGTACCATCGTTGGTTCTGCAGTATTCAATGTTTTGTTTGTAATTGGTATGTGTGCGGTGTTCTCAAAACGTGTGTTGACACTGACATGGTGGCCTCTCTTTCGAGATTGTACATTCTACAGTATAGCGATATTGCTATTGATTGTATTTTTCCTGGACGGAAAGATCTTCTGGTTCGAAGCTCTGATATTATTTATGATGTATTTACTATATGTTCTATTCATGAAGTTTAACCATACGCTAGAGAGAAGAGTGAAAAACTTGCTACGGTCGAATAAAGTGAGTAAAGTTGATGCTTCAAAAGATCCTGAGTCGAACGACAATCCAGGAGTGAAGACAGAGCATTACTTAGAGGTAAGATTACAATCAATTACATCCCATGCTTGTATTGCTGCTGCTTAATTGTAACATCACGGAACATTCGAACTTAGTAAAGCCATTCAGATGCTAACGATCGAATGTATTTCAGAAATTAATTAAGGGTAATTAACACCATTTAGCAATAACTTTTTTCCTTTTTGTCACCTTTGTATTACAATACAGGAAGTGAGAAGAATCGAAATATCTGTAATCTAATATAAATTTAAATTTTACATAATGAGAATTCGTGTAGCTGGGAAACTAAGGGCATTTTATCAAACAAATTACAAATATTGGCTCGATCTGTTGCTAGGAGACCACTGTAATAATTGTAAATTATGTGAAAGCTAATATTTTATATGAAGTTGTATTTCTTGCACCTGTGTGGTGGTTACTTAAGAACACTTCTACCACAAAACAAATATACTTTTGAAAAAACTCATTTCAGTAAAACTAACATTTTCTAACACAAAGAAGCATTAACCATGACAAAGATGTGTAGTGATGTAGAAAGAAGCATGCACGTAACACAGTGTCTCTACATGTGGGTTAAATAAGCCTTTGTAGCAAGTCAATTGGGCTGTTCACCTTTTTGGTTCACAAATCAAGGTCATTGTCTACAGTTGAGAATGATTTTTATAAGTTTCTAGTTGACCTTTTTAGAAATGTTTATTTAAGAAGTGTTTACAGTGTGTAAATAAAAGATTTTTCTTAATGAAAACTTTAGAAAGTGGTTAATCCTAGGATTATGAAAACAAAAACGTTTGATTTATGAAATCAAACTTCTGTCAAACTGGAATTTTGAGTAGTTTTGGGTGAATTATGCCTATGCAAAACCCTCTGTATGAACTTAATTTTAAATTTGTTGAGTTTGAGTGTTCAAAAATTTATTCAAAACATAATTTTTTGTGTAGTTGTGGTATTTTTGAATGAATGGATAGATAGATGAATAAAAGTGATTGATGTATGAAATCATGATTAAATGGATGGATGGATGAATGGATGAGTTGACGGATGTATGAATTAATGAATGGATGGATCAATGAATTGATGGATGTATGAATGGATGAGTTGATGGATGTATGAATGAATAAATTGATGGATCAATGAATTAATGGATGTATGAATGAATAGATGGATAAAATAATGAATGAAATAATAAATGGATGTTTTGATGTATGGTGGAAAAAATGGATGAATGAATTGATGGATGATTGAATAAATGGAAGAATGGATAAATTGATGGATGAATTGATAGATAAATGAATGGATGTATGGAAGAAAAAAATAGATGAATGAATGGATGGATGTATTGAAATGGTGGATGAAGGAATAAACCAATTTTTTTATTATTAAAAATATGGACATCCACTTTCACTTGCACGGAATGGCTGCTGTAGCTTGCAATTCTCTTTTAGACATATGTAGAATATAGACAAGATATTTCTTCAACCTCTAATAATTTAACAGTAATATATGCTATTATTGCATGTATATATTCTAAGTCTACAGCGTATGATTTATTGAATGATATTGCATGATTTTATCTATATACATCTTAGTAGAACACATATTGGACACTCCTGGTAACCTTAATATTGCTTTTAAAAATAGTGGTACTTTTTCATATATATGTTAATTTTTTGCTGATATGAACAATTTTAATTTAATCACTAAAAAGTAAGTAATTGAGATTAGCATAATAATTTAGGCTAGTGTGTATGCAATGAAAATACAAGTAACAAGTGGATATTCTCGGTATATGTCACAAGAAAATATTGTATAACTTAGTATTTTATCCCACATCATATAAAATAAAGAGAGTCCACAATGTCTCATGGGAAGAGGCTGTTGAATACTGCCAAATATACAATATGGCTTGCAAGCATGCTGATTGGCTGTATTTTATATGATGCAGGAAAATAAAAATATGACATTTTTATATATGAAACCACTTCAGCATGACATGGAAAATCAATGGTTCTTTAATGCACATTTTTACTATATGTCATTTACTGTGCGAATCGAAAAACCGTGGGCACCCAGAAATATTTTAGAAATCGTTTATGGTTCATTGAACAACTCATAAACAACTCTAACTACAAAAAGTTCATCATACTACACATCAGTCAAACTTCTTGCGGTGATATAGTTGTTTCTGAGTTGTTCAACAAACAAAAAATGATTTCTGAAATATTTCTGGGTGCCCACGGTTTTGTGATTTGCACTGTAAGTACATGAAGAGGGATTTATTTTCTGTTTTTTTTTTCTAACAAAGGACAATTGACATCCTAAACATCAGTGATATGTTTTTCCCTACAGTTATATATAGAATCTTATACTTCAATTTAAACTCGCGCGCTGATTGGTTGAGAACGAAACCGGATGCGAGGGTATTTAGCGTGGAATACCCTCTCATCCGGTTTCTGAATTCATCGGAACGAGCAGCGAGCAGCGCGCGTCTGGTTTTTGAAGCTTAAATTGAAGTATAAGATTCAAGGAAAATTCATTTTTGGACTCGGGAATTCCACGTTTGAATTTCACTCGAAAAATCAATATCGCACTCATCGCTCCGCGGACTCCGCGATTCATGCGATATTGATTTCTCTCGTGAAATTCAACGTGGAATTCCCTCGTCCTCCAATGAATTTACCTATAGTATAACCTTTGTTTTAGAAGCACTGACAAGTCTTCTCGTTATTGTCATTTTAGTAAATGATGCTTTTATTTACTGCCTCGTAAAATACATAAATTCACTCTAATAAGATTATTGCACAGCTTTGTTGACAAAAAAGATCTTGAACTGTCTTGAATTAAGCTCTTTATGACATGGAAACGACTAAGGTCATACAATATATGAATACCGCAGTATCCACTATAATAAAAAAGAAAGGTCAAGACTATAGTTCGAGTTCTTCATTGCGGAGTGTAAGACTCAATTGTAGGTATATTAGTTGAACTGTGCTACCAAAGATTGTACTATTAAAATATAAAATAATATATCACATGCTATTGAGGTTATATATCAATCGAATAACAGTGTGCAATGAAGAACTCAAAACTGGTCTATATTACTGTGTAAAACAGAAACTTGATATGTTATGACAACAATGATGATGAGAATGTTGTCGGCAGGGGGTGGATCCAGGATTAAAAGAAAGGGTGGGACGTACGGAAAACTTTATACTAAGAACAAACCTTCAAGACCATATGCAAATTATTTATTTTTTGCCAAGTTTGAATAAAATCCAATTTAAAAGGTGGGCTGTGACACAATCAGCTAGCCCACCCCTAAATCCACCCCTGGTCAGTTTTGATGGTTAATATATACATATGATGATGGTGAATAGTGTTATTGTCATTAACAGTCCTGGCACTTCATTCATCCCTGTTTTAATGCAACTATTAATCTCTTATGTTTGTCTATTTTTACAGAAAGCGATGGAGTATTTAAGTTCAAACAACAAGAACACTACAGAAAAACCATGCTTTCACTATGGGGCACTTCAATTGGTTGTCAATACAATTGACCCACTGTGGGATGGTAAGTCTTTTTATTGCTAACCATTTAAAACCCGCCCTCCCCTCCTTCTCTTGTGTATTATTGTCAATACAATAATTATTGACCCACTATTGGATGTTCGATCATTGCAAAATGACTGTATTAATTCTTGTTCTGTTTTTATAGCTTCATTGGCCGTCAGAGTAAAACACTTCAAACAGATATCCAAAAGCAAAAACAAAGAACCTAAACACTCGACAATTGATCTACAAAAGAGATCATCCGAAAACTCTAATCAACTTTCATTCAATACAACGACTAACGGAACTATACAGACCGACTGCAGCTCTGTGACTACTAGAGATAGGGGACAATCTCTACAAAATTATGAAGATAAAGATTTAGGTGCTGGAACCTCAATAAGTGAACTTATGACGACTACTGTAGAAATAGTTCCTCACAATCAATTAGCAACGGCAGAGTCACCGATCCCTGGGATGTATTTAGAAAACAATAACAAGAGAAAGACGTCTACAGAATCAAGACTTTCAACAACAATGATTGGTACTGCATCTTCTCAGAAGGAGCTGGTAGATGAAAATGATGACATTGATGATGTAAGTTTATATTTAATACATATTTAACAAAAAAAAGTTCAGCAAATGCATGACCTCTATCAGATAGAGCTTAAACTGATCTAGCAGGTGTGTGAGAGAAATGTCCAGCATGCACTGCATGACCTCTATCAGATAAAGCTTAAACTGATCTAGCAGGTGTGTGTGAGAAATGTCCAGCATGCAATGCATGACCTCTTTCAGATAGATCTTGAACTAGCATTTATCTAGCATTATAATTCAACAGCAAATTTCCCTCCGCTCTCATTGATTGAGGGGCAATCAACTGATGTGATAGTGCCCGCCGCAAAGGGATGCTATCAGCGCTTAGTGCTCGCTGAGCTTTTCGTCTGCTTATATAGAGCTTGAACTATCTAGCAGCAGGAGTGGGTTATCTTGGATAACTCATCATTTGTTTACTAAAACCTTAAGTTAAAGTTGTTTGTTTGTTTGATTTTAGATTGAGGATACTCAACCCATAGACCTTAGTTGGCCCAGTGGATGGAGGGATCGTCTTGTTTATATCATTAAAGCACCACTTATGTTTCTAATGTACTATACAATGGTTGATGTCAGAAGACCTGTAAGTATCTACATTCATCAGTGTCCCTTTTTACAGTGAAGCCCCTTTATAAATTCTCTACCAGACAGTGCTGGGATCAAAATTGATTATCTTCTATTGTTTTAAGGAGGGATTGGGATAATGCGGTTTTGGTCTGTTTTAGGCACGCAGACCTAGATCATGCAGGGGTAGTGATTAGGGTGACAAGTCACCCCCTTCCTTTTCGAAAAAAAAAAAAAAAAATAATAATAATAATAATAATAATAAAAATAGAAAATTAAATAAAATTGAACTAAAAAAGATACAATTTTTTTTTGATTTTCACCCCCAATAAAATCTTGGACCTGCACCTGGCACTGTTTCTTGCGTATCTGTGGTACGCGGTTTATCACAGTAAAATGCAAGATCAATAACGGTATTTCAGTATTGCCAAAATTAATTTAATATTTCTTGTAGTTTTGACGTTTTTGTTGAATTTTGTACGGTATTGCGTTTTTGACAACCTTCAATGACCCCTCCCACCCCGTTTTGGGTGTTTGCAAATCTGAGTGCAGAAAAGGTGACCTTTTTACACTTAATCTTTCACAGGAAAGGGTCAAGTACTACCCATGGACATTCTTTATGTCAACTGTGTGGATTGGAGGTTATTCCTACCTTTTAGTGTGGTGGGCAAAGATTGCTGGTGATACATTTGGGATACCCACTTCAGTAAGTAAACTTGAAGAAATTAATAATGATGACAATGATGATGATGATGCTCAATGATGATGATGAAGTTCATAATGTTCATATTTATGATGGTGATATTGATAATAATGTTGATAATAGTGCGAGAGAAATATGGTGGTGATAATGATGGATGATGATAATAACGGTCATGATAATGATGATGGTGATGTTGATGACAGAAATGAAAATGATGATGATGATAGTAATAATTAGCATGATCGTAAATAGCCGTAGTCGTGATGAGGATGATAATGATGATGACAGTGATGATGATGCATGCAGGGTATGACCTAACGTGTGTTTTTCCCAAGGTGATGGGCTTGACGTTCCTGGCAGCAGGTACAAGCATACCAGACCTAATCACCAGTGTGTTGGTGGCCAGGAAAGGGTTTGGTGACATGGCAGTATCTAGTTCTATTGGTAGTAACATGTTCGACATCACTGTAGGGTAAGTACAAACACGAGCACAATGCGTCTGTAGGTGCGAACGCTCCTCTTTCTATTTGTAAGATAGGGTAGTACTTTAAGCGATCAAGACTGAGATCAAATCAAACTTCGCATGGTGAAATAGGATAGTTATAGCAGTTTCATTAGCAAATATAAAGAATGCGGGTCGCCGTTCTCGTTTAGGAGTGAGATGATCTCAAAGTGAAGCCTTTTTCTTGTCCGGCAACAATTGCGCTATCATGAATAAACACGGATAACTTAGTAGTTTTTGGCTCAAAATCGTAGCCGTCATGCAACGTTCGCTGTCGCTTTTCATCAAAATAGGTATATTATTTAGGATTTTACTATATATTTTTTTCATTCAAATTTTGAACACTCACAGCTTATTGGCTGATCGATCGATTGATTGATCGATTGATTAATTGTTTATTTGATTGATTGAGTAAGTGATTGTTTGATTGATTGATTGAAATTGATCAAACTTGAACTGATCACGATAATGTTGATATAGTCTATTCGTATGTTTTGGTATTTCTTCTAACAATTCTGTTTACATTCCAGGCTTCCAATACCATGGATGGCCTACTGTGCGATCAACGTAGTTAAATCGATCACGGTCAGCAGTGATGGACTATTCTGTTCTGTCATCATGCTTTTCCTTATGCTTATATCAGTGATTACTACAATAGCTTTGTCAAAATGGCAGCTGTCCAAGTTACTCGGTGCAACCATGTTTGTTCTCTACATAGTGTTTATTTTGTTATCGTTGCTGTTGCAATTCAACATTATAAGCTGTATTAAAGTAAGTAGGATATTTTTCATGTTTTAAAACTCAGTAATGCATAGCTACGGCAATATTTGTATGATTGTGGAAAGTTCAGTGCCGTGATGTGCGTGCCTTGCCGCGACCGTGATGTTTGTAGAATGTTTTGACGTGCCTTGCCGTGCCTTGACCGCGTTCGTGCTGTGAGCTTTTCATAGTGATGTGAAATCTGCTCTACCTCAGGGTCGTGACGAGGGAAGTTTTCTCGTGATGGATCCCGATTTTTTATACAGAAGTTTGATCCCTGATCCCGAAAGCTCGCGTATTTCGATCCTTGATCCCTTGATCCCTGAATTTATTCGTACGGTCCCTATCCCTCTTCTATGATCCCTGACTCCAGCTGATTCGGACTCATGATACCTGATCCCACATCCCTCGTCACGACCCAGCTACCTCGTTACTACCCTGTCCGCCCCATCCCCTTATGGACTGTATGGGAATGGGGCTGACACTAGAAACAACTGGGTCCATTCACACTTATACGAAATCTGCTCTATATGAAAAACTGTTCATTGCATCGTCTAAGAGGCCGGCAATGCAAATCTCTGACCTTTTAAGTTGAATGGATATTCTGTTTCCTGATTTCGATCGTCTATTATTTTATCCCAAACACCATGATCTCGTTCTAAAGGGCTTTCTTTACAAGATAAGTTCTATTTGCTACATACCCCTTTTAAAAAAATAAATAGAGGCCAGTGTCGGAGTGAACTGCAAATGGCTATTTGCACATCCGAAAGTTGACTTCATTTTATTAAAATCTTTTTTTCTTATTTTCATTTCAGTTATCATAGCACTCATCCAGCACTTCCGAACCAATGGCGATTAAATATCGATTGCTTCCTTTCTTTTAGTTTTGGTGGTACCGATAAAGAGAATATTATCGAGTCAATGACGATTAAATATCGATTGCACTCTGCAATATAATTTTGGTGTTTTCAATCAAAACAACATCGTCGAGTCAATGACGATTAAATATCGAGTAAATATATAAAAATAATGCTTTGAGTAAACGTATCGATTGGATATCGATTACCTCAATAGCAGTAACATGCACAATGAGATTAGTCTCGAGTCATTTCTCGTGGGAATCAGTGACGATTAGATATCGACTTCATGTCTCGAATTTGAACTGTTAGAGAAAATAAAACGATGTAAATATTTTTGGACGACAAAGAAAACACTGAAATACACGATTGTACATAAAACTCAAACAAATACAATTTTGTAACATATATTTATACTGAATCAAGTTGTACAAAAAAACATCCATACGCTTTTTAGATCTTTTTTAAATGTTCTTTATTTAAGCCTTTGTTTGGTATTTAATGCATCAAATCATAGTTAATATTAACTATGGTCAAATGAATAAGAAAAAGAGTGATTTACAAAGACATTTTATATAATATATTAGGTAAGTCGTGATCTGATTGAAATAAAAAAGTGTACATAATATGATTTGTAGTCAGTGTGGTTGTTGCTATAATAAATAATGTAATTTGTAGTAAGGGAGCGGTCATTAATTACTATAAAATTTCTAAAACATTATCCCAAAAATTATTGTCCCTCCCAAAACCAAAGCCTAAAATACCTTAGCCCCCCCTAAATTTACCGGCCCTCTCAAACAGCGCATTTCTACTCATTTCAAATTACAACTGCGCTTTACAATCGAACTGAAATTTTGGGTCGCTATCTAGGGAGTGTGCAGTAATTATCAGGAAGGTGGGGCTGAATAACCAGAGAGGGTAATCAAGGCAACCTCGTTCCGAAGGGCCCTCTCCCTGGCTCTTTATTTCCCACCCCACCCCAAAGCGAAGGAAGAGGGCCCTGGGAACGAGGTTGGTATCAAGGAAAATAGATGTGGAGTGAGTGGGGGGCTCGAACTAAATTATGCACTTGATAATTAAAGGCATAGCATTGATGATTCTTAAATTCAGAAGAGATACCACAAAAACAATTATTAAAAAGCGCTGCTTATATACGAAAATCGATGACCACCCGGACATCGACACGTCTGGAATATTCTGTGTTTTACCGTATAAAGACGTACAATTAGACTGCGGACAGTCCCTACTTTTCCCTCCGGGTTCCCTAAATTTTAACTTTAAATAATACAAGGACGATCTCCTCGTCCGTGTATTATTTAAAGGCTCATTTTTATCTCGTTTTCCTCGGAATCCGTAGGGAAAAGTAGGGACTGCTCGCAGTTTAACGTACATGGGCATGAAACCTCAATTATTGAATGCAATATCGAAACACCAGCCACAGAGATTAACAATGTAGGTAAGTGTTTCCAGCTGAGATTGATGTGACCACTGTTGTGATTTCATTTAAAAGAACTGCTGGAGGTATCAAGAAGCAAGGTCAAGTGCAGTTGCACCATGTGATATTTGAGTTGTTTGGCGGTCCGCTGAAGAGAAGAACAGAGAAGAGATAAAAGGAAGAGATGAAGAATTAAAAGAGATTACAGGCTGGGTGATGTCATGTCGCTATGCAAGAGAATATAAATTATTCTTAATATAAAAAATATCTTGCACTTTCTTTTGTTCTAAGATTATCAGTGTGAATTTTGTTTACTTTGATTGTGGCTGTTTGGATATACTATAATTTTACATGTTATTTTGCCTCACCTTTTCTCAATCAGTAATATACTTTACATTTATCAAAACAGACAGACGCGAAGAAATTGGGAAATGAATAAAGAAAGGAGATAAAAAAAGAAAGACAGAAAGTAAGATGGGGAAAAAGGAAAAAGTGAAGAAAGGCAGGAACGTTGTAGTGGATTAAACAATCACTTAAATTAAAACTCTTTATTTCTTTTCCTCACGAACCCAATGTTTTATAGTCAAAACGCAGTGTCCAGCATTATACAATATTTACTTCTCAAAGTGTCCACTTTTAATACAACACACGTTTTCCATCATGAACAGCGCCAAGAACCACAATGTATTTGTTGTATATCCCGGTTGTGTATAGTCTTTGTGTCCTATTAAAATATCAGTATATCGATGAAGAGCATTTTACGACATTCTATACAAAGCCCTGTTATGCAATATCTACAATCGATGCAACAAAGGCTCGCACTTTCGTCATTCAATCCACAATCAATCCACATTCAAATTTCTAGAAGTCAATGCATCGTCCTTTACGTTCCCAGTCTCCATATCTTGTAGGTTCAGGTCCTTTGGGTCCTCCTCTCTCCTTAGTCGCAGGATTGATGTCATTTGGATACGGCGCAAAAGGATCTGCTTCTTTTTCTTCTTCTGAAATCTCTGAGTTCTCCTCAGTTTTTGTTTGTTTACTCTCTGGCTTTTCAACTTTATCGCTAAATCTTCGATATAAGGCCAGCTGAGGTATTGATCTAGCAGACTGCAATGTTAATACGCTCCTTACCCCAAAAGATCTTGCATAATTCGAGTTTAAAGTAGCGAGACCTTGAAATACACGTCTTAGATGAACCGCCATTTTGAATATTACCCACAATGCTTTTGTTATGAAATAACCCATTTGTACATCCGGGGAACTGCGTACATTTCTTGGCGCTAAACTTCAAGATTCAAGATGGCGGAATGTGGATTTTATTTTGGTTTTATATGCCTCGATAATTTGGCGTTTTTAATCTGAATTTCTCGTTATAAAAACCTGGAAGAAGGCTCAGTTAGTTCTTCAAGATGATGGTCTCAAGATCTGTTGGAATTATGCCGAATCCTTTGGATACCAGAGAGATATTTTATAGTAATTTGTTGCTGTTGCATTTCGACCCAGTAGCGATGGAATCCAGAGAAAAAATACCATTTAACAGGTACGATATAGTTTAAAAATGTACATTTATCTACATCAGTTAAAAAAAAATTCAGTTGGAATTTAGTAATTTATAATTATTTTGTAAAATATTTGAAAACCTGAAGCAGAATGTCTCAAATACCAAAATAGTGAAAGTGTATTCATTATAACTTAAACTGAAAATATTCAGGTTTTATTTATTAAAAAATAGAGAGAGTTTAATAGAAAATAGATTGTTAGGAAAAAATAACTTCAGTTCAGTTCAGAGCAAGAATTGTATTTTGCTCAGGAGTCATGCAATTTTTGACAACTTAGGATTGTTTTGAAATGCAGGTACAACAATAGCCCGGAGTATCCAATCGATGATAATCGATCATCGGAAAATCAATCGATCAATCGATATAAATCAATATAATTTGGTAATTGATATCGATTGATATTGGTCAATTGATGATCAATCGATAGGTCACAAAGATTTTTGTCATCGATTGATAATCGATATACTAAATTATTATTGATTATCAATCGACATCTAAATTGTCATCAAATGTCAATCGATACCGGCTAAATTGTGAAGGTCACAAAGATTTTTGCCATTGATTGATCATCGATTTCCAATATCAATCGATAAATTGATATCGATTGATATCGATTTTATCGATTATCGTTTTCATCGATTGGATACTCCGGGAACAATAGATAACTCACAAATGATATTCATCCTCTTTTGTTTCTATTTGTTTTTATATATATGTTGTTCTCAAAAGATCAACTACATCTGCATGATTATCATTTGTGGTGATTCTACAGTTGCTCCTTTCAGCAGCTAAATATATTGTATTGTGTAATTATGTCTTATAAAACCTTCATAATAATTTATTAAAAAAATAATTAATAATTATTGTTGAAAATGAGGCTTTGCAGTATTTGATGACTTAATTTTTAGTGTGATATAATTACTAAAGATACAGCAGTAACTGTGTTTGCAATATTTTGTCATTTGGTAAGCCCCCTATATGTCAATACATAGGCCCTGTCCACACATATGTACATATTTTTAAAACAAATTTAAATTGTATATTTTCCCTTCCACCTTCTTTTTCAGTGATCGAAACGTAGTTTATGTGTGTACGGAAGGCAAAAATGGAGCAAAAAAACTCAATTTTCAAAAATACGTGTGGACAGGGCCTAAGCTTGCCTACCTTTAGAAGTATTAAATATTGTTGTAACAAACCATGTTTGTTTACTCCAACCAGGGACATGTTTGCTTTACCTAACAAGAAAGCAATGGAAGTTGTTATGTATTTCATGTTTTCCAAACTCAACCCTCAGATGACTTATGAAGAATTCAGGTATTAATTAACAATTGATATTATTAGCAATAGGCAGGTTCCAGGTTAGGTGATTGTTTCAAAAGAATACTTACCGTAATTGTGACTCAAACGAAATGAAAAACTATTTATCAATGTGGGAAATTCTGTGGGTGCATGTCTGAAAATAATTCAGTTTTTTTTTTTACCCTTCAGTTTTAGATCATGATTATTTTTTTCTTGAATGTTAACTGTAATGTTACGTGATGTTCACTACAGTTTTGACTTTCTGCAGCCTCAGTTATTCTAACAGCTATATGCTGCTACCAATCAAGAAACTAAACGATGCATATTAGTATAGACTAGCAACAGCCAAAAACGTGTTTCACAACTAGCCGTTGGAATGTCTGTGTTTGCAGAAAGCTGAAAGTAATTTCATTCAATACAAAAGTATTATCTTAATCAATAATCTCAATTTATTTAATTTATTTCATACCAGGGGCTGTTGGCCTGTCAAAAACAAAGTGGATGAGCAAAAATTCCGTAAAACCTGTTATAACTGGGTTTCAAGACTTTCAAAGGTCAGTAGAAGAGTGCCTCCATGTTGGCATTAGTGATCAACACATCACATTCAAAAGGTTTACTGATTTTCAGGGGTTGGAATAAACTGTCAACACCCCTTAAAAATACTGACAAGGTCTCATTTGATATCTTTTTTGAATTAGTCTTATTGTTTTTATTGTGATTGCTATTGTTTTTATTGTGATTGTGATTGTTTTTATTGTGATTGCTATTGTTTTTATTGTGATTTTTATTGTGATTGCTATTTTATTTGTGATTGTTTTTTTGTGATTGTTATTGTTTTATTGTTATTGTTTTTATTGTGATTGCTATTGTTTTTATTGTTATTGCTATATTGTGATTGCTATTGTATATATTGATTGTTTTTGTTGTGATTACTATTGCTATTAATAATAATAATAATTATTCTTATTTATAAAGCGCAAATACAAATCTGTTCTAAGCGCTATACATTGATAGTTACAAACAACAACAATTGTTTTTATTGTGATTGCTATTGTTTTTATTGTTATTGCTATTGTTTTGTTATTGCTATTGTTTTTATTGTGATTGTGATTGTTTTTATTGTGATTGCTATTGTTTTTATTGTGATTGCTATTGTTTTTATTGTGATTGTGATTGTTATTGTTTTTATTGTGATTGCTATTGTTTTTATTGCTATTGTTATTGCTATTGTTTTTATTGTGATTGCTATTGTTTTTATTGCTATTGTTTTTATTGTGATTGCTATTGTTTTTATTGCTATTGTTATTGCTATTGTTTTTATTGTTATTGCTATTGTTTTTATTGCTATTGTTATTGCTATTGTTTTTATTGTGATTGCTATTGTTATTGCTATTGTTTTTATTGTGATTGCTATTGTTTTTATTGCTATTGTTATTGCTATTGTTTTTATTGTGATTGCTATTGTTTTTATTGCTATTGTTATTGCTATTGTTTTTATTGTGATTGCTATTGTTTTTATTGCTATTGTTATTGCTATTGTTTTTATTGTGATTGCTATTGTTTTTATAGTTATTGCTATGTGTTTATTGTTATTGTTATTGCTATTGTTTTTATTGTTGTGATTGCTATTGTTATTGTTGTAGGAGGAAAGTGATACATATTTCCCTAGAGTCGTCCAGTCCTTGTTTCATTCTCCTGGAGGTAATGCATTATTTTGTCATCAGAAGTATAACACTGCTTCATGCCGTACTATGTCTGGGAGTTGTTACTATGTCTATCTACCCAGTGGATAATAATTATGTAAACTATCCAACACGTACACTCTCTTCCACTGTATTCATTCTTACATTACACAACATACCACTCACAAGTTGATTTTTGTTGAGGAAAGAAAATTGGAAAACCATTAAACAATTGTGGCATATAGGAGGGAAAACAACAAGCAAACACATGACTAAATGGGTAATAGTGTTTTTTTCATCAGCAACATACCACTCACAAGTTGATTTTTGTTGAGGGAGGAAAATTGGAAAACTATCAACCACTTGTGGCATAGGAGGGAACACATCAAACAAACCCATGATTAAGTGGGCAATAGTGATTTTTTCATCAGCAACTTTTTGGAAAAAATGTAACCAGTTAATTTATTAAATGATTGTTTGATTGTCAATGGATGGTTTGGTTATTTGGCTGATTGATTTTAATGGTTGGTAATTGGTTGATTGATTATTTATTATTTTCTTTATGAACAATATTTAAGGAGAGATGCCCAGTTCAGGATAGCTGGTTTAAATGGGGCTCTGCACAAAACATACATCACATTGCATTTACATACATGAAGATTGATAGATTGATTGGTTGATAAAATTTGTATTTTGCTAAAACATGTTTTGTTTCAGGTGACAAGTTCTATAATTTTCTATTGTTATTCTCAATGTATGTGCTGAAGGTTGTTATGCTTAGAGATCACAGTAAGTATTCTAACATACATGAAGTTCCTTAGTCCAAAACATAATATTATTTTGATTCAGTGTACAAATATGAGAAGTTAGTCAGTCTAGAGCATCTGCAGTTGCCATATACACTGTACATGTATATACCTAATTCAAAAAAGGTTGACGGGTGAACAGCGAATGGTGATTAGCGATTGCACGGGCGAAAGGGACTGTGGGTAATATACAAATTTCTTCTTATTCCATTCTAAATTACCCAAACACCGTTCAGCGATGACCATAGATGGGTGTCTCGAAGGTTTTGCTGAACGGTGGATGCATTGTTTGGGTAATTTAGAATTGAATGAGAAGGAACTCGTATTACCCATAGTTCCTTTCAGTCATGCAATCGCTGTTCGCCCCGTCAACCTTTTTTTTAATTAGGTGTATGTACATATACATACATTGTACATGTATGAGAAGTTAGTCTAGAACAACAGCTATTAAAATTGGTCTCCATATTTCAATTCAGTGTAAATGTTTGGGAGAATTTGTTTCAACTTTGCTTCATTGTATGTGAAGCTATTGTAGTCTGATGGGAATAATAGTTATTTTAAATTGGTCACTATACATTTCTTTTACATGTAATTAATGTTGTTGTTTTTGTGAATCAGGTCGACATGTTTCAATACCTACATTCCCTTCAAAGTCTATTCATAATCATTCATTTTCACAAGTCATCTCTAAATCTCTCCAAGTTCATACTTCGCTGCATAGAAAAAGGTACTTGGTTATGTTGATGATGATGGTAATGATGATGGTGGTAATGATGATGATGGTAATGATGATGACGATGATAATGATGATGATGATGGTAATGATGATGATGATGATGATTGTAATGATGATGATGATGATGGTCATGATGATTATAGTGATAGTTGTTTTGGTGATTATAATGATAGTGTTGGTAATGATGATGATGATTGTGATGATGATTATAGTGATAGTTGTTTTGGTGATTATAATGATAGTGTTGGTGATGATGATGATGATTGTGATGATGATGATAATGATGATAATGATAGACATTTATTATTAATAATGATGATTGTGATGAAGATATATATTGTAAAGATAATGATGGTGATTATATTGGCAACAATGATGACATTATGTTGAAATGTTTGTAGGATAGTAATGATAATGATGATAGTCAACGATGACAATGATTACTGATGATTATGATAACAATAGTAATAATATTATGAACAATGATGATGATGGTAATTCCAGTTCATTAACTATCATCTAATTGTCTTCATCAGGTTTTTAGAGCTGACACAATATTCTTTAGAAGTTCAACAACACTGGAAAAGTTATTCTATGTATGTCATTTGATTATTCATTCTTATAAAATTGTGTTTTTTTACTGCAATCTTAGTCTCTTTTCATTGATTTTATTTTCAATTTATCTGCTTTGATAGTGAATTAAAAATTATGCTTTTCATAATTTTAAATATTCATTCTTATGAAATTGTTTCTGCTCACATGTTAGTGTTTGAGTATTTCTTTATGTTTTTGTTTTTTCTCTTTATCTACTCCACTTTGATAGTGAATTAAACAAAGAGAATAGAAGACTGAAAAAGAAGAAAAGAGAGATAGAAAAACAACTACAAAAAGAAACAAGTTATAAAGGAGAACAGATGGCTAAAAGGTTAGTACTTAATATCATTATAATAATGATGATTGTGGTGATGACTTACACTGTAAAGTGAAATACAAAAATAAAGTCTATACTGATGATGTTGATGTTGAATAATGATGATGATGATTAAGGTGGTGGTGGTGAAGAATAACGATAAGGGTGGTGATGATGATAAGGGTGGTGATGAAAAAAGGTGGTGGTGATGATGATGAATGTGGTGCTGTTGATGGTTAATGATAATGATGGTAAAATATGGTGGTGATGATAAGGATGGTAGTAATGATGATAAAGTCAGTGACGATGCTGATAAGGATGGTGGTGATGATAAAGATGAGTGAAAATGGTGGTGATGATGAATGATGGTGATGAAATTGACAATACAGAAGGGGTGATGATTATAATGCTGATTATAATAATTGTTTTTATCATATTTTCAGTATGGCTTTCAGTAATGACTACCAGAGAGAAGTAGATACCCTTCAAAGAACACAGCATTTGCAGAAAGTAAGTATAATAATAACTAATAATTGATAGTTATTTTATTGTATCCAATGTTCCTCTCTTCATTCTTCAGGTCAGGGTATTATGGAAGGGTCTGGAAGAATTTTATCTGGAGCACAAACCACAGGTCAGCAATAACAGAAGGAACTAGATTACAATAAACTAAAAGATGATGCTGATAAGTTGTGATTGTCTTGGTGTGTTTAGTCTTGAGAAAGACTATTTGTGTCACCTTTCAAGATTCCAAAACCTGGGCAGAAAAATGTTCATTATTTACTGTGAAGATGACAATTTTTGTTCTTCTTTTTGTTTTCCTTTGAAGGTTGTGGAATCAGTTCTTACTAATCAAGCTAACCAACATCATCTAGATGCTACTGATGTTGAAGTCAAAGTAAGTGTTTTTATGAAATGGAAACTAGCGAGTAAACAAGTGGGGAATACATGTATGTGTTATTCATTTTATTTATACCACAGTCAATAAAATGAAATTTATAACACCATAAAAAATTACACACTAGCCCTTTGTCTGAGTAAAAGAGAAAAAGGTATTAATGTGGTTATGAGACCATTGTACAATGGGCCATATGCATTATAGTGTCATATACTATCAAGAATGCTTTGCTTACTTGGCAAAGGGATTGAATAAGTTTGAATAAGAAAGAAAAGTGGTAAAGCATTCTGGTACTGGTAGTAAGATTATGCCATCATGCAAATGGCCTATTAAACTATAATTCTAAGTTTATATGTTATTCTCTTTTATAGATTCCTGATTTGTTATTGAGAGAATTTGAAAGGGATATTCACATGGTAATTATTATTTTGATGGGTTCAAAATGATTATGGTTGTGGAGGTGGTGATGATGTGATGAAGATGAGTGGTAAGATGATTGATTGTGATAATGGAAGTTGTGAGCAAAAATCATTATGAAGGTGTTGGTGTTTATGTAATGATAATTATGGTAATGACAATAATGATGATGTTGCTAATGATGATGGTTATGGTAATGATGATAACTATGGTAATAATGATGATGATGGTGGTGGTGACATTGATGACTAGAGTATTAATCATGATAATAGTGATAATAATGATAGTGGTAGTAACATTTACTTCTTCCATTCCTACAGAAAAGAATTGGCAACACATACATTGGTGGGAAACTAAATTTACTCAGGTTAGCATGCCAAACCAACCCACAGTATATCTTTTATTTGCAATGTCAAAATTAGTATATTATCGCTATTTGTACAATAGGTATTGTTATATAGCTAATCATTTTGACTATATAATGAGCATTCTCATTGGTTGATAGATGCTCACGTGATACTAGTTAAATCTAACTGTATCCCGACCGGGATACAAGTGCCCAGCGCATTGAATAAAAATTCAAATTTTCTTAATTGACTTGTCTAAAATGATTAGCTATATAACAAAACACTTAATGACAGATCCCTCGGGAAACCAGTTAGCTTTGTTTCCCTCGAATCTCAATGTTTCCCGAGGCTCGATTCTCGGGAAACAAAACTAACTGTTTCCCTTGGGACCAGTCATTAAGTGTATAGTATGCTCCCATCTACATTATTCTACTGTAATGTTATTGATTTGTTGTTGTTAGATATCACAAGAACTTGAATAAAAAGTATACATGTTTGTGTTCAATTATATTTTGAGAACTAAGAAAGCTTTTATTGATTTTTGTAGCCTTGTTCAACTGTGGAATCTTTCTCTAAACCTAGTAAAGGACAAAATACAACAAGGTTAGTGGGTCTGCTGTAACATTTTATTCATTTATCCACCCACCCACCCAACCATCCATCTATTCATTCATTCATTTATTTATCCATCCATCCATCTATTCATTCAATCATTCATTTATTTATCCATCCATCTATTCATTCAATCATTCATTTATCCATCCATCCATCTATTCATTCAATCATTCATTTATCCATCCATCCATCCATGTATTCATTCAATCATTCATTTATCCATCCATCTATTCATTCAATCATTCATTTATCCATCCATCCATCTGTTCATTCAATCATTCATTTATCCATCTGTCCATTCATTCATTTGTTCAATCATTCATTTATCCATCCATCTATTTATTTAATCATTCATCCATTCATTTATCCATCTGTCCATTTATCCATTCACTCATTCATTTGCTCATTCATTGACTCATTTGCTCATTCATTCATTCAACAATCATTTCATTCATTCAAATTCACTCATTCAATTTCCATGCATTTAGTCACTCATTCATTCATTTTTTATTCATTACTCATTCAATTTATTCAATTCATTCATTTGTTCATTCCCTCATTCATTTTCTTACCACTCACTCACATATTCATTGAAGAATTATTTGTCATCATTCATCTGTCCATTCATCTATTTTTATCCATCTTTGTTTCATTTATGAATGTTTTTTATTTTGGGGTTTATTTAGATTCAGTACCAGGTTTTGATGAAAGCTCTCCTAAAATCAAGAATGACATCCATACTCACCAGTCTCTACTCACAAATGCTGAATATCTAAGGTAATCTTGGTGATGACGGTACTGGTGCTAAAGACATGAAAATGATGACGATGATTGTGATAATGGGGTTGATAATGATGGTGATGATGATAATGATTGTGATGATGATGATGAGGATGATGATGATGATGGTATTGATAAAGATGATGATGATTGTGATGATGAAATGATTGTGATAATGATGATGTTGATAATGGTCATTGTGATGATGATAATGATTGTTATGATGATAATGATAATGATGATGATAATGGTGTTGATGATAATGATGGTGATGATGATAATGGTGTTGATGATAATGATTGTGATGATGATTGTGATGATGATAATTATAATGAAGATGATGATAATGGTGGTCATGATAATATGGTATTTCCCATTATAATGCTGGTTCCATTGACAGCAACAATGATGATGAAGATAATGATGTTGTTTATGATAATGATGATGACACAGCATTATTATTGTAGTATGATTTATGATATTATGATGCCTATGATTGTTATGATCATTAGATCAACTCTAACAAAAGAGACTATACCAGAACTGAAACAGTCAGTTGATCAACTCAAGACTAAAATATATCAAGACATGATTGAACTGGAAGGAATGTTACAGGCGCAACACCCTCCAGCTTTTGTAAGTATTATACTTGAACACTCTCACTGTACCACTTAACAGATCTAACAGTTTAACCTCAGCCATGATAGCATGTAGTATATCCCTTAGAATTGGACTAACAACTCACTTAAATGTAAAAAAATACACACATAAACTAACAATCTAAAACATTCTCAAGCTTGCCATTCAATTAAAATTTAAAATATATCTGCTATGTTTTCACGCATTTATCAAAACTGAGATGTATTTGGGAGAATTCAAGAGTGGGTCAGTCCAAACACGAGATAGTAGACTGCTTGAGAATTCTCCCAAACTTATTGAGGTTTTCATAAGGCTGTGAAAACAGAGAAGACATTTCTGCTTCTTTTCTTTTGTAAAATAACAATCATGAGAAATGACAAATTTTCATTCATTTGACAATGACATTTCTTCTTTTTTGACCAATCAACACACAAGTACTATCCCAATTAATTTATATACAATGGAACCCTGTTAATCCAGCCACCGAAGGGACAGCCCAAAGTGGCCTTATTAATGGGGTGGCCGTATTAAGCAGGTAAATCTAATAGAAAATGTATGGACATGCATTTCGTTGGGACCTGAAAAACTGCCCGTAATAATGGGGTGGGCATATTAAGCGGTTGGCTGTAAGGCGCGGTTCCACTGTAATTTCTTTTACCAAGCAAAACTTACAAAAAGATGTGTTTTGTTGTTGTTTTAGAAACTTGGCTTGGGTTTGATACCAGCCACACCACCAATATCATTCAAGGCAGCAGAAACACCAGCTAGCCAAAGAATAACTTCATTTCAAGAATCTCTGAGAAGAACTCCTGCTGCGGGTAGGATTGACTTTCTCTTGAAAATTATTTGATTAGTTTATTGAATGCTGTTGTTTTTCTTTCATTACTCTTGGTCCATCATCCATTTTTTCTTTTGTTTCTAAATTTAAATAATATAATAAGCTTGTCCATCCATCGATCCTTTTGTCCATTCTTTCTTTATTCATTTTTTCCATTCATTAGCTCATTTATTCATGCATTTTCTCTCTGATTCATGCATTTATTTATTTATTTATCATCATTCATTCATTTATTTTTTGTTCATTTATTCATGTATTTTCATTCATTTCATTTGTCTGTATATTCATCATTTCATTGATTTGTCCATTGATTGATTGAATTATCAAATGAATTCAGTGAATATATAATGTTTGTTGTTTTTAGTGTCTACACCTGATGTCATTAATGCTTGGTCTGAATCACTAGTAGGACGGCGACCACCAGGTAGAACCATGGAAAACTGGCTTAACTATCATGATTATCATAAGCATCACCACCACCATCATCCATTATGTCATCATTATATATCACATCATTGTTGTTATCACTACCACTGTCATCATAACCATCACCATCACCATGTTTTCAGAAGTTAGGGACGGACCATTTGATTTTTGTAGGGTGGGTGTGTAGATTTTCAGCGTGATCAAAATTTTGTTTTAGCCCTCCAGTGGTGCAAGATATTTTTTTGCTGTAATGCTCAATATATTTTTTGACATATTGACGTTGCATGATTTTTTTTTAGGTTGGAGAGCTTGCTCAAAATTTTTTTGGGGATTCAACCCACCCCCCTACAAATATTAAATTATTACATCAACTCACATAATATACCACAACCCTATACTAATTCCCCAATTTCTTCTTAGTTCATTCTCACAAGACTCACTTGTCCAAACCAAACAGACCAGATAAGGATAGGTAAGTACTGGAATTAACCAAACTAAAGATTCCATCTGAAGAGGATAACAACATTAAGCCAGAGGTCCTTTCTCTCCACACTCACAAACTGCTTAAAGGGGAGGGGGGACGTAAAAGAATTCACACCACTATTTTGTGATTAGGTGTGTGTGGCTAGTGCTTTACTTGACTAACGACTGTACTAACCTAAGGGTCGTATGTTAGAAAACTCTGATAAAGAGTTACAGTGCGAATCACAACACCGTGGGCACCAACAAATATTTCAGAAATGTTTTTTTTGTTCGTTGAACAACTCAGAAACAACTATGTCACCACAAGAAGTTTGACTGACGTGTAGCATGATAAACTTTTTGTAGTTAGAGTTGTTGGTGAGTTGTTCAACGAACAATAAACGATTTCTAAAGCATTTCTGGGTGCCCACGGTTTTTCGATTCGCACTGTTATAGGTCACCCTCGCAAAACAAAGATAACATTCATACATACAAGCTCAGGGTATACCTTTGATTTTTTTTATTTCTCTTTTTCCCTATTCCTTCTATTCATTTTATTTCAACTATTTGTTCATTTGTATTTGTTTGTAACAACATAGTAAGAAGACTAAAGTGGACCACCATACGCAAATCCCTAAACCTAAAACCATTCAAGCTGGACTAACAAGAAACTACTACAAGATTGGCCATGAAAAACACCACAAAACGTTAACCAAAAAAACCCTGTCGTCTTCTGCAAGGCGACAAGGAGCTACTAAGTCTAGAAGGGATGATATCGTAAGTCCTTTGGCTTCAGACCATAGCAGGAAAGGTGCCAGGACAGAACCGCGTAGAGCTTCTCATAAAGAGACTGAAATAAAAGCTAAAGGGAAAGAGTCAGCAACTGATGATGTTGCTAACCAGGTATAGTGTGTATTATGATGATTGTCATGGAATAGCAAGCAATAAGAGCAATTGCATTTTTCACGGTAACTAAAAATAGATATTGCAAAGCCTTGTGGAATAGAAATGCGGACAAACTTTGTAAAAAGGCTTCGATTACAAGGAAAAGAAGATCAATATCAGTAGAAAAACCATAGTTTTTACATGAATTAGAAACTACAAGAAAAAAAACATTGTTGCAGCATATTAGTATGTATTTTGGGCTTGGCTTGTCCGCATTTCAATCCCATAATGCATCATCGTGACATCATCTGTGGAAAGCGCTAACAATTTGGGACTTCAATGGGATTTGAACCCATGACCTTTGCAGAACCAGTGCAATGCGCTTCCAACTGAGTTATGAAGCCACATATGATGGTAAAGGGGTATAAATGGCTGTGATTATGATTATCAATTGAATCATTTTTGTCATCATTCATCATTATCATCATCTTTATAATTATCATTATCATCATCTTTATAATTATCATTATCATCATCTTTATAATTATCATTATCATCATCTTTATAATTATCATTATCATCATCTTTATAATTATCATTATCATCATCATTGTCATCATTATATCATGGCATTATCACAAATTATCAACACCCTTAATGTCATCATTATCATGTAATCATATATATCGTTATTATATATCATTGTCATCATTATATCATCCTATCATTATCAACGTTATCATTGTCATCATTATCAACATCCTCATTATCATCAGCATCATATATATCGTTATTATATATCATTGTCATCATTGTCATCATTATATCATCCTATCATTATCACTGTTATCATTGTCATCATTATCAATATCCTCATTATCAGCATCATCATTTATATCGTTATTATATATCATTGTCATCATTATATCATCCTATCATTATCACTGTTATCATTGTCATCATTATCAATATCCTCATTATCAACATCATTTATATCGTTATTATATATCATTGTCATCATTATATCATCCTATCATTATCACTGTTATCATCATCATCATTATCAATATCCTCATTTATCAACATCATCGTATAATCATTTATATCGTTATTATATATCATTGTCATCATATCATCCTATCATTATCAATGTTATCATCATCATCATTATCAATATCCTCATTATCAACATCATCATATAATCATTTATATCGTTATTATATATCATTGTCATCATTATATCATCCTATCATTATCAATGTTATCATCATCATCATTATCAATATCCTCATTGTCATCATTACCAATCTTTATTATATATTATCATTTTAACACCATTAACACGATCATTATCATTATTGTTTTCCCTCTTTATCCAATGCTAGATCATTGGAGCACTGTCAGCAGATAAACCAGACTCAGGTAGTTCTACACAGTCATCTAGATCAAGTACCCCCAAACCACAGGCCATAGATGATCCACTGGAGGCATTAGGTGAGTACATATAGTATTAGAAATATTAATAGTTGCTTCATTCTACAGAGTCTGGAGTTAAACACCAGCCTGATATTCCAGCCCTGGGTGGATCTAGGGGGTGTCCCTTCAGGCACCGGACACCCCCCTTGCACCGCAATTACCCCTATTTTATTTAAGACATTTAGGGACTGGACACCCCCTAACACCTTAAGAGCCCTTCATTTGCAATTAGGACACCCCCTGACAAATTCCTGGATCCATCCCATAGTGTAATGATAATAATGATAATGATAATGCATTTATATAGTGCACTTTCTATGTATATATATTCAAATGCGTGTAGTGCTAATGTAATCAATTATGTCAGTGTCATAAATATCGTCATGGCCATCATCATCATTATCATCACCTTTCTCATCATCAGTAGCATTGGCAAATTATCATTATTGTCATAGCATTCATCATCATCGTTACTATCATCATTGCTCATCATTATTATCATGGCCATTAACCTCCTCATCAGTAACATGCTTATCATTATCATAATTGTCGTTGTCATCATCTTTGTTGTCATCATCAGTAACGTCATTAACATGTTATTGTTATTGTCATTATCATTATCATCATTCTTATTATCATCATTATCATAATTGTCGTTGTCATCATCTTTGATGTCATCATCCGTCATAAACATATTATTGTTATTGTTATTGTTATTATCATTATCATCATTCTTATTATCATCATTATCATAATTGTCGTTGTCATCATCTTTGATGTCATCATCCGTCATAAACATATTATTGTTATTGTTATTATCATTATCATCATTCTTATAATCATCATCATCTATATCTTTATTTACCATTTCTTTGTTGTTAGATGAGAAAGCTTTTGTATCACGTGATCTCCTATCTCGTACTCCTGGCCCTAAAGAAAGTTATGGTAAGAATATATTATAATAAATGAATGATTGTGTGGAATCTCAACCACCACAGGAACCCCAACAGCACTCGCGCGAACCATCACCTTTAATTGACACAGTAAAAATGGCTGAATCACTCAATTTATCTATTAAAGAAATGTGGGATAAGGTAGCTTTACATTCGTGCTAATGACTCATGTTAAAAAAAGTATGACCAAAAAAAAAAAAGAAAACAATCTTTTACAATATTGCGCGCGGTAAAACATTATTTTTAGTTTTTTATTACAAAATCTTCACATTGTGTACCCTGATGATTGGCTAGTAGCCTGAAAGCTTGGTTTGAATAAAATCAATACAGGTCGATGAAGCGTGTCTTATCTGTTAAAATCAATATTTTTAGGTTTTGTTTTTGTTTTTACAACATCCTTAGAAAAAATACTTTGGCTGACTGTTTTGTATCTTCTAAAAGCCTTATTTAACACTTAATCCAATTATCAAATGTAGATCCAACCAGTGAACCCAGCTACTCTGAAGAAAGACTTACAGCAAGACGAAGCATACTAAATGATTCTGGTGGACTACTAGAAACAATCCTAGATCACGTAATGGAACCAGCACCCACAGCTAAATCAGTCCGTAATTCTCTCTTCTCCTCTCCTGACAACCATGAAGACTCTCACCACGAAGACAGCTTTACGGAGCATTATCGACCTTCATCTCAACAAGAACTTTTACCACCTTACCATTTTACTACTCCAAGAGTTTTTGATGAAGATAATGATGAGAGAAAACAGAGTGAATTAAATCTGTTGACTCCGTTTTCCTTCGTTACTCCGTTAAATGTTCCTAACAGCTTAGCAAAGAGAAAAATTGAACATGAATTTTCATCGCTAACTGCTAAAGCTGAGGTCAAAGAAGGCGAGAGTAGTGATTCAACTCCAAAGGTTGAGAGACTGATTCAGTTTACTCCAATGGCTGACAAAATGTCCCTGAAAGAAACTAATGAAGTCATTTATTCAACGGCTAAACTAACTCATGCTGAAGGGATAACTAACCAAACACCCAAAGCTGAAAGACTGGTTCAGTTCACTCCAATGTCCCAAAAACAGTCTGATTCAGTAGGCAATGATGCGACTGATTTACGAAGCCCGTTTATGTTAAGCAAAATGTTTGAAGAGCAACTTTCATTGAGTAATAAAAAGCTAACTGTGGGTTCTCCAGTATCTCCAGTATCTAACGGCAATATGGGTTATGATCACAGCATGTCTGGTGCACACAGGTCACAGATAAGTCTCTTTGAGCCAACGGTGGTGAATGAGAGTAATGCAGAGACCTTGATTGAGGAGGGTGAACGGTATGATGATAAGAGATCACCGTTTGGTGCACTGAACATTAGCGATGATGAAGATGAATCGCGTGAGACTGGTACAAACAGGTAAAGTGATGGAGCTATCTATTTTGTTGTATTTCTATTTAGATTCGATAGTCGATCGATTGATCGGTTGAGGTAGACATAGCAAAGCGCATTTAACATATTTCACGCCCAAATCAAAAATGCGCTATATAAATTGCATATCATTCTGTTCCATTGATCATGGATTGGTTGATAAATCGATACATGAAGGCTGATTGATTTATTGACTGATTGTGTGATTGATTTACTGATTTATTGGTTGGTTGATTGACTGAATTATTGCCGATTGATTGACTGACTGGCGGATGTATAATTTGATTGATCCATTGATTGATTGTTGAATTGGTTGATTAATTAGTTGGTCCATTGTTTGATTGATTGATAGGAGCAATGCAGAAGAATATAAAGAGATGCATGAATCAGATCTCATGAGTCGATTGAATAGAATCAAGGCTGCTCAACGCTACGACTTCAAATACTTATCACCCAGTCAAGATACTGGTAGAGTGGAGTCTGGGGATGAACACAATGATGTTGCTATAGAAACGATACAGGCCAAACGACTTGATCAGATAAAAGAAGCCCAACAAGGACAACAGGTCAGGGATTTGTTCATTTATCCGTTTAATTGTTCATTCATTCGTCTATTACTTTATTCGTTCGTTCATTCCTCACTCCATTCATTAGTAACCGGATCGCCCCCTTAACGGACCATTCGCCGGACCGTTGTTTGTCTTAAATGAAAACATGATCTATAATATGGCAGTATTTTGTCAAATTCATAGTCCAAACTATCATGCATTCGGCTACAAGTTTTTATCTAACTGTCACCAATTTTATACGCTTCAAAAACAAATTTTCACTCATTCAAAAGAAGCTCGAAATGCCTATTTCTACTAAAACACTGTCATATTAGCCAAAACTAGTTGTTTTGCTATGATTATTATTATGAATTTAATGAATATGACGAAACGTCCTGGGGGCAAACGATCCCGGCATTTCATTCATGGTTCATTTATCCAGTTGTTCATTCATTCATTCGTTAATTATTTTATCTATTTATCTATTCACTTTTTCATCCCACCATTCATTTATTTATTCACCCCTACATTCATTTATTCACCCCTTCATTCATTCTTTTATTCATCTCTCCATTTATTCATCCTTCCATTCATCTATATGGTCCATTCCATCATCCGCCCTTGTTACCATTTAACGATAATAGTTGGAAACGTCTATGACAAAAAATAACGTAACTTTTCGTCTACACTTTAGGTAACACCAGGAGCCAACACACAAGGCAATTTAGAACCCTACAGGGGTACAGAAGGTGCACTTTTGACCCCACTCACCGCAAGCAGTGCGGGGTCGCCCGAAAATGGCGCCACTGATCACGTATCGAGATTCCCGTACGAAGACAACATCAAATCTATGACCAGCAATGCATCTACACCAACCTCAATGCTGAGCGAGAGATTTCTGCGTGAATCTCCTCGTAGGAAAGATAGAGATGAAATAGTTTTTAGTCTGGATTCTCCGGTGTTACCTTCCACATTCAGTAATGGTTTGTCACCACCTGCGGAACGACATGTTCCAGAGAAGGGTCCTAATCAAGTAGGGTCAAGATCAGGGTTGGATATGGGTGCCAGCTCGTCCGAGCACCTGTTCAGTAGTGCCCATTCACCGATACCGAGCTTGTTAAAGAATGACGATAAGATGGTGTGGTTGGCTTCGAACGGTGCTACTCCTACTAAAGGTAATGATGATGATGATGTTCATGATGATGATGATAATAATATGCCTCATTTATATAGCGCTATATCTCTAGAATAGCTCATAACGCTTTACAATCTACTAATGTGTATATGGAGGACTTATCGGACTGCTGAAAACCAGCAGTTTGTCAGCATGATGATGATGATGATGATGATGATGATGATGATGATGATGATGATGATGATGATGATGATGATGATGATGATGATGATGATGATGATTTCATGATGATGTTTTTGGTGATGATGAAAATAATGATGATGATGATGATGATGATGATTATGAAGATAATAATGATGATGATTATGGTGGTGATTATGAAAACGACTGAGATGATTATGACGATTAAATGCCAATAAAAGCGATAAAAATAATAATGGTAATGATAATAGTGATGAAAACGATAAAAATGAAGTTAATCATGTTGACGATAATGATCAAGTTATCAACAATGATGTTAAAACTATTATAACATTCGTATTTGCACTAGTTTTCCCGCAGCTTTTTTTTTTTTACTAAAAATGGCTGCGGGGAGCCTATGTTTGCACTGACTGTGAATGCATCGTTTGATTCGGTTATTAAAAAAAGTAAACACACTATTCAGTGGTTTTGACAGTGAGCTACTGTAAGTGCGTCACTAACATATTTATGTAACGACTTTTTGCAGTTCAATTCAATTCAATCATATTCAGTACCATGGGTTACAGTGTACATATGTATATTGGCTAGATTTTAACAGATCGTTAAGGTACAGGCAATCTATAATAACCACAAGGGCTAACCTAGGTAGAAAGCATCATCATCAGCAATATTATTGATCGTTTCATTTTTATTTTTCAGACATAACTGTACCGGTAGACAGAAGATTTAGTTATGATAATTTTTTAAGTAAGTATCACTCCAAGTCTTTTTTACTATCGAAATCACTAGAGTGGTAAAATCCTTGTTTAAAATTCTGTCTCGTTTTTGTACCATGTGATCGCTTTTGGCCAATCATTGGCTCAAAATTGGTCATGTGGTACAAAAAAAAACACCCCCAAGGCCACATTTTCAACTGACATTTAACCACTCTAGTGATTTTCATAGTATTTTATATCTGTAATCTGTAATCCCAATAAATGAATGTGTGATCTTATAAGATTTTATAAAATAACTATTAGAAATCACGCGTTCTGATTGGTTGAGGCGCGTACCTTATAATTGCACACAGCATGCGCGCGCGCGTTTTCTATTTCTTAAATACATTAATCCTGCCACACGATATCAATTGCCATTGATAGTTGGATTTATTTTTAGATGAAAGTATAGATACGTCATTTCTGGTCCAGGGGACACCTCGCCACGAGCCCTTACAAGGTAAAGAATCAGTAAATGAAAATTGCTTGATTGACACTGACTGTTTTATTTATTTATAAGTGTTTCTTCATTTTTCTTCTAACGTCAAGGCTCCCATGGTGCACTTCGAACGCCATTAAAAGATCACGAAACCAAATCACGCGACAGTGATGCCATGGCAACTGTGACGTCAAGCCGGCTTAGCGCGTCACCAGCGACTGGTCATCTGATTGATTTCTAACTAATAAGAATGACGACTTGTACTGTATGTGTGTATTTTTATAAATTTATCGCGAACAGCGTCTCTTTGGTATTATAGAGTTTCTTTGACATAAAAACAATAGAATAATAACTGAGAACAAAAACCTTAGACCGAATCTTTATAAAGTAATATAATGTAATGAATTCTATGTGCTGTCTGCTTGTCGCACTTGAAATTGACATAAAAAACAGCGTCTTCTTGGTGTTGCAGTGTTTCTTGGACACAAAAACAATAGAATAATAACTGAGAACAAAAACCTTAGACCGAATCTTTATAAAGAAATATAATGTAATGAATTCTATGTGCTGTCTGCTTGTCGCACTTGAAATTGACGTAAAAAACAGCGTCTTCTTGGTGTTGCAGTGTTTCTTGGACACAAAAACAATAGAATAATAACTGAGAACAAAAACCTTAGACCAAATCTTTATAAAGTAATATAATGTAATAAGTTCTATGTGGTGTCTGCTTGTCGCACTTGACTGAAAATTGATGTAAAAAAAAGTCAAATTATCTATCCCAAACTACCAGTAAAATGTCACAAAAAGATAGACGTCCGACAAAGTACAACTCCATGCACATCTTGGCTGGAGTTAATTGCCTAGTAAAAACACTTGCCTATTGGAAAGGTGGCGAGTTTGAAATTAGTTAGTCTAGGCTGTTGCAGTCTTGTAGCGCCAATGTAAACAGAATTAAACTG
This sequence comes from Metridium senile, assembly GCA_949775045.1. Lineage (NCBI taxonomy): Eukaryota > Metazoa > Cnidaria > Anthozoa > Actiniaria > Metridiidae > Metridium > Metridium senile. Next base: position 12,348,202 of record OX459109.1, read on the forward strand.
AACTCGGGGCCAATTACAAATGTTAGTATGTTATGACTGTGCGGCGTTTTACAAGTATAATTTTAAAACATAAAGTGATTTCTCTTTCATTTCTTTCTGATAAGCATAAACTAGAAAAAAATTCTAATAGTGTTTTGTGTAATGTCTATTGTTTGAATGTATTTTTCTATAACTAACCGAAGTTGTGGTAATGCTTTACTACAATTTGTTTAATCTAGAGGCAAATTGCTAATTTATATGTAAAATAATTATTCATGTTTTTTAATAAACGGCTCATTGACATGGACTTTAATTTCTGCGTAGTTTCATATTCCTTTTAAGCTGTTTTTAGGACACATTTATTAAGTGGTGATTAAGCTTTAGTAGCGGCGAATCAATTAAAGTTTTCCGCCTGCCATAACATTCCTTACATTTATTCATATTTTATAAAGTGAAATTGTAGTTATGAGACAAACCCATTTTAACTACAATTTTTTTTTCAGGCTTTTCTAATTGCAATTGCAGCTAACATAACACAATTTATTACTTGTGATAGTAAAATTATAGAATGGTCCAACTTTGGACGATCAAAAATATAGAAATTTAGCGTTTTCCATAATGAGCTCGTATGTAATGTCGGCGCAAAACCTTTTCCCGCCAAAATGTACAACCTTGTGCGCGCGCGCTCGACCGCCATGCATTTCAAATACCGATAAAACTTGGGACGATCAAAATTATAGAAATTCAGCACTTCCATGATGAGCGTATGTCGGCGCCAAACATTTTCCCGCCAAAATGTACAACTTGTGCGAGCGCGTCCGACCGCCAGTATTTCAATAACTGAGAAAACTTTCAAATCATTCAAATCACTAGGCTTTCATGACATTCGACTAATTAAAAAAGGGTTCTTCCCAAGCGCAGTATAAAATTTAATCGTTTTTGGTACTTTGAAATTCATTTTTTTTTTGCTTGAAGTTGAATTGAATGGTCTCCCGCTGTTGTCAAAGTTATAACCTCAAAATGAAACAATTTGAATGTAAATGCTTTATTTATTATTACATCCCTCAAATATAGTTACTTACTTACAATTCTGGGTAAATTGTTATTTTCTATATTGATTCCTAAATTCATTCTCTTTGATTTTAAAATCTTAGCTGTTTCTAAACTTGTATTCTGCATGGTTTTATACTAGTAGTTTTAACAATACATTTTGTGTTTTTTCATGCCGTTTAGTATTTACGAAATCCTACCCTTTAAGCTATAATGATTGATATATAGTATTTATATTTTTCTGGAATTTTCGTGAGTTTAAAGTTTCGAGAATAGCTGACTTTCATTTAAATTATAATTTCAAAGTCTAACGAAACTGTATATTTTCTAAATCATTTCTCTACCTTCAGTATAAGTTATCTGTCGAAGTGTTCAGCGATCCGATCGTATTTCTTGGTGTGTCTGTTACAAGGTTTTGTCAAGCGTTTCTTTTACACCATAGTCCAGGAGGACAATCTTGAAGTGATTCTGAATTCTGAAATCCCATTGCGATAGCATCTGATTCTTGAAGGCCTCTCTTGCACCATAGACCAGGAGGACATTTATCTTCTTGACTGTCTGACTTTTCCAGAACTTTGGGAATTGTATCCAGACCAGGAATTCTGGAATTACGTTTGCACCACAGTCCAGGAGGACAATCTTGAAGTGATTCTGAATTCTGGAATCCCATTGCGGTAGCATCTGATTCTTGAAGGCCTCTCTTGCACCATAGACCTGGGGGACATTTATCTTCTTGACTGTCTGACTTTTCCAGAACTTTGGGAATTGTATCCAGACCAGGAATTCTGGAATTACGTTTGCACCACAGTCCAGGAGGACAATCTTGAAGTGATTCTGAATTCTGGAATCCCATTGCGGTAGCATCTGATTCTTGAAGGCCTCTCTTGCACCATAGACCTGGAGGACATTTATCTTCTTGACTGTCTGACTTTTCCAGAACTTTAGGAATTGTATCCAGACCAGGAATTCTGGAATTACGTTTGCACCACAGTCCAGGAGGACAATCTTGAAGTGATTGTGAATTCTGGAATCCCATTGCGGTAGCATCTGATTCTTGAAGTCCTCTCTTGCACCATAGACCTGGAGGACATTTATCTTCTTGACTGTCTGACTTTTCCAGAACTTTAGGAATTGTATCCAGACCAGGAATTCTGGAATTACGTTTGCACCACAGTCCAGGAGGACAATCTTGAAGTACCTCTGAATTCTGGAATCCCATTGCGGTTGCATCTGATTCTTGAAGTCCTCTCTTGCACCATAGACCGGGAGGACATTCATCATTTTGGTTTTCTGACATTTTTAAGTCATTTGAAATTGCGTCTAACTCTTTAAGACCTGGAAATCTAGCATTTCTCTTGCACCACAGTCCAGGAGGACACGGTTCTTCTTCACTATCTGAAGCTTGTTGATCATTAGAATTTGCACCAAGACCAAGAGTTCTCGAATTTCTCTTGCACCAGAGTCCTGGAGGACAATCCGAGTTTGTATCGGCAGTTTTGTAGCCCATTGCAACGGCGTTGGACTTTTCTAGAGCCCTTCTACATATAAAACCTTTTGGACAACTTGATGACCTCTTGCACCAGAGTCCTGGAGGGCACTCAGGAATATTATCAGACATTTCGAAGCCAAGAGCAGCAGCATCTGCCTTTTCTAGACCTCTTTTACATTCCAGACCTTTAGGGCAGGATCGTAAGCCGGCTCGTCGTTTACACCAAAGCCCTGGCGGACAATCTTGAAGACTTTGAGAGTTTTGAAAGCCGCGAGCAATGGCAACTGATCTCTTCAAATCTCTGTTACATTCCAGACCTTTAGGGCAGGCTTCTGGAATAGTTCTTCGTTTACACCAAAGCCCTGGTGGACAATCTTGAAGACTTTCAGAGTTTTGAAAACCCATTTTACGGGCGTTATCAGCGAATATTCCTCGTTTACACCAAAGCCCCGGTGGACAATCTTGAAGACTTTCAAAGTTTTCAAAACCCATTTTACGGGCGCTATCAGCGAGTATTTCTCGTTTACACCAAAGCCCTGGTGGACAATCTTGAAGACTTTCAGAGTTTTGAAAACCCATTTTACGGGCGCTATCAGTGAGCATTCCTCGTTTACACCAAAGCCCCGGTGGACAGTCTTGAAGACTCTCAGAGTTTTGAAAACCCATTTTACGGGCGTTTTCAGCGAATATTTCTCGTTTACACCACAAACCAGGGACGCACGATGTTTTAGGATCAAAGTTCTTTTTCTGTGTTTTCATATTTCGCTTACACCATAGTCCAGGCGGGCACTCAGGTATACTTCGGGTTTTTTCAAACCCTAATTTTTCTGCTTTCAGTTTACTCAAACTTTTCTTACACGTTAGACCATCTGGACAAGTTTTAGCGATATTGAACAACCTCTTTCCTTTTTTTGGTTTGACTAAAGTTCTTTTGGTTTCTTTGCGTTCCTTTCCACAATCCTTTCCTTGACATTCTAGGCGGTGTCGCTCTAAAGGAGAAGGACGATTCTCTTTGCGATGATCTTTCAACGAAGGTGAAGACGACGAGAGCTGACACAAACCAGAGACAATAACTAAGGAAATTAGTACCTTAGTTGAAGGTGACATTGGAAAGTTCTTGGTTTAATGAAGTTATTCTTGGAGGATGAGAAGTGGTAGGGCTCCGTTCATTCCTTTAGCTTCGAAGAGTTGTGTTAAGAACGGCCACTTTTAATCTCTTCTTGTGCGTGGGTTATCTGCCAAGTGAATCTGTCTCTAAGGGGTGCCTTGGAGTGATATAGCAATATCCGATTTCCGGCTAATCGTAATTGCTTTTGTTTCTGTTGGACAGGTGTTTGTAGCACTAGCTTTAATTGACTGTTATTGGGGTCATTTTCAGATACTCCCATATCTTAATAACATTAGAAGCTGGCATTATATCCCTCCATTAGCCCACTAACTTGACTCGTAATGAACTCATGAGATCTTGAAGGAATTAAATGGGATTTTCCATTCACTTTGCATGAAGTTTTAGCTGACATTTCCCTAATGTTACTCATGATATTTATCGTTTGTCATTATTATGTTAGTGATGCTCTGAAGTTTGCGTTTGAAATTGAAACACTGAGTTCTCCCGAAATTATCACCTGTTCTCTATAAATATTTATTCAAGTTTTCATTCGTTTTAATCGGCTCTAGACCACTTAATTCAGAACTTAGTAATCACTAAAGCGGTTGATTGACTCCCTCTCACTAAGCATTTTCATACAAGATGTAATGAGATCATTTTCCCAAGCCGGTGAAATTGTATCTACGAATAAAACGACAGGCTATAGGGAACCTGTTTACTTAGGAGATAATTTCTTCAGTCAATAATAAAAGTTCCTCTTATGTCTAGTATTTGCCGTTGGCGGCGTGTTTTTTTAATATTATTTCCCTCAGTTTGGTTTACTGTTAGTGATACTTATTACATACAATTGTTAGAATAGACTAGAAGGTTTTGTGTTAACTTCTGTTATCGTTTTGAACAAATCCCGTGGAAATCTTTTAATACATCATGATGAGTTTTGCTCGACGTCGAAGTCAACGACACGTTACGTCTGTAATGTCAATTTAAAAAAAAAAAAAACTTTTGACAGACGGATAGAAAATAACTTTTTTTTGCTTTATTGATTTTCTTTTTTCAAATCGTAGAATTTTGAAATCTTTGTATTTGCTATTCTCCAAATGTGTGTACACTTTCATATTCGTACTCTTCATAATATTCAGTTATAATCTATAATCTATTCGAGTATTTCCGATTTTTGTTTTACAAATTTAAAATACCGTTTTCGTTGCCATGATTTTTCGTTATACATATCTAGCTATAGCGAAGTTTTTTAAGTTTTAAAGGCCCGTTTGCACTAGCAATTTTGTCGCGCGACAAGAGCTGCGTTCCAATGGCGATTTTATCAGTCGCAGATTTGTCAACGCTACTTTGAACATGCTCGAAATTTAGTGCAACTTGCCATTTGTATTCGAAATTGCGGCGACAAAATTCCTAGTGTAAACGGGCCTTAAAATCCAAAATTCTCTTTGAAAAAGGGAAAATTTTCAAGATAAGATGAATGATGAATAACGATGTCCATTGTAAGTCTTTATGATTCCAGTAGTACTTAAAATTTACTGTGCTTACTCAAGGAGGAATAGGAAAGATCATTGTTTAAGTTGTTAAGACTGTTATCGTTGTGAATGAGAAATACTTTTACCTTTTCAAGATAATCTTAAGTCTTTTATGCGATAAAGCTCGTTTAATGCTTTAAAATATTTCATGGCTATTAGCTGTTGATAGCTTTTTCTTGTTTTTTTTTTCAAAATTGTAGAACTATTAATTCTAATCTAAATCTAGTTATTTTTCGGTATTTTTATCAGGTAAAGAAGCCTAAAAGGGCGTGAAAATATTTTCAAAATTGTAGAATAAACTAATCTAGCTTTTTCTTTGTTTCAATGCTTTTGTTACACAAAGAAGAAACAATAGGGAGTAAAAAAGGTCTACAATGTTATAGAAATGTAAACAGAATGTAAAGATGTAATCGAGATTTGGTTTTTATTTCGCAGATTTTATTACAAAAAGAAGCATAAAACGGAGCGAATTACGAGCGAAACTACAATTTTTTCTTTCATATTTTTTTCATATTTTTTTTAATTGTAGAAATTCTTTCTTTTATAGTTTTTGGTCACTGATTTTTAGTTAACGTTAGGAAGAATAAGAAGAGAATGAATATTTTTTCGAAATTGTAAAAATATTCTGTCACTTTAGTAGCAAATCGTCTTTGTGAGCCATGGGTCGAAGTAATTAATAAAAGAATATCAGTGTCATCACCTTGAATGTGTAAAATATATATACACATATTCTTGTGAAGTTGCAAAAAAAACGTTGATTTTTTCGATATAAATTTTGTAAGGCTTTTGAATAAAATTTATTTTAAACAACGAATATATATATTTTAAATGGTGAATTTCTTCCATAATTACATACTATTTTTTACTGAGTTTAAATTACTTGTTCGATAAACTTTACTCAATTTATAAACATTTTTATGATTTTATAGTAAAACTTCTAATAAACTAAATAATATAAAAAGATTTCCATGGGGTATGCTTATAGTTTGTTAAAAGTTCGGGTAAAAATATTAAAAACAAAATATTACGAAAATATTTGAAATTTCTTCTCCAATATAGACAATTTTGTTATTTTTGTACTTTGATTTATAACCTCTTTTAATTCCTATTTTAAAATTGTGAAGTTAACTAAAAATGTTAATAAGGCCTTTAGGATTATATTTACATTGCATTCTTTTTGTTTTGCTTTGAGAAATATCTGCCATGAAGTCGATCCCATTCAATTTGATAATGCATGTGTTATGTTCACAATTAAGTTGTGAGTCTTCAAATTAAAGTTGTATCGGAATATTGTACTTTAGCATTGAAATAAGTTTAGTTTACTAATATTACTAATAATTCTGTCTCAATATTGATTGTTGTTTTATAAACTGAGAAAAAAAGGTTACTCTTCCGAAAGTGTAAAATCGTTATTTTATATTAGCGACGGAAAAACCTTTATCCATTGTTTTGCCGCGAGTAACTGTGGATGGATGTATCAATTTAAGCAGATTTCGTATGACTGAAAAAAGTGGCCGGGGTGCCTTGTGCATGCCTCGCCGCTACCGTTATGTTTGTAAATAATGTCGCCGTGCCTTGTCCGCGTTCGCGCCATGATATTTTCCGCATAGCTATACAAAATCTGCTCTATTTGAGTACCACTGATCAGTCGTTTTGCAGTAATTATGGATGCGTCGATTTACTTAGTTATTTTACTAACCACTGCTCAGTCGTTTTTGCATTGAATAACTGTGGATGTATCGATTTACTCAGTTATTTGACTGCTCACTGAGTCGTTTTTGCAGTAGGTGTGGATGCGTCGATTTACTTAGTTATTTTAGTAACCACTGCTCAGTCGTTTTTGCAGTATTTGTGGATGCGTCGATTTACTTAGTTATTTTAGTAACCACTGCTCAGTCGTTTTTGCATTGAGTAACTGTGGATGCATCGATTTACTCAGTTACTTGAGTAACCACTGCTCAGTCGTAACTAGAGTGCATCATTTTTAAACTGAGCAATGTAACTGTGAATGCATTCATTTACTCGGTCTTCTGTTGCTGAAAGTACTGAAAGAAATCATAAATTTAATTTGATTCTCAATTCTCGTAATCGTGACGTTTTGAAAACCACGCCAAATAAACGAGGTTTTCGTCAAACAATTAGAATTAAGTGCCTATTGAAACCGAAAAGCGTCGTGCTGCTTCGAGTGGAATAAAGATGTAAAAACAAGAAAGATTTGTTTGTTACGATTGAGGTCGGTAGAAAATATGAAAATATTCGTAATTGTTTCGAAAACAAATCACTGACATTTCTTTTGTTAAGAAAGAAAATAAACTACAATACAAATTAAAAAAAGGAAAGAAAGATGTTGTTTTTCTTGTTACGAATAAAATAGAATAAGAAAGATGTTTTTTATATTGATGAGAACTTAAAAAATTGAAACTATGGTTATCCTAGTTTCAAAAGTCGTAGAACTACGAAAAATATAAATAGCTTTTGTCTGTTTCAACTGAAAATTATACTGAACAAAATAAAGTTTATTTCAAATACATGTAAAACACCGAAAAAATGAGAATAATTTGTATTTATTACAAAGAAATAGCAATTTATAACCAATGAAAATCATGATCAGCCTTGACTTTGTTTGAAAATAAAATTGAAATAAAATGAGAATTTATTCTTCTTGCTAAAGAAACAAACTGAAATATTTCTTCTCGCATTAAACCTGTCGATTTAAATGGATCACTGTCGAAGGGCTCTAAAATGTCATCTTAAAAGATCAATTTAATGAATATATGCATGCACTGTCGCCACTACCTGTACTTAAAATACTAGCAACGTAATAGTTTTATCTGGTAAGTATTTAAAGACTTAGAAGCCCAAATGTTGAGTTGATAAAACTGCGGTATCTCAACTAAAAAGGTAAAAGTTACAATAACTAGAGCAGTTATGCAGTCTATACTAGTTAAACCGCTAGTTGTCGTACATTTTTACTCCAATTGGTTCCTTAGAAACACTGACGCAGTCCACACTAGTTTAACCGTTAGTTGTCGTACATTTTTACTCCAATTGTTTCCTTAGAAACACTAACGCAGTCCACACTAGTTTAAGGAGGCTCGAAATGGTTTCTGTATATATCTATATACCTACTTTATATTGCATTTTATGCAGCATTATTGTGAAGCTATACAGTTAACCGATATATCATTTTAAAGCTTATGGATCTAGGATATCATTTTGTTTTAAATTATTGCGTTTGACGTTGTCATGACAACAGCAGGCCGCTGCAAAAAGGACCTGAAATTCCTTTATTAAAGCTGATATCTCCAAATCCTTTAGGTGAAAGGTTTTTTTAAACTTGTACATGTCTAGTTCCCTACCTGGCCTTGCAACTGAGGAAAAATAAAAAAAAATCTGTAATGCGAAACCATTAAAATATTTAAAAAAAATTTTTTCTAGATATAAATGGTTTTTCATTACAGATTTGTCTTAAAATGGATCTACTAAATCTAAACCTTAATTGGAACAAATTGCCAAAAAATAAAAAAAATCTACCATTTCAATGTGTTGTTATTAATAAAAATACATTCTGTACGCGTCAGAGGGGTCTTGTAAAATTGGTGATATTAATCCTTAACCGCTAGTCATGATGATTGCTGTGGTTGATACTTATGATAATGATGATTGATTAGCAGATTATTAAGATGATGATTTGATTGCATTAACGATGAATATCATTTTGATAATGATGAAAATAATGACTGGTGATTATAATGATGACCATGATTATACATGCCGATTATAGTAATGATGATAATGATTATGATGATCATGCATAGTGATCATAATATATGATGTCAAACTGGATGATGGTGATCCGCTACTGGGTATTAAATCATAATGATGGCAATGTCGATGATGATGATCATAATGATGATGATCATCATCATCATAATGATGATGATGATGATGATGGTGATCATAATGATGATGATCATAATGATGTCGATGATGGTGATCATAATGATGATGATGTCGATGATGGTGATGATGATCATAATGATGGCAATGTCGATGATGGTGATCATAATGTTGATGATGGTGATCATGATGATGATGATCATAATGATGGCAATGTCGATGATGGTGATCATAATGTTGATGATGTCGATGATGATGATGATGATCATAATGATGGCAATGTCGATGATGGTGATCATAATGTTGATGATGTCGATGATGATGATGATGATCATAATGATGATGATCATAATGATGGCAATGCCGATATGATGCATGTTCATCATAATGTTGATGATGTCGATGATGGTGATCACTGATTATGTTGATATAAGGATTATGATGATCATAATGATGGCAATGCCGATATGATGCATGTTGATCATAATGTTGATCATTATGCTTATTAGGATGATCATAATGATGATTATGATGCAACGATTATGATTGAGATGAGTGACAATGTTGATAATAATGGTGGTTATGATGATTATAATGTTGATGTCAATGATTACAACATCGTAAGTAAAACACCATAAGCTACAATTTTTGATAAAAGTATTTGGTATGATGTTAGCCGAAGATCGCCTTAGATTTTATGAGCTTTTTGCTAAAATCGCCTAAAATTACGGCGATTTTAGGACCCGCAAAACGATGGGATTTTCCCTCTTTCGATACCCTAAAAGATACCAAGAAAGGTTGAAATCTTAATTTAATTTCAATCTAAACACCTTTAACAATGCTAGATCAGTTTTACCCCTAATATACTGAGACACAACGAGCATACTTTTAGCCCCAAGTTCCTCCTCCCCCATCCCCCCCCCCCCCCCCAGATCAAGTGGTTTGATGAAGGCCAAACCATATGAAGGACCATTATTAGTACAACTATCATACTATTGTACATATTAGCTTTTCAGAGTAAACATACTTGATTAGATTTCATATCTCGATAGACATAGCCAAAGATTTGAATAATACGTAGACAGTGACAGTATTTGTAAGGAATAAACTAAAATTGGCTGCGTCCGTATTTCTAAAAAAAAAAAAACAATTTGAGTAAAATAACCAGCGGTTAAACTAGCCAGTATGTGCTGCGTCAGCTAGTGTTCTAAAAAACAATTGGAGTAAAATGTTCGATACCAGCGGTTAAACTAGTATCTGCTGCGTCAGTGATTCTAAAAAGCAATTGTAGTAAAATGTACGATAACCAGCGTCAGGGTTTCTCAGTAAAAACCTGCATGGAGTTGAATGTGCGATATTATATAGAACAAGCGGTCAATAAACCAGAATGGACTGCGTCGATTTGTTGAAATGACCTGAAATGCGCACATTTCGTCAAGTTAAAAAGCAAAATTAATTGAGTGCTATTTTGTTCATATTCGTTCATCAAATCGCCGCGCAAATTCGCCCGCGTATTATAAGGCTTTCATAAACAGGAAGTTCCACTATAAAAAGGGCCATCTCACGTCAGCAGAGCTTCATGGCTGCCGATTTGCTGAAAAAACATGGCTGAGGGCACAGCTCCTATCTTGACATCTCAGAATGCGCACATTACGTCAAGTTAAAAAGCAAAATTAATTGAGTGCTATTTTGTTCATATTCGTTCATCAAATCGCCGCGCAAATTCGCCCGCGTATTATAAGGCTTTCATAAACAGGAAGTTCCACTATAAAAAGGGCCATCTCACGTCAGCAGAGCTTCATGGCTGCCGATTTGCTGAAAAAACATGGCTGAGGGCACAGCTCCTATCTTGACATCTCAGAATGCGCACATTACGTCAAGTTAAAAAGCAAAATTAATTGAGTGCTATTTTGTTCATATTCGTTCATCAAATCGCCGCGCAAATTCGCCCGCGTATTATAAGGCTTTCATAATAGGGATGAGTACTAAGGTTCAAAGTGCCTATAAAACCTGGCCATTTTCTATTTCTAATTACTATAGTCCTAAATAACAATATTCCAGAATAAAACAGATCCTGCAATAAAAATACAGCGTTTTAGAACGGCTCGAATTTGCTCAAACATATGTGTTTGGGCTTCCTGTGCAATGATATGGGATAAAGTGGGTTGAAAGAACTGCTAAGAGGACGCCAACACGGAACTGATCTGAATTATCCAAAACGGTTCTCTTACTGAAGATTTTTATTAGTCTTGTTTTGACGTAGGATTAGTTATCAAATTTCCTAAGTCCTTAACGTATTGGAAGTTGGTTTATTTTGTAAAAAGTGTTGAACGGATCTTTGATTGTATTAAGAGAATGACATCTATTTTGGTGCGTTGTACAGACCGTCTGCAAATAATGATGACGAACAGAGACGACTTTCATAAGAAGAAGAATGATATACCAATAACTTTAGAACATTTGAGAAAAAAAGATTAAATTTGCAAGAAGCTATAAGAATTTAAAAAATCAGAAAACAAAAACGAGGCATCAAAATTACATACAAATCTCTACATTTTTATTGAGCATAACCTCATTGGCATTTTAGCCAGAGCATTAAAACCTTCCAAACATGCCTATTTCGGGTCGTTCTTTCTTATGACAGTGCTAAAATATTAAAATATCTGTTTACTTGAAAACATCATTTTCCCCTTTGGTCTAAAAGCACTACACTATTTGACGACGACTATATGTTACAGTTGGTAATTACAATAATTGTTAAAAAGGATACTTCAAGAATAGAATTGACTAAATATACATCAGAAAATATACTTCTATGACACAATGCAATCTGGAAATAAACCTTACAAAAATTAAATAAAATACCCACAGAAATAAATATATAAAATAAAATAAACTCGAAGCCCACAAGTAAGAAATGTTTTAAAAAATGGGATTCACAAGACATTCAATGAATCTGAAGCATCGAATCGATTTACGTAAAGGATGATGATTTTTTGCACTTTCCCGAAAGGAAATCTAACCGAGTCACGATAATTAAAAGACCTAGGAGGGAGAAGAGAACCTGCATTTAGACTATTTAACAATGACAGCGAATATCGGTGAATAATAACCAAGTACCATCGCCCCAACCGTTATTCTTCGTTTGACTTAGAGCTTACTCTTTATCAGTATTTTCATTTTGTTTCTTGTTTTGTTTGTGTGTTTTGTTTACTTTTTGTTTTCATTTGTTTTCATTTCATTAAATTTTGTTTTATTAGTTTTACTTTAGTTTTACCTTTTTGCCAATCTATCTATCTATCGTCGTGTCGCGTTTCGGCCACAGGTAACCCAAACCCAGAAGTTGTGACTTACGGCTAAAACACGTTTCATTCAAAATGGTTTAAAAAGCAGTTGAATCTCTCAATCAACACTTAAAGTCGTCGTTATTTAGCTTTTTATTGATCAAAGCAAGTATTAGTTTTCAAGTTAATCGTCGTCTTCGTCTCAAATAATGGGATCGTATCTCGACATCTTCGATCCCGTGAGTGGAAAATCGTCTCATATAAGGACATGCATGGATGCATAAGCTTCATACTTCGGTAAAAGAACAATTAATTATATATATCAAACATATCAAGAGTAATTTTCAAACGAACCATTTGAACTTCATAACACGTGTTTCTTGGTTTGCAAGCGTTTTATTCATTATTCAGTGTAGCAAGTAAAATTGTGTGAATCATTTGTTTTCTTGATTTAAGTTCGTTAAACTGTTTGAAGTTCATGTTTTTAAAGTCATGCATCTTCTCAGCAATAATCAGAAGTATACTTTGTATGCACCAGTCAATAATATTTATAGATATTAAATTATTGTATACTAAAAGAGTGTTCACTTTATATCAGCAGTTGATCTTTTCATGAAAAACAACAACGAACTGTAAACGTTTCATTGTATTATATTAAATATAAAATGAAAAAAATATTTCGGTGTTATTTATTCTTATACATTCTCTATTGCTAACCACTAACATTAAGCTTGCGCCACCTGTTCATCAACTTGGCTAAGATTTGTATTAAAAGTACTTAGCATAATGTACCACTATTTTGTTAAATATCTATAATTTTCACAACTAATTTTTGCACTCAGTAGAATGATTACGTGTTGATTAGCCATCCAAGACGTCACGTAATTTCTTCGTGCAAGTCGCGTATTCCAATATTAGGTTAGGCAGGCGTATTTGCCCCTTAGACACAGGGATCCCAAATCGCACAGCTCCAACGCACACTAGTTATTCACTAGCTACTTTTTGACGTAGCCCGACTTCACACTCTTGGAGTGTCTACAGTGGCGGATCCAGCTAGTGGGTGCAGGGGGTGCGCACCCCTCCCTGAGATGACCTTATACCCTCATTTAACCCTATTTTGTGTGTCTCCTTTGTGATAATTTTGTGGTGTGCACCCCCTTATCAAGTGACCTGCACCCCTCCCTGAAGAAAATCCTGGATCCGCCCCTGGTCTAGTTATAATAGTGTTTGTGTGTGTGTGTATTTCGTTCCTCTAGTATATACAAGAACGAAAATTGTCTGTCTGTCTGTCACACCCAAGCCCAACCTACTAGTGCCCAGACCCCACAACCAGCCTGTCAACCAACACGTGCGGCAGCCATCTTGGATTTTTGCCGGTAACTTCAGCTCTACATTTACCACCGAAAAAGTCACTTTACACATAAAAAGATGTCTGTAATTGTATTAAGTAAGTATATAACGTATTAGTGAAGGTATCATATGTGTATTGGTTGTGTTTACTGGGCTAAATTGGGGTATTTTTGTGTACAGATCAAAATACCAAACGAGAAACTGGTCGAAAAGTTCAGCTTGGCAACGTACAAGCAGCGAAGGTTTGTTGTATTTTACTGTAGAAATCAACACGAATAAACTAAGATAAATAGTTAAATGGATAGTTATTATACAGTCTTAAATAGATTCAAGCTAACGTTTGAGTGTTTTACACTGAATGTGTTCAAGGCTGGTTTGTAGTTCTGCATGCGAGTTTTATCACATTTTTGTACACAAAGACGGTTTAATTTGTACGATTTTATCCCAACAAATGGTACGATTGAAGCCTTTATACGTGTATTTACTTGATTGATATGTGAAAATATTATAAAATGATCTTTCCATCTGGATTTTATACAGATATTTCTAAATTTTTTGACAATTCCACTTTTCATGTTGTGGGTGTGACAAAAAGTTATAAATTTGCTGTGAATCTTGTACTGCTTGATTCATGCAGCACATTTTATTTAGTATAGTTGTAACAAATATATATATTTGCCTTAAAATATTTACAGTTATACAACTATTTCAGAGAGGTTGTCAAATGCAATATCTCATTCCATGATGGAAAGACATTATGGCCATACATCTATATACTAAACTAGAAGTGCCATAAAATATATATTTGTATATATATATATTTACATTTAAAACACTTTTCCTATAATGCAGTAATCACGTGCTAATGCCTTGCAAGCCGCTCCAACTAATGGTTCTTTTGTTTTATTAAGTGAAAGTGAGGCTTGTGGGGCATTTGCATATAGCCAATTCAATTAACCTTGTCGCTGAAACAAGCCTAAAGCCTAATCTTGAGAGCGAAAGTGGTCATGGGATTTTAAAATTTCATGAGTTTTCAAGTTTCCTAAACCGTAATTTGTGTTTTTGTTTCCACTGAGGAACACTTGCAAATACATGTTGAATGTTTTACAAGCTTTGCAATCCTCATTCGCCTTGTTAAAAGATATCCCACGATCCCTTTCGGTCTGACGATTAGGCTTTAGGCATTATAAATCAGCGACAAAGTTAATTGAATTAGCTATATGTTAATCAGCTTTGTGATAAATTTCTGATATGCATTATCTTATATTCTTATGTTGTTTTAGACAATTGCAGATGTAATACGGACATGTCTAGGCCCAAGGGCTATGCTTAAGGTATGCATTCATATTTTGTGAAAAATACAATTCATGCAATATATATGAAATAATTAGAATGGCCATGTATTTACCTTATTCATATATCCATCAATTTATATGCTTAACTGTTTTTTTATTTTGTATTTTATTATGTATTTTAGATGTTGATGGATCCAATGGGAGGAATTGTTATGACAAATGATGGCAATGCAATCCTAAGAGAGGTAACTTTTTTGATGCACAGTTAACTATATAATATTGCCATAGAAAACTCTAGTTCATGAGGCCAAAGTTTTCTAAAACATACTCATGTTTATAATATCTTTATGTCTCAAATTACTTCTACAAACTAAATACTTTGACATGTTGACACAAGTCTTTGTGATATACTACTTTACTTTAAGGCATGTTTTTTTTCATAATATTATTTTTGAAATATAATTGATTAATTACAAATAATAATTATTTGTTATTAGATTCAAGTTCAACATCCAGCAGCTAAATCTTTAATAGAAATTAGCAGAACACAAGATGAAGAAGTTGGAGATGGTACTACATCAGTTATTATATTGGGTATGTTCCATATTAATATCCATTGTTTCATAAATAGATTTTTGTGAAATAGAGTACAAACATTAAAAGTGTGCAACATAATTAGTACTAAATAGTGATATTTTATGCTAATTCTATTGTTTTCTGTTGTTTAATTAGCACTATTTAGTACTAATTAGCACTATTTGTTTCACGGTTATATTGTTTGCACTCTATTCATGAAAGATTCAGTTCTAAAGTATTAATATATGTACAAAATGAAGTGGCAAACACCTTGCATAATTCTCAGATTATGTTCTGTTCTCTTTTTATCATTTATTCTCTCCTTTTTTTTCTTCTCTCATTTCTTCATGCATTTATCTTCTCTTCTCGTTGTTACGTTAATTAAGTTTGTGGACCATAGTCGCCGACAACCTAATTGGCTCCTCTTTCCTTAGCTTCTACCATAGACCAAATCAGCTAATGTGTTGTTATGTTTGTTTCCACCCAATTCGCTTTTATCACGGGCCGCCATATAGGTTGAACAATAGGTTTTTAAATCCCTTGGGTCCCCTGGACCTCGCTTTCATGCGTTTCAGAACGTTCCAAACAAAAGTTTTCGCTCTCATGGGAATAAACATGGCCGTTGTGTGATAAAGGCCAATAGACCTCTTTACCTCCTTATGCAAATTGCCCATTTCAGATCATGTGTCATTCCCTTGGGAATTGTTCTTTTATGATGAACGTATAATATCATTTACATGTGCAAGAAACAATTCCCAAAGGTAGAATCACGTGATCTGAAATGGGACAACAAACAAGGAAGGTAAAGAGGTCTATTCAAATATTTTAGAAATAAGATTCTTTGTCTTATGTATTTCGATATCACATGGAGAAGTTTTGGAACAAAATTTCTTATTCCCAGTGGTTTTGAATTGGGTGGAAATGTACATAGCAACATGTCATCCGATTTAGTCTATAGAGGTAGGTGTGGGTGCCACTCCTCTCCTTACTTCATGCAAGTAACTCTGCATCAAATAAATGTCTTTTATGAATGTCAGTTGTTCTCATGTAAACCATGCTATTTTGTGTTTTCATAGCTGGTGAGTTTATGTCCTGTGCAGAACCATTCCTAGATCAACAGATGCACCCTACAAAAATAATAGCAGGTTATCGCCAGGCAATGGACGACATGATTGACATATTGAGAGATCAAATAAGGTATGGTGTGTAGAATGTTAAGTATTCTATTGGTATTATAAACATCATCAATACCACTGTTATCATCATCATCAACATCATCTTGATCAATTTCATCATCATCACTGTCTTTATCATCATAACCATCAACAACATCATGGCAACCATTATCATCATCATCATCATCATCTTTTTCACTTTCATCATCGTCACTGTCATTATCATCATAACCATCAACAACATCATTGCAACCATCATCATCATCATCATCATCATCAATTTCATCATCATTTTCACAGTCATTGTCATCATTATTACCATCAACGTCATCACAACCATAATCATCATCATCAACATCATCTTGATCAATTTCATAATAATCATCACTATCATTATCATCATTATGACCATTAACAGCTTCATTGTAACCATTATCATCATCATTAATGTTATGATGGTCATTATTGTTGTCATCACTGAAATCATTATTATTACTCAGTATAACTGCCACCATCACCAACAATATCATGATTTTGATCAGTCTTTTCTCTAACATATTATACATGTCTTGTGTCTTTTGTGTTCAGTGTTCCAGTAGATGTCAGCAATAGAGAGGAAATGTTGAAGATTATTGGGAGCTCAGTTGGCACCAAATTCATCAACAAATGGTAAGAATATACATAGAGATTGCTGTGTTCAAAACATATTGATGTTATAAATGTATGCTTCTACATATAAATGAACATGATTTTTTTTACAGAAAAAAAGGTCCCAGGCTGGAATCAAACCAGTGGCCTCTTGCATGTTAAAAAAAACATGAAAATAATTGTGTGGAAGCATTTATTGATTTTTATTTTGAGTGGCAAACATAACTACATTAATATTGATAATGTATTTGTTGTTTGCAGGGGTGATTTGGCTTGTAACATTGCATTAGATGCCGTCAACACTGTAGTTATTGATAGAGGAGATAACAGGAAGGAGATTGATATCAAAAACTACGCCAAGGTTGAAAAGGTATTCAATCAGTCAATCAATCAATTAGTGAAACAATCAGTCAATTCTTCGCAATCAATTTGTCGAACTATCAATCAGTCAAGTGATCAATCAATCCAGCAATCAATCCAACAATCCATCAATCAATTCTTCGCAATCAATTTATCGAGCTATCAATCAGTCAAGTGATCAATCAATCCAGCAATCAATCCAACAATCCATCAATCAATTCCTCGCAATCAATTTATCGAGCTATCAATCAGTCAGCTGCTCATTCAATCAATCAATTAAACAATCAATCAATCAACCAATCAGTCAATCAATCAATCAATTAAACAATCAATAAATCAATCAGTCAATCAATCAATCAATTTGTCAAGCTGTTAATCAGTCAGATGCTCAACCAATCAATCAAACAGTCTGTCAATCAATCAAACAGTCTGTCAATCATACAGTCTGTCAATCAATCAATCATACAGTCTGTCAATCAACCAAACAGTCTGTCAATCAATCAAACAGTCTGTCAATCATACAGTCTGTCAATCAATCAAACAGTCTGTCAATCAATCAAACAGTCTGTCAATCAATCATACAGTCTGTCAATCAATCAAACAGTCTGTCAATCAATCAGTCTGTCAATCAATCAAACAGTCTGTCAATCAATCTGAATGTATGAAAATCAAAAGGTACAATATTAGTCAATCAATCAATAATTCCTATATTGCATGTGTGCAGGTACCTGGAGGAGACATTGAAGATTCTAAAGTATTATCAGGTGTAATGATCAATAAGGATGTTTGCCACGGCAGAATGAAAAGGTAGGCCAATGACTGAAAAGTTCGGTGCGTGCCTTGCTGCGACTGTGATGTTTCTATAATTTTTTGATGTGCCTTGCAGTGTATTGACCGCGTTCGTGCCGTGAGCTTTTCACAGTCATATGAAAACTGCTCTATATTTACATTTTTGTGGGGTGATAGATAAAAATTTGATTTATCTTTGTAGACGTATTGAAAACCCCAAGATTGTTCTTCTTGATTGTCCTCTTGAATACAAGAAGGGTGAAAGCCAGGTGAGAATTTGTCCTGATGGTTTAATATTGCTAATGCCCAGGCAAACCGCTTCAACATTGGTTCGATTTTGTTGAACGCTGTAGAATGGCTGTTGCAATTGAACGATGTTGAACATAAACGGTTTCAATGACAAGGTTGAAATGGGGTGGCAAACGGCTTCAACATTGCCATTCAACAAAATCGAAAAGATGTTGAAGCATATTTTGAAGCCATTTGCCTGGGCCTTTAGTTATAATTGCATGTAATGTTTACTATATGAGAGGCCGTGTTGTATCAGCATATACAATCACAAACCAAAGGGATGTGATTCAGAACACAGATGGTAATGTTGTCAAAAACTAAAAAAGGCTATGTTATTTGTTTTAAATTTTACCAAAGTAACTCTTGCAGAGAAATTTCAAGTTAAAACTTATCCAAATCAGGATATACAACACTAGTGTTTTATCAGATATACAACACTTGTCATGGTCATGATTTCTTTTGTAAATTTGTCATTCATTATTCATGAGTTTTTAATGAATATTATCCTCATTGCATCATTATTTTCATCATTTGAATCTTCTTGAAGAAGACCAGTGGCTTTGAATAAATGATCTTTATTATTTACTTGTCTGTCTACTGTTTATTTCAGACAAGTCTAGAAATATCTGCCGAGGTGGACTTCAAGTATGTATCAACTATTTGAACATGATTATATTTACATTTTGATTGCAGTAGGTTGTAGTACATATACATTTATAGAAATATCTAATTCATTCACATCCAATTTCTTATTATATATATGTATTTTTGACAGCCGAATTTTACAACTTGAAGAGGAATTTGTGAAGAAGCTGTGTGATGATATTATCGCTGTTAAACCTGACTTGGTCATTACAGAGAAAGGCATTTCAGGTTGGTTAGTGGAGAAAGAGGATTTGCTAAACATTAGATATTATCATCATCATAACCATCATTATCATCATCAAATCATCATTACCATCATCATCATCATCATCATCATTATCATCATTATTATCATCAAATCATCATCAAATCATCATCATGCAAAAATGAACATGTGAGCCGAGTTGTGTGCAAAAATAATTAACGTAGTGGTAGTGAGTGTGTGTCTGAGTCTCCCCAATTAGTAGGGCAGACGTGTCCAGCTAGAACGATTGAGACATTAAAAAAGTGATTTTTTTTTCTATGACCATCATCTTCAAAATAATCATCAAATCATTATCATCATCATCATTATCATCTTCATCATCACATTACTACCATCATTACATCATCATTACCACAATCATTATCATCATCATCACATTATCACAACATCATCACCACCATTACCACCATCATTATCACCATAATCATTATCATCATCATCACATCATCATTACAACCATCATAATCATAATCATCATCACATCTTCATAATCATAATCATCATCACATCTTCATAATCATTATCATCTTCATGATCACATCATAACCACCATCATTACATCATCATCACCATCATTATGATCATCATCACACCATCATCACATCATCCTTACCACCATAATCATCATTATCTCTGTCGTTATCTCTATTTTTATTTTGATAATAATTACTATGAATATTGTACTATGAATGTTGTCATTCATTCTTATCATAATCATAATCAGTATCATAATCATTATCATAATCATTATTTGCATTAATGATTATTGATTACAAAATTATCATTATTATTATTATCCTGTTTATATCTATTATTTCCTAATTATAACTCCCTTGTCCAGATCTGGCACAACATTACTTGATGAAGGCAAACATATCAGCCATCCGTAGAGTAAGGAAGACCGACAATAACAGGATAGCGCGTGCCTGTGGTGCTACTATTGTCAACAGGACTGATGAACTCAAAGAAGAAGATATTGGCACTGGAGCTGGTCTCTTTGAAATCAGTAAATTTGGAGACGAGTATGTACATTTAGAATTATTATAACCCCAAAAGCTTTATCGATTAAATTTAACTATTTGACAAAAGGAGTATTTGCACAGGCTAAGCCTTGATTTTTGGTCAAAATATTCACACATTAGCAACATTTGCAGACTCAGTGAAGCATTTCTCAAATAGGCGAGAGAAAAGACAAGTGTGGCTAATGAGCTATGCCCAACTGAGTCTGCGTATGTTGGTTATATGCTTACTATTGAAATCACTAGAGTGGTAAAATGCTTGTTTGAAATTCTGTCTCGTTTTTGTACCATGTGATCGCTCCTGGCCAATCATTTTGCTCAAAATTGGTGGTATCATGTGGTACAAAAGATCACACACCCCTAACAGACATTTAACCACAGTGATTTTCATAGTATGTCTCTAGTGTGAACAAGGCTTTACATTACGACGCACCTTACCGTGGCCACCTAATTAAAGTTTTGTACAAGTTAACCAATCAGAAAGCGAGAATTTGACCTTAATATAAAAGACAGACCGAGTGACAAACGGTAAACACTTTGAAATGTTCAAAGCAAAGACAAGAGTGAAGTTTATAAGTCTCTGAAAAACCTCCCAGGATGTTTAGATTTGAAAAGGTGTAGCAAATAATTTGAAAAGTTAATCTTTTGAACTCTAAGCTAACTTGTACGAAACTTTAATTGGGTGGCCACGGTAAGGTGCGTTATGCTGTAACATTCGAAAACACATTTGAATTTACCCTGAATTGAGGTCATCCCTGTGCAAATGAACATTTTGTTGAATAGTACAGGGTACATGTCAATGATGGCAGCTAACTTTAAACTAATGGTTTGTTTGTGATAAAGGTACTTCACCTTCCTCACTGAGTGCAAGGACCCCAAAGCATGCACCATTCTTCTTAGAGGAGCCAGTAAGGACATCTTACACGAGGTAACAATGATGACGTTGATGATGACAATGAAAATGATTTGTGTTTCCGAATTTTGATTCATGTTTTTGAATATTGATTTGTGTTTTTGAATAATGATACATATTTCTGAATATTTATTTGTGTTTCCGAATATAGTTTTGTGTTTGATCCTTGTGGGCTACCATACATTTTTATAAGACTCTTTCAAATTATCAAGCATGTGTCAGTGCAACAATCGAGCATTCATTAATTTTTGAACCATCCTGCTCAATATTTTCAGTTTTACTAATGCAGGACATATTAATTGAAAACCATTTACTTATAAAAATGATGAGTATTTTTGAGTATAGTTATTTCATTCCCTTCCAGGTTGAGAGAAACCTTCATGATGCTATGAATGTAGCCCGTAATGTGATTACTGACCCTAGACTAGTACCTGGTGGAGGTGCTTGTGAGATGGCCCTTGCACATGTAAGTACACACATAATACATTAAAACTGAAATCGAGCTGAAATTATCATCCGTGAAAATGAAAATGGCTTGCCTACAGAGTTAGAAGACTTCCACTCAGGTTTTTGTAATGTCAGACACCAACACCAACACAACACCAACAGTCTTTCTCAAACTATATACACCCAGATGATCACAGCTCCCCAACATCACTTTCACCTGGGTTGTAGTCTTTCTCAAGACTACACAAACTCACACAAGCCATCAAAATCACTTACTGTATTTACTCGAATAAGCGCCACCCTGAATAAGCACCACACTCGAATAAGCGCCGCCCTCGAATAAGTGCCACACGTTAATGCTATAATGTTACTCTAGAACAGCATTGGAAATAAATTTTTATCAAAAGCTATATTCTTCAGTTCAAGGTGATTGTATTTCACTGTTTGTCCATTAAATTATCTCTCCAGTAGTTCGGATCAAGAAGGGGACAGTGAGATCAAGAAAAATTTCATAAGTGCCACGGCGCTTATTCAAGTAAATACAGTACACCTTGATTCAAATATCAGGCACCAAAACCATCAGTCTTTTTCAAGACTATGCCAGATGGACACAATTCATTACTTACACCTGGGTTCAAACCACATATTTTCATGGATACATGAGAAAAGTATCTGTATTTCACTTATACACTGCACACATTTCCATTCAATTACCTACTTTATGGATTTCATTTCCTTGTTGCAGGCTTTGACAGAGAAGTCCAAATCTGTAGCTGGTGTACAGCAATGGCCATACCGTGCTGTTGGTAAAGCACTAGAGGTGATCCCAAGGACACTCATCCAGAACTGTGGTGCAAACACCATAAGGACACTTACTGCTCTTAGGGTAAGCAGTTACAGTTTACTCACTTTTTGAGAGAAGAGAACTGCTTAATCAAAATGTAACAAAATGTAACAATTAAATGATCATGTGTTCTTCTCGCACATTTCAACCAAGATACTCCCATAGAATAAGTCGAATTGATACTCAGGACTGATTAGTAGATGTATGATTTATTTATTTGGTTATTTGAGTAACCCCTACTCAGTCGCCTTTGCAGTGAGTAACTGGATGCATCGATTTTACTCAGTTATTTGTTTAACCACTACTCAGTCGTTTTTGCAGTGAGTAACTGTGGATGCCTCGATTTACTTAGTTATTTGAGAAACCACTACTCAGTCGTTTTTGTAGTTTAAAGCATGTTTGTTGTTTTCTGTTTAGGCAAAGCACGCTACTGAAGGCAACACTACATGGGGTGTTGATGGTGAGAGTGGTGAGATAGTCAATATGACCGATAAAGGTGTTTGGGACACGTACTCTGTCAAGGCACAGACTTACAAAACTTCTCTTGAGGTAAGCTAAACCTTTAGTCTTTCATGTATCTCGTTATTCACTTGTTCATTCATTCTTTAATTCATCCTTTCTTTTAATCGTCCATTATTTTATTCATTCGTTCATTCATTCATTCATTTAATTTGTTTATTGGATTATTCATTTATTCGTTCATTCATTTGTTTTTTCGTTCATTCATTCATTTATTCATTCAATTAATCGTTCATTCATCCATTCGATCATTCGTTAATTCATTCAATTATTCATTTATTCATTCACTCATTTATTCATTCATTCATTTATTCATTCATTCATTTATATATTCGTTCATTCAATTATTTGTTCACCCATTTATTCGATCATTCATTCATTCAATCATTCCTTCGTTCATTCAACCCTTCATTCATTCGTCCATCCATCCGTTGTAACCCTATCAAAATTTGAAAACAGAAATTTGCACTTTTTAAATCTTGTACAGTTTCTTATTTGTATTGAATATATTCTCTCTCTGTCTGTCTCTTTCTAGACGGCCATGCTTCTTCTCCGTATTGATGACATTGTATCAGGCACTAAGAAAGCATCAGGACGGGAGGGATCTGAATCTGGTGGAGCTCCCACTACTGGCGGCGAATAATCTTCCTCTCAAGTTAGATAGATAGCATTAATATCCCGCTCAAAAATATGATTTACAGACAGTTTATAAGCCTGATTTCATTTGCAGTCTCGGTTTTTCTACGTACAGTAAATTGCCAAAGTTTGCGGCAAAGATTTTGTTTGAGCACATAAATGATCAGCGTAAAAGAGTACGATTCTGCAAATATAAAGGCTGTCAGTTAGTAAGTGTGAGGATAGGGTAGTGTGTAATGTGTATCGTGTGCCTTCGTGTATCAAATAAAATTCATCAAGCCAGCTGTTTTGTAAACTTTTCTCATGATTTCATCCCCAACGTATGTTTTTTGTCTTGCTTTGCTAAGGAACTAAAACAAGACTGAACAACAGTCTGTACTTGCACTACCCTGGGTTACAGAGGCTCGAGAGGCCGTTTTTACTACACACTAGAGGACGGACAAATCTTAAGGGGTGGACCGTGCAGGAAATTTTTTTTTGCCCGCTTCCATGAGCACGAAATTTATTTGATAAAAATGCAAAGATTTGAGTGGCGATTTTGGCTTGCAGGAATTTTTTTTTCAAAATCATCCACCCCCCCCCCCCCCCCCTCAAAAGTCAAATGGTCCACCCCTAAGGGACGGACAATTTGATATTTGTTGGCGGGATGAGTTAAATACCTTAAATTAATTTATACAAGGTAAAGACTTATAAAAAATGATTCTGCAATACTTAAGAAAGAAAAGCATGTCGAGCAAACTCGGAATTGGCCCAAATCCCTCATCAAATATCAAATGGTCCCTTATGACGTATTAGTCTGTAAACGGGACGGACACAAAAAATCGTCTGATTTTGTTGGATTCACTTTAGACACACATTTTCAGGACGATTTGTCCGTTCACTAGTGTGAAATGGGATCATTTTTCCCGCTAGTAGAGGCTATTCTTCCCGCGTAATTGATTCGAACATTGTTACAATTTATTTTGCTATTTTTTGAAACTTTTGCAGATGTTTCAATTTACAGGGTAATTCTACCGTGCGAAAATCAAGTCAGAAATATTGGTTTGAAAGTTTTATATTTTATTACTGGTATATATTTTTCACTTTGAGATCGGAGAGAAACGCACATTCATAAACTAAAGCTCGAAACGTCAGTAAAGTTAAGTCGACATTTTTACGGTGTTGCAAATTTCAATATATTACCTATCATTTATACCATATATCATTCCCCATTATTCATGTCATTTTTGTTTATTTTTTTAGAATTTTTTAGTGGTTCAATTCATGCGTTTTTCTTCCCTCAATTAGCCTGCGTGGACGGCTCTTGGGGAATTGGGGACGCAGGCTATCCCTCAATAAGATACCTTGCCCTCCCATCTCCCAGAACCATCCGTATAAAGCAGGCAACTTGCCAAGGCAGCGAGTATGTTCCGAGCAGAGTCATGGCGCCATGGCGCTATAAACTCTGATTGGAAGTGACGATCTTGGCGAAAAAAGCAATACAAGATGCAGCGTTTCTTATTGACGTTTCGGACGATAATTATTCATCGTTAATCTCGTATATTGTCATAGTTTGAATTTAAAAGTCCTCTAAATTCCAAACCGATGAATCAGTTTGTGTAGTCTGCGACGACTAGCACAGCAACGGCATCCAGTATATTTGCTGTGATGCAATTCACAGAGCGAAGTTTGATTTACTCTCAAAAGTAATGCAATTTATAAAACAAAAATTATCAAATTTCGGTTAAAATTATCAACGATAACTGGTCATTTACGCCGTTATTTTCAAAATGGTGTCAAATTTCGTGATCTTTTGTCTGTGGTATTATGAAACAATAGAGTTCAAAGCTCCCGAGGTGATTTGCATATGTCAATCATAGGTTTAAACCTTATTTCCTTAGCAGCAAACGACGCATTGTACATAGTAACTACTCGTGCGCATTTCGTCTAACTCACCTGGACAAGATGGCGACTAGCTTTCTTGTCGTACTCTTAACGTTAAATATCTACACAATTACGAATACAAATGGAGCTCTTACAACAGAGACTATTAACACAGCTCATCGGAAAAATGTAGTCGCTGAAAAAACTTGTGGAGCAGTAAGAGAGAAGTATTATAAAGTGTCTGAAACCGAGCTCCCTCCAATGCTACGATATCATAATTTTTGCGATGCATCGAATCCAGACGAGGCCCACAACGCTACAAATTTAGTAGATGGTGATATGAAATTGTTCTGGCAGACTACGGCTATGGTGAATCGTGCTAACATAACCATCGATTTAACTGGACCAATTCACAAGGTATAGAATTATCATACAGATCAAAACACAAGTGCGAAAGTATTTTAATAAATGTAGTTTTACATAGCTATACAACGCTGTGCTATAGTTGCTGTTTTCAACGCTATAATCTTTGACTTTATTACCGCAATTCACAGATCGTATATTATTATGTAAATGTAGTTATTTTTGTGGTTGATTTTTGCATTAAATATTTAAGCTTAACTGTCGTTGCATATTCTCTATCGCGTTTGTAACTTCAAGAATTTGACCCAAGAATCTAGACGAAGCTAAATGCTTATACAAACAGTTCGAAGTCGTTTCTTTAAGCCTGAAATTATATATGTATATAGATATATTATACTCTTTAAATAGTTCTACTTTTCAATATATGAATGAATTTATTAAATTGAATAAATAAATTCGTTATCATAATTTGAATTGAAGTCAAACTGAGTTTTAAAAATATGTTTATTTTGTATACTAGATCCTTTGATAAGCTCATGCTTTATTTTTCCTTCGATATTAACGAATTAAATAGATCATTTGAAACTCGTAGAAACCTTCAAAATATTTTGTTGGCAATATCTTTGTAAGAAATGTCAAAGTCGCAAGTGTCAAATTCGAAGGGGGTGTTGCTAATATTTTGGATAGGGGAGGGGGGTGGGAGGAGGGAAATACTTTTTATAATCTTTATATAATATAATGAATATTACTTTTTTCAAACACATTTTTGCACATTTTTCCAAAAATGTGGATTTGGACATTTTTATTCAAATATTTCAAAATGTAAAGAAAAGCAACGTTTAATAATATTTTCATTTGAGATATTTATGCTTTGTCAAAACAAAGAGTAAAATTAAAAGAAAAGAAAATATAAGTTTTTATATAGTTTATATATTTAAAAAAATGAAATTTACATTTTCTGTTTTTTTGAAAGTCTCTATAAAATACTAACTATCTATTCATTATTTTTTTAATAGTTCTACTACATCAAGGACATTAAGATATACTTTGAAGAGTTCTATCGTCCATTACAAATGGGGTTCTACAAGTCAAATGATAACGGCGCCTCGTATCAACCATGGCATTTCTATGTGTCCAGTGAAAATACCGATATTGAGCCATCAACGCAGTGCAGAGAAAAGTTCAACATGAGTCTTGGAAATAAACCTGCCTCTGTTAATGATGTGATTTGTAGGAAATACCCTAATGAAACAGCAAAGGCTATCAACGATACAGTAAGTGTCAGAGAAAAATGACTCTATTGTCCCTTCATTCTGTTACTATACAGTGCGAATCAAAAAAACTGTGCACACCAAGAAATATTTCAGTAACCGTTCATTGTTTGTTGACCAATGCGGAACAACTCTCTAACTACACAAAGTTTATCTTTCTTCAAATCAGTCAAACGTCTTGCAGTTAGAGTGATGTTTACTGCGGTTTTCCACTTTCTGCGAACTCAGACATTCCCACGGCTTATTGTGAAACATGTTTTTAGCTGCCGTCAATCAAAACTAATTAGTTGGTACCTTTTAAATCCTTGATTGACGGCAGCTAAAAACGTATTTCACAACGAGTCGTTGAAATGTCTCAGTTCGCAGAAAGTCGAAAACCGCAGTAAGGTTGCTCAATTAATGATACACGATTTCTGAAATATTACTGGATGCCCACTGTTTTTTATTTGCACTTGGGGGTGGATTGGTGTTCCTAGTGGTACCGGACACCCCCATAGCGCTACAATTACCCCTATTTTATTAAAGACATTTAGGGACTGGACACCCCCAAACACCTTAAGAGCCCTTCATTTGCAATTGGGACACCCCTGTGACAAATTGGCAATATATATGATAACTATTATTGGTATGTGTTTCTGCAGAGCAATGTTATAATGTCATATTGATGGATATTTTTATATCTGTAATAATAATAATAATAATAGTAAGTTCTTTTATAGCGCACTATACATATGTCTCAGTGTGCTTATGTAAAACATGATAGTGATAAAATTAATGTGCGTAAATATACGATGAAGACTTAAAATACTTAAATGTCACTAAGAAATAGATGTGTTTTCAATAAAGTTTTAAAACGATCA
Organism: Metridium senile; assembly: GCA_949775045.1. Lineage (NCBI taxonomy): Eukaryota > Metazoa > Cnidaria > Anthozoa > Actiniaria > Metridiidae > Metridium > Metridium senile. The sequence goes on from OX459109.1 coordinate 12,376,673, forward strand.
AGTGATGGGGCACTTTTTATAGATTCAGGTAAATTATGTGTTATGGTATCTGTAGGTCACTTGGAATGCTATGTTCATCAGAGGGGAAGCACTCAACCCCAGTAAGGCAGTTGTGGTAAGTAAAACTTGCTTGTTGTTGTTGTTGTTGTTCTAGCTTCTTATATTTAAAGGCCCAGTATCGACCGGGATGCTTTGCGGCCGTTTGTTTTTGTTTTGAAATAGCGTTATTGTTAAATGGCGCTCTCTAATTGGCCAAAAACCGAGTGAGTTCAAAGTCCATGGCTGTACGGAGATACGAAAAATATCACATATCAACATACATGAAAGTAGCGAACTCTTTCGATGAACCTTTGAGCTTTTGAGTGTTTCTGAATATCCTTAAATGCATTGCTGAGAAGAAAACTATCGTGTAATAGTATGCGGTGAATATAATAAAGGATTGGGCATGGTATGTTATGTGTATTTCTGTTGTATTATCAAAGTAACGATAATGATCAACTCGATTTGTCCGCTTTGTTATTATTAAGCAATCGTTGTAGTAAAAATATGTTTAAGAAAGTTGAGCTCCAAATATAAAGTTAATAAGTATTTTTAATGTCCATAGTATATTATCGTCTCGTCTGAGCAGCTCTATGGCATATTTCAACTGCTAGTCCGTGATGCCTGCGACGCGGCCGAGTTGATTGTAATCTACTCAAACATCAAAGCTTGTTATTTACATCTATTTACGGAAAATATACAAAATATTGCGGCACAGATATTGTAAAATACATAGAGAACTTAAATACAGTGAAATGTTTTGAGATATTAGCAGGATTACTTAGGATTATTTGGATTGAGAAGGCATTATGAACTTTGATAATTTCGTGATACACGAAATTAGGTCGAGACACGCAAAGCATCCCGGTCGATACTGGGCCTTTAAAAAAAGATTTTTCATGATGTTTTATATTTTGTTGTAGGATTGGGTAAATGTTACTAATGTACGAATTGATTTCCTGACTTTGAATAAACCTTTTGATCCACTTGCTGTACGATGGGTAAGTAAAAACAAATTATTTGCCTTTCATAATTACACAACCACTGATGTTCATGATCAAATGCCAACATGAAAAAGATGGTTACGCTGCCGTCAAGCAACAATAATCAGTTGGTACCTTTGATTGACAGCAGTTAATAAACACCTTTCAAACGTTGCTGTCTGATCTTCGAATTATGAAAGGCGCTGTTATGGAATTGAATAATTCATATAATGAATTGGAAAAATGAAAGAAAATGTGAAATGGGGAGGACAGGATTGGGGCAGAGAGGGAGAGCCTATACAGTACCCCTGCCCCTGGTTAATTAAGACATTTGATTCATTCCAATAATCAAATTAATTGAACAAAGTCTGTTTTAAATATTCAAATATTGTTTTAAAAGATGATCGAAGTTAGTGTTTGTATGTGAAGTGCAATGACTGTAATAAGAAATTAATAATTCTAAGATAGCAGTTAAAATTTATTTCTTGAGCATAAGTATCACATGTACAAATAGTTAGCGTGCGCAGGTAACGTTTTCCATTGTGACCCTGAAGATGGACAATTTGTCCGAAAGATTGGTTGTTTTGTTTAATTAAAACGTAGTTGAAACCATACACCGAATCTAAATATGGCGGCCAATTTGAATAACAATTCTTCTTGACTCGCATACATGTGAAAACTCTATTGTTTTCCAATGTGAACACGAGGCTAGACAATCAAGAACAATAAGAGTACGCCATATTTCAATTCAGTCTATATGCATCCAAAATGTTGATACCTACGTAAAAGAAACCATTGAAGAAATATATATATATTTTGTTTAAAGTACCATTATGCAGTAAGAGAAGTCATACTAGAGGGATACTGCCCATGTAATGGACATGCCGTCGACTGTAAATACAATGCAACTGTCGGCGATAACAAGTGTATATGCCAACCTGGTACTTGTGGAGATAAGTGCGAAATGTGTTGTCCAGCATATAACCAGTATCCATGGAAACATGGCAGCAAAGGACCGATGGTTGTTGACGAGTCTTCGGCATGCCAACGTAAGTCTGTAATTTAATTGTGTTATTTTTTTCCATTTTTAATGCTGCAGTCATGATTTTATCTTCAGTAAAATCAATTGATTAATTTTATTTCAAAATCATTGAAATGTTTAATGTGCAATGTGGTATAATTGTATTGATGTGTTTATAATGCCATCCAAATAATTTTTTTTTCTGTATTGTTATTAGCATGCAACTGTCACAATCACAGCTCAGTTTGTGCGTACAATCAAACCGTTGCCGACAAGAAACAAAGTTTGACAGTTGATGGCAAGTACAGCGGTGGAGGTGTCTGCCAAGACTGCCAGGTAAATGACTCATCATCACAACAATCACCGTCATCATCATCATTATCATCATCATCATCATAACCTTTTTTCTGATCATCCTTTTAGAATTTTTGTTAACTATCACATGCATCATAAATATCATTAATGATTGTATATAATTATATATTCATACTGATATTGACATTATTTTTCAGCATAATACTACAGGAGTTAATTGCCAACAGTGTAAAACATTATTTTATCGACCAACAAATAGAAGCAAATATGCTGACAATGTTTGTCAAGGTAAAGCTGTATATTTCAAACAATCTTCATATTATTGTCCAAATTGTAGTAATATAGGATTGCCCATCACTGTATATATTAGTCTCTATAAGGTGTTGGGTCTGAATTGCACTTTGCAAGAGACCAGTTTAATTAGAGATTTTCTTTTCCTTTATTATTTATATATATATTTTTACTTTTATAGATTGTGGTTGTTTTGCAATTGGCTGTAGAAATACTACCAGAGAAAGCATTCCATGGTTGGATTGTCAGCGAGAAACAAATGCAAGATTAAATCAGGTAAATGAAAACTAATGGCTTGTCAATCATTATCAGCATGATCACTATCATCATCCATCACCACCAACACTATAATCATCATCATTCATCAGTATCATCATCACCACCACCATCACTATCATCATCATCATCATTCATCAGTACAATCATCATCATCACGACCACCATCACTATCACTATCACTATCATCATCAATCACCACCACCATCACTATCATTATCATCATCATTCATCAGTACCATCATCATCATCACTACCACCATCACTATCACTATCACTATCATCATCATCAATCACCACCAACACTATAATCATCATCAGTATCATCATCATCACCACCACCACCACTATCACTATCACTATCATTATCATCAATCACCACCAACACTATAATCATCATCAGTATCATCATCACCACCACCACCACCACTATCACTATCATTATCATCAATCACCACCAACACTATAATCATCATCAGTATCATCATCACCACCACCACCACTATCACTATCATTATCATTATCATTATCATCAATCACCACCAACACTATAATCATCATCAGTATCATCATCATCACCACCACCACTACTATCACTATCATTATCATCAATCACCACCACCACTATAATCATCATCAGTATCATCATCATCACCACCACCACCACTATCACTATCATTATCATCAATCACCACCACCACTATAATCATCATCAGTATCATCATCATCACCACCACCACCACTATCACTATCATTATCATCAATCACCACCAACACTATAATCATCATCAGTATCATCATCACCACCACCACCACTACTATCACTATCATTATCATCAATCACCACCAACACTATAATCATCATCAGTATCATCATCACCACCACCACCACCACTATCATTATCATCATCATCAATCACCACCAACACTATAATCATCATCAGTATCATCACCACCACCACCACCACCACTATCACTATCATTATCATCATCATCAATCACCACCAACACTATAATCATCATCAGTATCATCATCACCACCACCACCACTATCACTATCATTATCATCATCATCAATCACCACCAACACTATAATCATCATCAGTATCATCATCATCACCACCACCACCACTATCACTATCATTATCATCATCATCAATCACCACCAACACTATAATCATCATCAGTATCATCATCATCACCACCACCACCACTATCACTATCATTATCATCATCATCAATCACCACCAACACTATAATCATCATCAGTATCATCATCATCACCACCACCACCACTATCACTATCATTATCATCATCATCAATCACCACCAACACTATAATCATCATCAGTATCATCATCATCACCACCACCACCACTATCACTATCATTATCATCATCATCAATCACCACCAACACTATAATCATCATCACTTTCATCATTCACCACTATCATCATCATCATTCACCACCACCATCACTATCATCCTCATCATCATGGTCATCACCATACCATGACTATCGTCACTATTCACCACTATTATCATCATCTTTACCACCACCTTCACTATCATCCTCATCCTCATCATCAACATGATTATCATCATCACCACCATCACTATCACTATCACTATCATCATCACCATCACTATCATCATCATCATCCTTAATTATTACTGGCATTATTATCATATTCCACAGGTCGCTGGTTCTTGTTACTGCAAGACAAATGTCATGGGAAGAAGATGTGATCAATGTAAAGTTGGCTTCTACAACCTATCCATCTCCAACCCTGATGGTTGCCAAGGTAATGCCAACAAAACAAATGTAGGGGTCAGTGCATGGTTTTAATAATTTTCAACCACCACCAGTCAACTTGTCCAGTCAAGACCAATTCTACCTGGACTCCATGCACTGCTGGATATGACTGTATGGTAAATGTTGTTTTGTCCACTTGAGGCTACTAATTACCAAGGAGAAAATCTAGCCAGGAACTAGTGACTGGAATATAAAAGTATATATGTAGGAATCTAGGATTTTACCAGGCAAAACCAAAAGTGATCAAAATAAGAGACCCATATATTGTCACTGTGACTTTAACAAATCTCTAAATGCCAACAAAAAAGAAATACATGGGGCACCTTTTTACAGTGCTGACACTCCAACTGGGACCACTTAGACAAAACCGTCCAATCAAAAAACATTTAAACCAGACAGAGATTGAACTGATAACTGCATAAGCCAATCAAATTATAGTATTCTCACTTGACCCTCATAACATTCTTGAGCTGAAAGCTGCAATATGATTGGTTGATTATCAATTCATCTAAAGTGGTCCCGGTTGGAGTGTCCGCACTGTAAAGGTAGTCAAGTACAAAAACTACAGATTGATGATTTGATGTGTTTCTTTCATTCCTTAGAATGTCGATGTGATAGGGCAGGCTCTGTCAATAGAACCAATGTGTGTGAGCCGGATGAAGATGGTCAGTGTCCTTGTAAGCCTAATGTTCATGGAATTCGCTGTGAAACATGTAATGATACCTACTACGGTCTAAGCCAACAAGATCCTATGGGATGCAGAGGTAGGAGGTTTTCACACTTTAGCTGTCTTGTAAATATATACGATTGATAGTGGGGATAATTGTGATGATGATGATGATGATGGTCATGATGATGCTGATGCTGATTTAAATGATAATCTTGATAGTGATGACGATGGTGATGGTAGTGATGATGATAATAATAGTGATGATGATGATGATGGTCATGATATCAATCAAATGATTTTGATGATGGTGGTGTTTAAATGATAATGATCATGATCATTGATAGTAAATGAGAATGATGGTGATGTTAAAGTGATGATCATTATGAATGGTTGCCATGACAACATTAAACATATTGATATTTTCATAATTCACAGCATGTTTGTGTAATTATGGTGGCTCTAAAATCCCTGTTTGTAACAAGCAATCTGGACAATGTGTGTGCCTGGAAAATATTGAAGGACGACAATGTGAAAAGTATGTATTGGTGGCTTTATGGCATCTCTGTTTCAATCTTAGTTCCATAATGTTACAATTATAATAATGTGTTTCAATTTACAGACCAGTAGACAAGGCCTATTATCCTGACTTACACTTCATGTCAAGTAAACAAGGATCTAAGGTTAGTGAACACAACAATAACAATAACTGCTTCCTTTAAAATTGACATCAGCAAATGCTTAGACCTACATGTCTTCTTGTTAAAGAAGTTAAACCAGAGCTCTGTCTCTTGACACCCTGAACATTTTGGACATCGCTTACAATTCCTACACTGAGATGGACATTGCTTACAATTCCTACACTGAGGTGGACATCGCTTACAATTCCTACACTGAGGTGGACATTGCTTACAATTCCTACACTGAGGTGGACATCGCTTACAATTCCTACACTGAGGTGGACATTGCTTACAATTCCTACACTGAGGTTGCCTTGTCATGCAGGGTGTCTTTATAAACAGAGTGAGGAAGAGGTTATCCATGATCCGTGATTCAGCCTGAATTCAGCGTGTGATTCGTGAAAAGCAAACAATTCCAGCCACAACAACAGCAACACAGCAATGTCAATTTTCAAATATTGTTTCAAAAGTTGAAGTTTAGCATTCATGTGTGAAGTGTGTTGACTGTAACATTGTATCAAATCTTCTTGTAGGAAAGTCCTTGGGTTACTACCATCAACATTACCAAAGGAGTCGACACGTTATCTGGTCTATTCACCTTACTCATGGCCTACCAAAGCAACTCACCTCAGACCGTTACCGTTACTTTGACAACAACAAGCACAGCAACTACTAAATCGGTCATCCTTAGCAACTGCAGTATCACATGTGTCAGAAACTTGACAGAATTTGGTGAGATTTCTCTCAGTGATTTGGTGACCATCAATGTAACATTCAGTGCTGGATTTCAAGGGAAGAAAGTTGTTGCTCTGCCGAAGGAGTTTTATGAACCAGCAGCTCTTCGTGAAGACATGAATAGTTTCCTCAGCAATTGTAGTGTGTTGAATAATGATGTTAGGCAAGGAACCGATGCAGAGCAGTTTTGTAAACAGTCTGTGTTTACTGTTACAACAGCTTATCTTGGAAAGGCACTAGGTGAGTATGTGCTATTAGTAAACACTTAACTACATTGGAAAGTGGATGAATAAATGAATGGATGAAATAATGAATAAATGCATGCATGAATAAGTAATGGGATGAGAGATTGAATAAATGAGTGAATGGTTGATGAATGAATGGAAAGATGGATGAATGAATGGATGAAAAATGAATTAATGCATGAATAAATGAATAAAGGAATGATTCATGAAATGAATGAATATCTGATTGAACTCAAGGTGGATGGATGGAGTAATGAATGAATGAAACCATAGATTAAGGAATGCATATGGTTAAATGCTTTCAATGGATAGATGGAGTAATGGATGGAGTAATGATGAATGGATGGATATATGAATCATTGATGAATGGATGGATGAATTAATCATTGATCAAACCAATAAATGCATGGATAAATCAATGATTGAATAAATGAATGAATTAGTAAATGAATTTCCTTTTACTTTGCAGACTGCAATTGCAATTCCATTGGGTCACACAACCTTACTTGTGAGAAGTATGGTGGTCAATGTCCATGTAAACCTGGTGTGACAGGGCGTCAATGTGACCAGTGTATACCTGGCTTCTACAACTTCACATCTAGTGGATGTATAGGTAAATATTACACTTATATTCACAATTAGGACCTTGCAGTAAAACATTTGTTTGTTTCTTCTTGTCTTCAACCTAGCTTGGTGGGTAAGAGCTTATGTGAACTCCCTCACTCATTACTTGATTTTAAATGGACCTGTTTTCCAAACTTATTGGTCTATCAAATTTATATCCAAAGTCATTGCATCACAAACTCAAATTGTGGTAAAACGTTTGTCTCTTCTGGTCTTGGGTCATCACCCTTGGGGGTAGGGCGTATGTGAAATCCCTAATAGTCATTGCTTGATTTTAAATGAACCTGTTCTCCAATTTTATTGGTGGAAAAAGCATATTTATATCCACAATTACAACCCTCAATTGCATTAAACTTACCCTTGATATTAAATGAGCCTGTTCTCAAAACTTAGTGATGGTTCAAAAGCATATTTATACCCACAATTACAACCCTCATTTGCAGTAAACTTACCCTTGATTTTAAATGATCAAAAGCATATTTGTGATGCAATTTTTTCATGTTTATGTAGCTTGATATATTACAGTGAAGACTGAGTTTTGTTATTCCTTTTTTAACCCACATTACTTGAGTAATTACTAGTGTCTAATTTTTCATTTTGTAGCATGTGGATGTACGACTGATGACAAAGTGTGTAACCCTGTGGGAGGCCAGTGCAAATGCCCTCTAAATACCATTGGAAGAGTGTGTGACGAGTGTAACACAACCTTCTGGGGTTGGAATGCAACTACTGGATGCAAAGTAAGACTAATAAAACATTTATATTTGAAAAGTACATTTCTGACATGAAATAACTTGAGAGTATATAGTTTATCTTCATGTATTACAATATCTTTATTTAAGGAGAGAGACACAATAACCATTTACAGTTTTCTAAGACTAACCTACGACCCTCAAACAACATGTGTTCACAACATTCATTCATTTTTTTTTTTTTTTTTTAATACTTTTATTCCAATGATAAAACAGTACATCACTACATAATTAAAAAATAAGCACTGTATCTTAGATTCATTCATTCATTTATGACAATGGCAAACCTTACTCTTTTCTATATTTCAGGCTTGCAACTGTGACAAGATTGGTTCAAGTAATTTACAGTGTAACTTGACTACTGGGATTTGCAGGTAAAGCCCGGCAGACTTGTCAATAGACTGAATCCATAAAACCATAACCCTTTTAATAGACATATAATAAGTGTCTGAAAGCTCATAATTACTGTAATAGATCTTATTTATTGTTAGAGTAACAATTAGCTTTTGCATTATCATCCATAAGACCAGTTCATTGCCAATAATAAGCATGCTTTAATTGTCTCTGAAAAATATTCTGACAGAGCAATTACCTTAAACCAACTTCAGGAATCATTCAAATCTCCTAATGAAGTTAAACAGATTGTTGTTTTTTTCTTCTTTTATCACACTGAAGGAATTTCTTTTGTGTTTCTGATGACTATCATATTATTTGTTACAGTTGTAAACCAGGTGTTCATCTTGAGAAATGCACAGAATGTCAAGACACCTACAAGAACTTCTCATCTCAAGGATGTTCAAACTGTACTTGTGACATGAGAGGAAGTCTGACTACAGTTTGTGACAAATCATCGGGACAGTGTCCATGCAAGGTTAGTGAAAAATGATGATGATTGTGATGATGATGATGATTGTGATGATGATGGTAGTGGTGGTGGTGGTGGTCCTGATGGTGATGGTGATCATGACTATGATGTTGATGATAGTGTGATGATGATGGTTATAGTAATGATGATGATGATGGTGGTGGTGGTGGTGATGATGATGATGATGGTGATGGTGATCATGACTATGATGTTGATGATGGTGATGGTGTGATGATAATGATGGCTATGACTAGTGGTGATTATGATTGACTTGTTGGTGCAGATAATGATAGTGGTAGTGATAATGGTGGTAGTGATAACAATAATAATTGTGGTCATGATCGATGGTGGTCATGACTATGATGGTGATGGTAATGATAATGATAATGATGGTGTTCATGGTCATGATGATGGTGATGGTGATGGCTATGATAATTATAGTGGTTATTATGATTGACTTGTTGGTGCATGTAGTGATTGTATGTCTAATCACCCATATTTTCTGTTTTAGAACAATTCTATGAGTCTAACATGTAACCAGTGTAAAGCAAGTTCATTCTATCTGTATGAGCCAAACCCTAAGGGTTGTACCGACTGTATATGTATGGGAATTACCAGTAACTGTTCCAGTACTACCAAGTATATTTACCAGGTAGGTGGTACCTTATTACTGATAATGGTATAAGTATGTATAAGCTGTTTTGTAACTAATACTATGTTTGTTTTCAAAATGTTTGAATATTTCTGGTAAAGCACTTTTGTATATTAAAAATTAGTGCTTTATACATGTACTGCTTTTGTTATTTTTGTAAGGGATTTTGAAAGCAAGTTGCCTCCATTGCAAACTTCTTATGTGGTTTGCTGATCATGAGGGGATTGTACCACATAGACATCTGCAATGGTGGCTAGAAAATGAGTCATGCAGCAACTATAATTATAATTACCATGTTTCGAGTTGAATATGTAAAAGCATTGAGATTATTTACAGTGCAACAAATTCAACCAAGGCCACCTAATCATTATTTGATTTAATTTAATTTTTTCCGATAGCGTTCTTTGGAGTCAAGTCTGTGGGGATTGTATGATGAAGATGCCAAGAAATCTATCCCAGTTGAAAGGTCTTTCATGGTATGATAAGGCAGACAGATGCATCATCATTTTTGTTGTAATGTAAACATTAAGTGAAATCATGTCTTCCAACATTATAGTATTTACCATAGTAAGAGCAGTCCCTCTCTTTGAGGCTTATATGCTCTGGTTTGAAACCCGACTGCTGTACCAAAGAGCACAACAGGATCTTTTATGTGCACCTTATATAGGAAGTTAGAGTGAAGGCAGATGGGACCTCCAGCTTTACGTCCTCATCCGAGAAGACGCAACATGACATGAAACATAGTTCAACTTTCTAATCTTCTAATTTGTCTTTTGCCTCATAAAATATGTATCTCATAATCTTGTTTGAAAGAACCTTCACAAATTAGGTGGACACTAAACCTTCTCACTCAAAAAGCAGTTTAATTTACTCAATTTCTTGATCTTCCTTCCTTGCAGGCAATTAGTCGTGACAACATGGCTTTCATCACAGCAAACGTCTCATCTACAGCACAAAAGCTGATATGGCAGGCAAACATGAACTTGACTGAGAAATCATTGGTAAGTTATACATGGTCTTAGCTCTTGACAGTATAATTCTAAGTTTAATGGTGTACTGTTCCTGTATCTATTGCTTTGAGACGTATTTCAAAATTGTTAAGTAAATTTGTTTATTTACAGGTTTCTTCATACGCTGGCAATCTCTCCTTTGCACTTCACGTTACAAATCTGTCAGTAGCGGTTGCTGTTACCAGTCCAAAAGTCATCATCAAGGTCAGTATAAGCTGATACTGAATTTTTACCATTTTCCCTTTTTATTCTTCTGTTCTTTTCTTTCCTTCTTTTTTCTTTCATTCATTCTTTCACTCATTCTTCCTCATTTCTTATTCTCTTCTTCATTTCTTTTTTCTTTCTAACTTCCTTTCTTCCTTTCATACCTTTGTTATATCTTTTTTCATTCCTTTCTTCCCTTTTTTCTGCCTTTCTCTCTTACTTTCTGGTACTTTATTTTCTTTGCAGTTTTTTAAAAACATATTTTGTTATTTATAATGTCTTTGTGTTATTATACAGGGTGAAAAAGCTATTACAATAGAGCAGTCTTTTCCATCCATTCCTCTGAACCAAGTGATGACCAGAGTTGTTTTTATGAAAGAGGTAAGATTAAATAAAAACCTATTAGCTATATTTATAAACAGTTCGTCTGATGAAGACTAGCAGTAGCAGTCGAAACGTCACGGTTTTAAACCTTCAACATTCATGAAACAAATTGATAATATACTATTTATCTCAATCCACAATGAATAATCTTTATAGTTTCGTTTTTCTTTCTTCAGACTTCATGGTCATATGTTGGAACCAACACTACTGTATCACGTGCACACTTCATGCTAGTCCTTGCTAAACCACTTGCTCTTCACGTGACTGCCTCGTTGCTAAGTGCTGGCGATGGTTACTACAAGACAAGGTAATAACATCATGTTCACCATTTTCAAAAATCGTTTCTGAAGCCTGTAAAGGATGTCAGTATTTCTTCTTTTGTTATCAATTTATATTCATAGCATATTTTTGGATGGATGTGTACGTTGTTGTGTTATATGACCATAACAGGTTGTTGCAGTGGTAGATAGGCAAGACAAATATTTCTTGAAAAAAAGTTAATCAATCAACAAACTCAGTTCATATTACAGACATCCTTTACAGTCATTCAGTGTTGCCTTTTAGCTTCAGCCACGACAATGATTTTTGAAATAGGTATATGAACACAGCTTGCATTTCAGTCTTTGAATGCGCAGTATTCAGTTTTTCATTCAACCTTTTTGAAATAGCTGTAAATATTGTAAACTGTACTTGTATTTACTAACAAACTTTGTATTCTGTTCAGCTTTGGAGGTATTAGCGTATCTGATGTTCAAGACAATGCAACTGTTCAAGGCAGAGGTGTAGACGTTGAACAGTGTAACTGTGGACCAGAGTACACTGGTTTATCATGTGAGGTAGGGTCATGGAACTCACGATCAATATGATCATGATTATTATTATCATCATCATGATCATCATCATCTGTACCGCCACCATCATCATCGCAAGTGTTCGTAAGGGGGAGTTTGAAACCGTCAAAAAAAACCGTCGACAAAAACCGCACAATCGCACCATAACTTGCTATAAACCGCAACAACAAGATTTGTAAAACTGCAAAACCACAGATATAAATGAAAACAAAAACGAAAAACTGCACCAAAAATGATGCGAAAGCGCATCACCGCAAACCCTTACACCCCCTTCATTACTTTCTCATTGTTCTTATAATCATGACATTAGATGGTATGTAATATTGTTATCCATTACAGCGTTGTGCTTCAAGCCATCATCGTGTAAACAGTACTGGTGATTCGTTCTTTGGCAAGTGTGAACGTTGTAACTGTAACAACCACACCCTGGATTGTCATGCTAGCAATGGCTACTGCTATGTAAGTAACGAAATACACTAGAACTCACTAAATTCGGGGAGGGTGAGGGGGGACAGCTTCTTAACATTGAATAAATATTAGTAACTTGTTCAAAATTTGGGGTGGGCAAACATCACTTTAGATTGATTCCATAAGTCGTACCCAGTTTACTCTTTGTCAATACATTGGAGTGGCAACTTGTGACAGAGTGTGAACTGGGATTGACTTATTGAATCAGTTGCACATTACTTGAAACTGATATGATGATATCTTTTACATTTTGACAACAGTTTGACCTGTTTAACTTTGTTTACAGAACTGCAACCACAACACAACTGGCAACAATTGCGAGTTTTGTTTGGATGGTTTCTATGGTAATGCTACTGACGGAACTCCCGGTGACTGTAAGACATGTCAATGTGAAGCACCGAAGACAACCACGTGAGTAGTTGCTATGGTGATAAATATTGAGTTTTTCTAGTATTTAGTAGTTGCTATGGTGATAAATATTGAGTTTTTCTAGTATATAGTAGTTGCTATGGTGATAAATATTGAGTTTTTCTAGTATATAGTAGTTGCTATGGTGATATATAGAGAGTTTTGAGTATTTGAACCCATAATGCATTGTGAAGAACAGTGCTGCACTAGTCCCTCTCGTACTTTGGCCCATAAGAAACATGCTGCAAATAAAACCCTTGGCATATCACAGGAAGCCCAGTGTAAGAAAAGTAAAGAGATGGTTGTTGAAGAGGTATTTCTTTGCTAAGGATATTTTGTTTTATTTCTAGGTCTTTATGTACTAATTATTTTGGTGAGCCAAAGTGTACAAACTGCTCAGTGGGCTATGAAGGACTGCAATGTGACAAGTAAGAACAAACGTACATTTGATTACGACGATGATGATGATGACAATAATGATGATGATGATGATGATGATGATGATGATGATGATGATGATGATGATGATGATGATGATGTTATCAATTATGATATGATGATCATGACAAAAATGATGATAATGATGACGAAAAAGATCAAAAATGATTTTGCAGTATTTTTTATAAGCTCGTTCGATATAAGTTCCCCATAGCCGTCTCTAGTGTCGTTGCGCAATACTTCTGAGAGCATTGCAATGGCCGTAGGGGAGACTAGCTTGATATTTTCTTTGCTGTATTTGATATTTTTTTCTGGATCAAAACCTTACTCAATATCCTCCACACCCATCTTATCCCTTCCCATCCCCCTCCCCCTCCCCCTCCCCCTCCCCCTCCCTCCTCCCCATTCCTATCTAATACCCAATGATCTGTCCCTTAATAAAGTTAATAAAGTTTAGGGCCCGGGCAAACGGTTTCAACATTTGCTTCAACATCCGTTCGATTTTGTTGAATGGCAATGTTTAAACCCTTTTAAACTCTTTCAATATCAATTCAACATCGATTCAACACGTTTCAACAATGTTGAAAGAGTTTAAAAGCGTTTAAACATTACCATTCAACAAAATCGAACAGATGTTGAAGCAAATGTTGAAACTGTTTGCCCGGGCCCTTAGGGAAGGAACGTATGTTTCTCACCTTTTCTTGTCCAAGTTGATAACATCATTACATTACATTGTGTTTTTATCAAGGTGTCAGTTGAAGTACTTTGGCAAACCTCATCTTTCCGGTGGAAACTGTTCTCTGTGTCAATGTAATAACAATACCGATGTGTGTAATACTATCACTGGTGAATGTAAACTCTGCCAGTACAATACTACAGGTTTTCATTGTGAACGATGTCAGAACGAGACATATGGATATGCTCCTGTCCAGAACTGTACAGGTAGAACACGATGCGATAACTAACCTCATAAAAGACAGACTTTTCGGACTCGGACGTTGCTATGGTGATGATGAAAGGAGATGCTGATGGTGATGATAATAAAAATGATAGTGATGCTGGTAATGGTGATAATGATGGTGGTGATAAGGATGATAGTGATGGTGAAGGTGACACTGATGGCAGTGATAATGATGGTGATAATAATAACAGTGATGATGGCGATGATGATGGTAATAATGAAAATGGTGAAGGTGATAATGATAATAGTGATGGTGGTGATGACGATGATGATGATGGTAATAATGAAAATGGTGAAGGTGATAATGATAATAGTGATGGTGGTGATGACGATGATGATGATGGTAATAATGAAGATAGTGATGGTGAACGTGATAATGATGACAGTGATAATGATGACAATGATGATCATGATCATGATGGTGATAATGATGATTGTAATGGTGATGATGATAATGATGATAATGATGATAGTGATGGTGATAATGATGATTGTAATGGTGGTGATGATAATGATGACAATGATGATCATGATGGTGATAATGATGATTGTAATGGTGATGATGATAATGATGACAATGATGATCATGATGGTGATAATGATGATTGTAATGGTGGTGATGATAATGATGACAATGATGATCATGATGGTGATAATGATGATTGTAATGGTGATGATGATAATGATGATAATGATGATAGTGATGGTGATGGTGATTATGGTGACGGTGATGGTGATGCCGATGATGGCAATAATAATGATTGTGATAATGATAATGAAGATGGTGATGACGATGCTGATGATGGTGGTGATGCCGAAAAAGAAGATGATGAT
Source organism: Metridium senile (assembly GCA_949775045.1). Taxonomy (NCBI): domain Eukaryota; kingdom Metazoa; phylum Cnidaria; class Anthozoa; order Actiniaria; family Metridiidae; genus Metridium; species Metridium senile. Next base: position 12,392,193 of record OX459109.1, read on the forward strand.
GATAATAAAGATGATGATGATTACAATGAAGGGACAACGATAGCAATAACGATAATAATAACGATATATAACGTACAACAATGATAAAAACGATGATAACAACAATGATAACGGTAATGCTATTCATCAACTTGTTGATCCTCAACCTGTCTGCCTGCATCGTCAACAAGCCATATGTTTTATATTGTCTCAGATTGTGTGTGTAATTCTACTGGATCTAAGAACAACATATGTGATCACCGCAATGGTCAGTGTGAATGTCAACCCAACGTGAACTCCAGGGATTGTTCGACATGCAAGGTAGGTATAGTGATTGAATAGGAAATACAACATATCAGAAATACCGTATGCAATCTTGAAAACAATGCCATTACCATATATGGTATTGTAGGTGAGAAGTAACAAAAGACTTTGATTAGCGCGCGATATTTTTGTCTTTTTTCTAACAGGTTGAGATTGCAACAGAACAATAGGCTTATCTTTGATACGAGAAAGGTGTAAAGAAATGAGGGAATGAAATGAAAAGAAGGAAAAAATGAGAAAAGAAATAAATATAGTGTAGTCTCCCTTGCAGCCAATAGTGTCTGCAAATGGCTGCGAGGGAGACTAAGAATAGTGTAAAGCAATGAAAAGAAATGAAAATATTGGAAAAGAAGAAAGAAAAGAAAAGAGAAAAAAGTCGAACAAGTATTGTTATGAATTTATTGTTCAATCCACACCCTCTAAATAAAACAATCGATCCATCAATCAACTTACTAGTTTTAGTCATTTAATTGGTCAGTCAATCTATCAAGTACCTGATAATCTAGCAATCGGTCAGGTAAACAAATGTATTTAAATGACTAAATGATTATGATAATAATGGCTTATTATAAAACAACTACATCGCAGTCCTCAGGCTGAATTGCGTTATTACAAATATAAATAATTTGATTATTATTATTATTATTATTATTAAATTATTTAAAATAATGTGAAAAAGAAATTATAATTTTTCTGTTTTATAGAAAAACAGTTACAACTTTACTTCAACCGGCTGTACCGAGTGTAAATGCAATTTATATGGATCCTCTAAACTACAGTGCAACGAGTCTGGTCTATGCGAGTGTAAAACACACGCTCTTGGAGACAAATGCGATCGTTGTGAGACAAACTTCTTTGGTCTTCCTAAGGCGACATGCGAAGGTACGAACCACGTAAAGTAATGGGATCCCTGTGTTATGTATAATATGGAAATATTTTGGCTGTTGGGATCCCTGTGTTATTTATGATATGGAAATATATTGACTGTTGGGATCCCTGTGTTATTTATTATATGGAAATATATTGGCTGTTGGGATCCCTGTGATATTTATTATATGAAAGTATATTGGCTGTTGGGATCCCTGTGTTATTTATTATATTAAACTATCTTGATTGTTGGGATCCCTGTAGTAATCTTATGAAAACGTTTGATTTAATATATTACCCTTGGTAAATTTTTAATTTAAACTCTGTCGTCGAGACTTTTCCGTGTTTCGTATAAAAATATATTAGCTGTTGGGATCCCTGTGTTATTTGTAATTTTCCGGATCTCTGGGTTATATACTGATTTATAAGAAAAGCACAGGTAACCCAATCTCAAAAGTCTCATCACCTTCAGCTATGAAATAGACGGTTTTGATTTAAACTACTCTTCTTGTGTTTCTCTGCAGCGTGTAACTGTAGCGCTACTGGGTCCAACACATCTGTACCCTGTGATGGCGTGACAGGGCAATGTCATTGTAAGCCTGGCGTGACAGGTCGAAAGTGTGACCAATGTATGGTGATGCATCACAATTTCTCCTCTAGTGGATGTACTGGTAAGTATGATTGTAAATACCCAAGTTTGTCACGAAAGCATCATGAAGATCTTTTGGACTGCAAGTGCAAACGCAAGCGCAAGAGACCTTATTTTCATGAAAACCGTTTAACGCAGTGATAACGCAAGCGCAAGATATCAAAAAAATTCCTTTTTTCTTGCGTTTGCGCTCGTGCTTGCGAGTAGCACTAGTATGTTTGGGCTTGCGCTTATTCACGTCTCGTTTTCACTATGCAATTAACCCTCGTGTTTGCGCTTAAGCTTGCCTTGCGTCGCTAGTAAAAACAAGGCTTTAGGAAACGATGTACGAACTACTCGGAAATGTTATAAACATTTTGTCGAAGTTGCTTCCAGCTAGCCAAATGTGCTGCAAAACGTTTACGAAGTGATAATGAACTGCCCAAGTTTGCTGCGAAAACTTGAAGAAGTTGTTGCGAATTAATCGAGTGCGTTACGGAACGTACACAGTGCTGTTACGAAAATGCTATGAAGTTGTTGCTAACTAATCGAGTGTGTTACAGAACGTACCCAATGCTGCTACGAAAACTTTACGAAGTTGTTACGAACTAATCGAGTGTGTTACGGAACGTACACAATGCTGCTACGAAAACTTTACGAAGTTGTTACGAACTAATCGAGTGTGTTACGGAACGTACACAATGCTGCTACGAAAACTTGACGAAGTTGTCACAAACTACCCGAATATGACACGAAGACGGCAAAATATCTCCAGATGATATTGTGTGATGAAAATACCTTTGGTATACAATTTAGATAACATTGTGTGTACTGCACTTAGAACATCTTTTTGTTTTGTTTTGTAGCTTGTGCAGAATGCCCCAGGATAGGTCTACAAGGAAAGTTAAATGCTACTGAAAAAATCATTACATCCTCCCTCGATAAGGGAAGACAAGTTGTGAAACTGAGACCATTCAAAGCAAAACTAGAAGAAGTGGAGGATAGAATCAAAACAACACAGGTAATGTCTCTTCTCTTCTCTTTTCTCTTCTCTTCTCTTCTCTTCTCTTCTCTTCTCTTCTCTTCTTTCTCTTCTCTTCTCTTCTCTTCTCTTCTCTTCTCTTCTCTTCTCTTCTCTTCTCTTCTCTTCTCTTCTCTTCTCTTCTCTTCTCTTCTCTTCTCTTCTCTTCTCTTCTCTTCTCTTCTCTTCTCTTCTCTTCTCTTCTCTTCTCTTCTCTTCTCTTCTCTTCTCTTCTCTTCTCTTCTCTTCTCTTCTCTTCTCTTCTCTTCTCTTCTCTTCTCTTCTCTTCTCTTCTCTTCTCTTCTCTTCTCTTCTCTTCTCTTCTCTTCTCTTCTCTTCTCTTCTCTTCTCTTCTCTTCTCTTCTCTTCTCTTCTCTTCTCTTCTCTTCTCCTCTCTTGTCTTCATATCTCATCACATCCAATTCTTTTCTGACTTATCATGTTCTTTCAGGGTTTGGTTGAAGAATTTGACAAGAGAGTTCAAGAATTACAAGATGGTTTGGAGATACTGAAGTCAAATACTTTGAATAGTAGTATTCATGAACTACAAAAAAAGGTAAGAATTTGTTTGTTCGTTCGTTCGTCTGTTTGTTCTCTAGTTTATTCATTCGTTTGTTTATTCGTTCGTTCGTTTGTTTGTTTGTTTACTTGCTTGCTTGCTTGCTTGCTTGCTTGCTTGCTTGCTTGCTTGCTTGCTTGCTTGCTTGCTTGCTTGCTTGCTTGCTTGCTTGCTTGCTTGCTTGCTTGCTGCTTGCTTGCTTGCTTGCTTGCTTGCTTGCTTGCTTGCTTGCTTGCTTGCTTGCTTGCTTGCTTGCTTGCTTGCTTGCTTGCTTGCTTGCTTGCTTGCTTGCTTGCTTGCTTGCCTTGCTTGCTTGCTTGCTTGCTTGCTTGCTTGCTTGCTTGTTCGTTTGTTTGTTTGTTTTTTATTTATTTATTTTTCTAATTGATTATTCCAGTTGGAATCTTTGTCTGCGTATGTCATCCCACTCAAAAAGAATACAACCGAAGCATTAGACAAAGTCCAGAAAATCAAGAACAAAACTGAAATTGAGCTACAATTTGTTAAGGTAATAGGAAATCGCACATCAATCAATGCATTCCTTTATTTCTTACCTATTACATAGAAACCCCTTTTTACAGTACTTTGTTTAGTAACCAGTTTATCATACAGGGTTTACATTTGGGAAACTTTGGAGCAAATCAAAAACAATGTTTCCGATTTAATTATAGATACTTTCTTTGACAGTTCTTTGTGGGTCCAGAGTTTCACCGTTTAACAACCAATCACCTTGTAAAACCTTGTAAAAAATAGATAGCCTACGAAACGGCCCTTCGCTATGGGCTTCCTGTGGAAGAGGAACACTCTCACCATGCTCCCCTCGGACAGCCGTGTCACAAGCTATAAAATAAAGCATTTCCAACTTACTAAATTCAAATATAAGTCCAAATATTTTTCAATAATGTAAATAAAAAATATATAGCAAAGTCCTTCTGATTAGAAAAAATAATATAGATAATAATAATAATATTGATAATATTGATAATAATAATATTTTGAAGAAGAAGCGTTATACTATGAATAATAATATCTTTGCATAAGGCGATACATGTATGTTGAAAAGCTGTACAGATATCAACAACGCTGTCTTATTTAGAATAAAGGGGAATAGCCTGAGTATCAGACCCTCAGCAATAGGGAGGGGGAAGAGATGAGAGGGAAAGAGAGGGAGAGCCTTCCCTTCCTCTCCCCTCTCCCCACTCCTCCTCGGACTGAGAGACTAAAATAGAGGTCTATTGTGACAGTCTAAACATATTGAATCGATCTTCTTTCCTAGATGTTCACAAACTGACCTCGACTATCCAGAACGACTTGAAAGTTCTACAGAATTCCGCTAATAGTATGTTCTTCGAAGCCAACACTACTCTTCGCTATACCTACACCAAGGAAACAACCCGAACAAACACTGAACTAGCCCGAGCTAGATATATAAATGATTCGTTGGTGAAATACGCCAGGGGTAATGTCACAGAGCATACAACAAGAGCTGCTGCTTTGAATGCTAATGTAGCGAGTAGTAAGAAAAGTTTGAATGACAAACGGGAAGAGTTTCAGGTTCTTTCTCGACGTAATGATGTCGTTACAAGACTCGACAAGGAAGTCAGCTTTATGGTTCAGAATGTTTTGGTAAGTGAGTGTCTATATATTTCTTTGACAAGAAAAAGTTGTTTTGGGATAGCTTTGTTACCGATGTGGCCGTGAGAAACATAAGGCGAGTGCAAAAAAAATGAATGCGAATGTTGGGTGGAGGGCGAAGATCCTTGCATTGCGACCTCCCCTTTTCAGAAAGTCTATCTTTTGCAGTAATACAGTACCATTCGAAAGCTGCATTTTCGTTGGTCCCCTTATACATTACCGCTATTGTATAAGCTCCATTAGCTTTTTAGCTATTCTGGGAGACGAAATACCCCTAATATTTAGTATTTCAATTCTGTAAACTTCTTATTCTATTTATCTTGTGGTAATAAAGAAAAACAGATGTGTTCACTACAAAAACGGCTGAGTAATTCAACACAGTATATTGCGTTAATCATGCATTCAGGATAACACTTTATAGTGAGTAAATACAACTCATTATTGAGAGTAAAGTAGATGAAGACGCACCACTTGTCATCCTGAATGCATGATTAACACAATATACTGTGTTGTATCTACTCAGCCGTTTTTGCAGTGTTGTGTTAGGTTTAGAACAATAAATGTTCCTTATGAATTGGTTGGACTTCACCAGTAGAAAGCAGCGTTTTTATTGGCCACAGTTAGACAGCACCGCTATTGTTTGGTTAGGTTTAGGGCAATTGTTTGGAAAGACTCTATTGTTTTTCAAACCAATCCTAAACGATGTTTCGATTTGGTGAAGACTCGCCCTATGAATTCTTCTCCCTTATCATTATTGCACAATAAACCTCTTTTCTTTAATTGTTTGTTGTTTTATCTTTTTATTGTTTGTATGATTTATTGTATATTTTATTTTATTATTTGTAGAGATTGATTGCTCAAAGCACTGTCATCCTTACTGATGCACGTAAATTTCTACAAGAAGGAAAGAACTCATTGAGTAGTGGCTGGGTTGATACCACTAGTGGTCAGGACAGTTACAAGGTACACTTTTTGACATTTTCGTTCTTACTCTTTGTCCTCCGTAAATCTTTGCTTTAATAATTGTATTTTAATAATGGTATTAATATTGTATAATTTGCCTCTTTACCTCCTTCCCTTCTACCCTCCTTCATTCCATCCTTCCTTCCCTCCTTCCTCCTGCCCATTTTCCTTACTTCCTCCTTTCTTCCCTCCTCCCTGCCCTCCTTCCCATTTTCCTCCTTTGCTCCTTTGCTCCTTTGCTCCTTTGCTCCTTTGCTCCTTTGCTCCTTTGCTCCTTTGCTCCTTTGCTCCTTTGCTCCTTTGCTCCTTTCCTCTTTCGCTCCTTCGCGTTTCTATCTTCCTTTCTGTTCCTTCCTCCCATCCCTTCTTCCTGTTTCTTCCTTCCCGTTCCTATTTTCTTTTCTGTTCCTTCTTTCCATCCCTCCTGTTTCTTCCTCTTTCCTTCCTCCCACTATCGTTGCCCCTCCTTGTATGCTCAATTATTTCTCCTCTCTTCCCTTCTCTTTAATCATTCATCCCATGCTTCTTCATATTCTCATTCAATGTTAGCAACAAGAACGCTTGTTTTCTGTTTCACAGGATGCAGTGAAAGTTGTCAGCGGTAATACAGGACTGAGTGCAAAGCTATCAAGCCTCAACACTAGCATCCCACAGACTCAGAATCTGGTTCGTTCTACCAACATATCTGTTTACATCAATGGGACATTACATGCAGCAAACCTGACTGCTGAAGCGAACATCAGAAAAAGGTAAACACAAAGAAAATCATAAGCTTGCGTCCTAAGAGGTAGGGTGTTGGCATATAGGCTATTACAATGGAAGACAAAATCTTGGAGATATAAAAAGTTCAAAGTGAACATCTAACATTGTTTTGCCCCCCCTTCACCCCCTCCCTTTCTCACTATAAGAATCAGTGTTGATCGGTATTGAACACGTGGAGAATGTTTCGAGTTAATCAACTTATTTCGTCAAAGCCACCATGGATTATTCAATGATGTTTCGTAGAACACTAATGATAGAGTGGGGCCACAGGGACATCGGCGTAAGCTGTCACGTGTCACTCTCTTTGAATAAAGTCACTTACTAACTTACTTACTTACTTACTAACTTACTTAGTGCTTACGTACTAACTTCCTTACATACTTAGTTATACTTAATTGCTTGCTTACCTACTTACTTACTAACTTACTTACTAATTTACTTATTTACTTACTTACTAACTTACTTGCTTACGTACTTGCTGACCAACCTACTTACTAACTTACTAACTTACTAACTTACTTACGTACTTACTTATACTTCATACTTCATACTTCATACTTCGTACTTGCTTACCTACATATCGTAATTTTGTGATCATTTGTAAATAGATTTGCATTTTTTTTAATTGAATTTTTAAATAAAACATGTTGTTTTTCTCATTTCCCCTGTAGTGAGCTAGACAGCGTGCAGGACAATGCTAAAAGAGCAGTTCTTGCCGTCAAACAGTATGAAGATGTTGTCAAACTTGTCAATCAATCACTGGATACGTCTGCCAAAGTCAATGAATCACTGCATCAAACAATGAAAACCGTAAGCATACCAGTTGATCTCGTATGGCATTAATAAACGTTTGATATCATCATCATTGTCATCGTAATCATTATCATAATCAACATCATTATCAACATCATCATCATCATAATTAACATCATTATCATCATCATCATCATTATCGTAATCATCATCATCAACATCATTATCATCATCATCATCATCGTAATCATCATCATCATCATCAACATCATTATCATCATCATTATCGTAATCATCATCATTGTCATCGTTATCATATTTCTCAACACCATTATTATCACTATCATTATCAACATCATTTCTATAATGATTCTCAACAACAACACTGTCATTAACAACATTATCATAATCACTATCACCACCAAAATCATTATCATTAATAATCATCATCGTAATGATTATCATCATCATCATCACTGTCATCTTAAACATCACCATCATAATCAACATCGTAATCATTATCAGCATCATATTATCTTCGTAATCATCATCATCACCACCACCGTCATCACCACTTCAGTGTAATAATAATAATAATAATCATCACTGTTGCTACCATCATCATCATCATCATCATCTTTATTATCATCTTCATCATCTTCATCATCATCATCATTAATAGTTTTCATTTCTTTCAATACTCAAGAAGTTTCATGGTCATCCACATTATTTATATATCTTTTATTGTTCACAGCTTAACGAATTCACCAAAACGGTTACTAACATTAAAAAAATTGCTGAAGAAAGTTTAAAGAAGAGTGAAGCATTACTGAACACAACTAAAGCAAGAAACGTTGATATTGCTGGTTAGTAGAATACATCGAGGGGAAAGAGTAATAGCAACTAGTTTAACCGCTATAGTTATCATACATTTTCACGCTTTTAAGGTGTTAAGGGGTGTCCAGTCCCTAAATGTCTTGAATAAAATAGGGATAAAACCAGCGCTAGGGTGTTTCCGGTATCACTAGGGACACCTCCCTAGATACGCCCTTGTTCACATTAGTTTAACAGCTAGTTGTCATACATTTTCACGCTTTTAAGGTGTTAAGGGGTGTCTGGTCCCTCATTAAATGTCTTAATAACACGTTCATCATAAAATAACAATTATCAAGGGAATGACACGTAGTCTGAATTGGGCAATTTGCATATGGAGGTAAAGAGGTCTATTGCAGCGCTAGGGGGTTTCCGGTGTAACTAGGGACACCTCCCTAGATCCGCCCCTGCTCACATTAGTTTAACTGCTAGTTATCGTACATGTTTACTTCAATAGTTTCCTTAGAAACATCGACGCAGCCCACACTAGTTTAAATGCTAGTTATCGTACATTTTACTACAATGTTTCCTCAATAACATCGTTTCAATTTATATTAGTTTAACAGCTACTTGTCGTACCTTTTTACTCAAATATTCAGTTCCTTAGAAACATCGAAAGCACTCCATTTACTGCCTTGTCCAAAGATGGACTCGCTTTTCGTAGTACAGTAAAACCCTGCGTATAAGAACCTAACATTTATGAACCTGTCAGGGCTGAACTTTTTTATTGGCTTTGTTGTAATAAAAGAGTCATGTGCAAAAGCATTGACCTGTATGTAAATAAAATAGGAAGAAAGGTGTTGTAATGATGAAGTGAGTGATGCTAATATAACCTAGATAGCCTGATTTCAAGTTAAGCACCATTTATATAAGAACCTGTTCAGGCTGACTTGGAAAAATCTAGGTTCTTATACGCGGGGTTTTACTGTTGTTGAGATATGTTTTTCTATTTTACGCGTGCCATCTTGTGAATTGTACCGGCTATCGAGAGAGTTATCTATCACATGATGTTTGATAGAGTATTACCGCGTGCGCATCTGACTTATTCCGATCAAAAGTTAAAGTTGGGCCATCTCTGGCCTGGTTTTCTTCATTTTTTGGTCATTTCTAAATTGCTTTTTACTATGTTTCTGATTGAAGGTCTTCAAAGTAAAGTGGCCATAAACAACCAGTCATTCATAGGGGCGACATTTATTGGTAAACAGATCGACCAGTATCATAGTATTCTATTATCAAAGACCAACAAACTCATCGAATTGTCTGAGCCACGTGCAGCCGAACATTCCATTTTCCAGGACACGCGCAATGCGGAGTCCTGGGTCGAGCAGGTGAACCGGAAGTGGAGTTCCATTGCGTCAAACGCTGAGACTGTACAACAGGAAGTGACAAGGCTTAACACTTCAATGGCTTCTACTAATACTTATGCTGAGCATGCGCGTGAAATGATGCCTCAAGCGTTTCTTTCAGGTAACGATTATAGTGATGAGGATAGTGATTGTAATGATGGTGATGGTGATTATTATGATGATAAAGATGGTGATAATTATGATGATGATAATGGTGATAATGATGAAGATGGTAATAGCCATGATGATAATGATGATGATTGTGATGGTAAAATAGAAATGATAAAGATAATCATGTTGATGATGATGATGACTGTGGTGATAGTATTGACAATAATAATGATGATGATGATGATGATGACTTTGTTTATTATTTTTAGTCTCCAGAGTTACTGTTTTATTACAAAATTTGACCGAAAGTGCTAACCAAGCCCAGGCCGAGAAGAACAAAACCGCTGACCTCCAATCACAGCTGTCGTCTAATATGAAAAGATTACAGGACAAACTAAAACTAGCAAAGGAGAAAATAGCCAAGGTGAATAAGCCTCTCCCTCTCCCTCTCCCTCTCCCTCTCCCTCTCCCTCTCCCTCTCCCTCTCCCTCTCCCTCTCCCTCTCCCTCTCCCTCTCCCTCTCCCTCTCCCTCTCCCTCTCCCTCTCCCTCTCCCTCTCCCTCTCCCTCTCCCTCTCCCTCTCCCTCTCCCTCTCCCTCTCCCTCTCCCTTTCCCTCTCCCTCTCCCTCTCCCAATTTACCTTATTAAAGATCTTGAACCAGTCTATTTTTATTAATCAATATCTACACATTATACCGATAGATTCAACACGCTCTAAAGTTACAAGGCAATACCTCCCTACAGTACACCCCCACGGGACGTATTGCACAGAAGACTCCCTTCAGTGACGTATCGTTTGATATCAAAGCAGACCTTATCCAGGGACCTTTACTTTATTTGGCACAAGGATCTAGCGCCCCGGTACATAAGACTTCTGTTATAAATGAAAATATCTTTGTGATGATAAAACGGGTGAAAATGATGATGATGTTGGTGATGATGATGTTGGTGATGTTGTTGTTTTTGATGCTATTGTTGTCGTTGTTGATGATGTTGTTGTTGTTGTTGTTGATGATGATATTGATGCTGATGATGCTGTTTATGATGTTGTCGTTGTTGATGATGATGTTGATGATGTTGTTTATGATGCTATTGTTGTCGTTGATGATGTTGTTGTTGTTGTTGTTGTTATTGATGATGATATTGATGTTGTTGTTTTTGATGCTATTGTTGTCGTTGTTGATGATGTTGTTGTTGTTATTGATGATGATGATGTTGATGATGTTGTTTATGATGCTATTGTTGTCGTTGATGATGATGTTGTTGTTGATGATGATGCTGTTTATGATGTTGTTGTCATTGTTGATGATGATATTGATGATGTTGTTGTTTATGATGCTATTGTTGTCGTTGTTGATGATGTTGTTGTTGTTGTTGTTGTTGATGATGATATTGATGCTGATGATGCTGTTTATGATGTTGTCGTTGTTGATGATGATATTGATGATGTTGTTTATGATGCTATTGTTGTCGTTGATGATGATGTTGTTGTTGTTGTTGATGATGATATTGATGATGATGATGTTGTTTATGATGCTATTGTTGATGGTGATAATGTTGTTGTTCTTGATGATGATGATGATGATGTTGTTGATGATGATGAATAGATCGAATAAGAGGTGGTGGTGATCATGATGATATTGATAATGATGATGACTAAGATGAAGGCGATTCTGATGATAATGATCGATGATAACGAAAGTGTGGCAGTACATACGATATGTCTCCGACATCTTTCCGAAGTAATATCGATTATCCCAATCCTTCTGTTTACAATCGATAACATCTTTTCTTTCACAGGATAACCAAGTCAGCATTTCACTCGGATTGGTTTATGGCGAGTTTGTCAAGTTTACTTATTACCTCGGTTCCGGGCCCATTTCGATCATCAACTACGCGGTTCCTATAAGGAAAGGAAACTGGTACCGAGTATATGCCTCACGGTGAGTGCTAGGAAAAGTTGCTGCATTGTTAAATCGTTCCCAGGGCTTTTAAGCGTAAGGCAACAGTGAAGCACTGGGTACGAGGTTGAATGCATTGCAGGTTTCAACTTTTTCTGAAATTCAATGGGTTTCATTATTGGTATTTCTGTTTATTTGGAAAGACGATTGACTCATTCAAAAAGTGATTTTTATTTGTTTATTTGATTTTCTTTATGTTTAGATTGAAAACAACGGCTCGTCTGTCTGTCACGAATTACGCCACTAACGAGACCCGTACATACGAGAGTAACAGTAATCTTATCTTGTCATATGAGAATACAAACTTTACGTCTGACAGCCCTATGTTTATAGGAAGCCTACCAGATGGAGTTATGGTATGTACTCACAAATAACATTCGCTGCTATTCACTGCAAAACTACTGAGTAGTGGTTACTCAAATATCTAAGTAAATCGATGCATCCACAGTTACTCACTGTAAAAACGACTGAGTAGTGGTTACTCAAATAACTGAGTAAATCGATGCATCCACAGTTACTCACTGCAAAAATGAGTAAGTAGTGGTTACTCAAATAACTGAGTAAATCGATGCATCCACAGTTACTAACTGCAAAAAACGACTGAGTAGTGGATACTCAGATAGCTGAGTAAATCGATGCATCCACAGTTACTAACTGAAAAAAACAACTGAGTAGTGGTTACTCAAATAACTGAGTAAATCGATGCATCCACAGTTACTAACTGCAAAAAACGACTGAGTAGTGGTTACTCAAATAACTGAGTAAATCGATGCATCCACAGTTACTAACTGCAAAAATGAGTAAGTAGTGGTTACTCAAATACCTGAGTAAATTGATGCATCTACAGTTCTAAACGACTGTCTGAGTAAATTGTGGGATCCACATACTTAGGATCACACTCGCAATCCGATTCTAATCCCATTCCTTTTCAACTATTCTTTTTTTATTTCAGATCAACGAAACGCGTCGTTTTTACTCTGGCTGTATCGACAATGTAGTCATCAATCAGCAAACGCTCGATCTATGGCAGCCAGCTAAAGTGACTGGCAACAGATACGCATGTTCAAAATGGTAAGAACGCTGACCAGAAAGGATTTCAAATCATCTGCCTTAATCAACAGCAATTTTTTTTGTCTTAATATTAAATGATAAAATGTAAGTCGCAATTCAATCAAGTCCTTTTTATTTCATAGTTTGGCCTCAGCATCCACGCCTGGATTCTATGACATCACATCCGGTTCCAGTTTCTATGGCAACCCCAATACTTACGTCATTCAGGGCATGGGTAGTTTTGACATTTCAGAAGAGTCTCAAATGATGTTCCAGGTTAGAACTTTCCAGGATACAGCGTCTATTATAAACGTACAAGGTGATACGGTAAGGACTGACATTTCTATCTTCTCCCTTCTCCCCAGGCGTTCTTGTAGGGTTTTGAGGGAAATTGGGTTTTGGGGTCCCTGTGTTTTAACAAGCGAGAAATGGACCCGACCAAAAAAGTCCCATGCCTCTCTCGGGTACCTAAACAACAGGAAAAAAACAGGAACCCCAAAGCTCGATTTTCCCAAAAATTCCACAAGAACGCTTGATCTGCATGCAGGCTATCTTCTCCTTCTTATCCGTGTTTAGCCTCGTAACGCAAGCGTTTTGTTTTTTCTTTCTTCTCTCCACTTTCTCTCCTTCCCCGTTCTTTTTTTTTTCTTCCAGCCAAATAGATAACCTCTTTTCTATGACACCACAATAACTTGTATTTATATCATTTGCAGCCGTACTTGTATGGCTTATTTTATCTCGTAACCCTTCTTTTTTCTTTCATCCAAATAGATATCCTCTTTTCTATGACAATACAATAACTTTATTCCCATAATCATAATAACTTGTATTCATATCATTTTCAGGCGTACTTGTATGGCTTGTACATCAAGTCTGGTCAGTTGGTTTTCTACTTCAAAAACAGTTCTCACGTACACAGCTTATCAAGCAACAAAACGTCTTACAATGACGGCCGCTGGTACGAAGTCCATTTGGATCGCGGTCTCATGAACTCTACACTTAAAGTAAAAGATATGGATTCAGGGTATTTGGATACTACCAACTTAGTGCTCCAATCATCAGTCACTCTTCTTCCTGGACGTAAGATAGTGTTTGGAGGAGAGAACCCAAAGAGGTGAGAAAAGAAACAACATATTGGTTATTTTATGATAGGGGGGGGACTTCCTTTTGTCAAAGGGGTAGGTGTGATCGGCAGTCGATTTTGAAAATGACGTGATGGTGATGAAGATGGTTAAAGCCTGCGTTCAACCCCTACAAGGTACGACTGTGCGATGTTCTTGGCAGCTGAGTTTAATGTTATTTAGTAACAAAGCCAAGTAAAAATGACGTAATTGCTTTATGACCCAGAACACTAAAAGGTACACACAGGAAATATCTCCCCTCTCCCTCAATCATCCAACTTTTGTAACATGAAACCGAGTCAGCCTAGAGCGCTATAGTACTTATTATCTACCTCGTTCCCAGGGCCCTCTCCCTTTCGCTTTTGGGTGGGGTGGGAAATTTCCAGCCCTGGGAACGAGGTCGATTTATTATATTATTAAAGTAATCATTAATATCAAAGTCGGTTATTAAGTTCTCGTTTGTTGTGTTCTCTCTTAGCAACTTCAAGGCCCCGGTCAGCAGACAGTTCGCGGGCGCACTTCGTAACATCAGCCTATCGACCGCTGGTCGACCCATGGAGACGAGGCTGCTCAATAACAACGCGTCACTGGAGGAGTCGAACCAAGTGGACTTCTGCGGTGTTCTTAGTGCTGTAAGTCTCAACGTTTAAATAGAATGAAAAGTATATCGTTGATATCAAGTGATGGAGTAGACTCTATATAGGCGTAGGTCTTAAATACCGCTAGTCTTCATTAGGAGGTGTGCCTCAACGCTTTAGGAATATCGATTCTGCTTTATGTTGTTAGGCTTGAGCCTGACATAGCTTATTTGACTCTGCGCGTACACCAATTCAGTTTCTAATTCTTGCTTCAATTTTTGCATTCCAGGTTGAACCTTGTGTTCGTTTCATTGGCAACAGCTACGCTGCCGTTAACGCTGGTGTCAGGAACGTAACTAAGTTGACATTCAAGTTTAAGACATTGAATCCTAGTGGTGTGTTGGTCTATGGATTTGATACTTCTCTGGTAAGTATTTTGTCAAAGTTCAGTTGTTTAGAGCCTTGGAAACGTAAATACTAGATTAAAAGCGCTAAAACGGTGAGCAACTTCCTTGCAAAGGTTGACAATTTGGTGTTGCAAGCTGCTGAATTCCGTTGCGAAAAGTAGAACTGAACTCTACTTTGTACAATGCTGCATGTAATATAAATAGTGTGAGACAGCCACTGTGCAATTCTTCAGAAACTTGTGCCGCGACGGTATTGCGACAGAAGTTGCTGAAAAAAATGCAGATTTATAAAATGAAATAGAATAAGGTTAACACTGCACCAATATTAGTTTTTATCTCAAATTAATCTATAATTTCTCGTCTTGTTTTCCACAGAATTACTATTTCTATCTCGCCCTGTTTCACGGTAACCTGTATTTAGTAGCGACTAATACACCGAGCAAAGCGAAGGCTAGCTTTACTGAAAGAGAGACACTCAATCGTGGTGACTACCATTCACTGACAGTTGAAGTAGTAGGCAATAGGTGGGTAGTGGTCGTTGACGAGAAACTGTAACAACGTGATGTAATCAACAATAATTACTTTTTACTATCGATATTGCTATAACTATTGTTATAGCATCATTTTGATCATCACTATTATCATCATCATCACTATTATCATCATCATCACTATTATTATTATTATTATCATCATCACTATTATCATCATCATCACTATTATCATCATCATCACTATTATTATTATTATCATCATCACTATTATCATCATCATCACTATTATTATTATTATCATCATCACTATTATCATCATCATCACTATTATCATCATCATCACTATTATCATCATCATCACTATTATCATCATCATCACTATTATCATCATCATCACTATTATCATCATCATCACTATTATCATCATCATCACTATTATCATCATCATCACTATTATCATCATCATCACTGTTATCATCATCATCACTATTATCATCATCATCACTATTATCATCATCATCACTATTATCATCATCATCACTATTATCATCATCATTATCATCATCATCATTATCATCATCACTATTTTTAACTTCATCACCATAATCATCTTTATCATCATTATAAATATTATCACAATTATCGTTCTCATTGTCATCCCCATCATTAATTCCTCTTCATCATCCTTATCGCCATGACTGTTGTCATCATTGCCATTTTATCATCATCATCATCAGCATCATCATCATCATCATTATCATCATCATCATCATCATCATCATCATCATCATCATAATCATCATCATCATCATCATCATCATCATCATCATCATCATCATCATCATCATTATCCCTAAATCATTATTATCATCCTTACCATCTGTTCATTCTTTTCCAGTCTAAAAGTATTCCTGGACACACGTTCAACGCCAGTGTTCAATACACCTACCACTGGGCCGATACGCCTCAACGGTACACTGTACGTCGGTACACTACCATCACCATCCAACGTTCCATTCAATATCCCTGTGATAGATCCATTCGTTGGTGGCATGAGAGACATCAAAGTCAATGATAGGTACGTATAGATAAATTCCCTTGAAACCCTAGCCTCATATGCAGCAGCTCCTGTGTCGTCACGCAACGCTGCATAGGAGACTATTGAAACCCGGGCCTATCATACCTTATTACCGAGCGGATCCAATCACAGCTGATCATCCCCGAAAATATGTTTAGATTCTTAATTGCTGTTGGTTAAATTGCGTAAATTACAGAGCAGTTCAACTACTCATTTAATCATGTATATATGAGTTGTTAACGGGAAGACTTGTTCGCTGTAAAGCCACGCATCTTCCAATCATAATTTGCAAGAAAATCGTTGCAGAAATTCTATAAGAAAATAGTTGCATAAATTCTACAGTATAGGAAAATCTTTAATATTTGTAAACCTTTCTTCATTTCCAGGGCTCAAGATATATTCTCTGGAACAGCCAGCCAAGTTTCTCTCGCTGGATGCACTCCAGAACGGAATGTTCTTCCAACACCTAAACCAACTATCCCGCCACCCACCCAACCCCCACCAACCTGTGGTGATCGCTACCCTGCCTTACAACTATCTACAAAAGATGATCGAGTCAGACTCGGACCTGGTCAGACGTACATTGGCTTTAACTTGACAAGAGAAGTCTTAAACTATATGATGTACCAGTAAGTAAAGTGTGGTGGGGTTGTCGTGTCGTGTCGTGTCGTGTCGTGTCGTGTCGTGTCGTGTCGTGTCGTGTCGTGTCGTGTCGTGTCGTGTCGTGTCGTGTCGTGTCGTGTCGTGTCGTGTCGTGTCGTGTCGTGTCGTGTCGTGTCGTGTCGTGTCGTGTCGTGTCGTGTCGTGTCGTGTCGTGTCGTGTCGTGTCGTGTCGTGTCGTGTCGTGTCGTGTCGTGTCGTGTCGTGTCGTGTCGTGTCGTGGCGTGGCGTGGCGTGGCGTGGCGTGGCGTGGCGTGGCGTGGCGTGTCGTGGCGTGGCGTGGCGTGGCGCGGCGCGGCGCGGCTCGGCGCGGCGCGGCGCGGCTCGGCGCGGCTCGGCGCGGTGTGATGTGCGTAATGGTGTGGTGTAAGTGTGGTGCGGGATGGGTTGGGCCGGGTTGGTATAGTGTGCGGTGTGGTGTGGTGTGCGGAATTGTGTGGTGTGGTGGCGGGTATATATATATATATATATATATATATTGTTGCTATTTGATCTGCAATGCATTGTGATATGATGTGATTCGATACGGTATAATTTGATGCGATGCTGTATGAAACCTGAAACATTCAGGTTATGATGTGATGAGACAAATGCGATACGATATGAAAAGCTGCGAAACATGATGCGATACTTTCAGTACATCATATTCTGTTCAAGGTTCTTAACTAATACTTTTTTACTTCGCAGGTCTGTCATTACCATCAAGTTCCGATCTCTGTCACCTAACGGTGTTCTTCTATACGCTGCTGACAACATGCAGGCTCCAACAGAGTTTCTATCTATTGAACTTGTCAATGGTCGACTCATTTTCAAGTTCAACTCCGGTAGTGGCCTGGTACGAGTCAAAAGTACGCTGAACAAGTATGGACTTGGGGGAAATTTCACTGAAGTATGACTTATTCTCATCCCATTTCTCATACTATTTCTTTTTACTTTTTCACTTGCCTCTAGTTACAAATTCCTCTTGTCACTTGTGTAATATAAACTTTATTTGTGTAGGCGCACTTCTTGAGGATCAGTGCGTTTGGAGGTCTACTTGTTTCCGAGACGAAGGACTATAGTAACAACAGGACAACAGCCATTCACAATCACTCTCTCATAATTAATTCACCATTATACTTTGGAGGGGTGCCCCCGGGGACTAACGCAACAATGCTTGAGGTGAGTTGATGTAGAGAAGGTAGATATCATCATTGTAATCATCATTGTAATCATCATCATTGTAATCATCATCATTGTAATCATAATAACTTTATTGATAAAATTGACTGACAATTCAAACGAATTGAAAAACTCAATATTTACATTGTTTTAAAATATATTGTAATCATCATCTTCCGGCATCATTGTAATCATTATCATCATCATAATCATCATCATTGTAATCATCATTATTTTAATCATCATTATTTTAATCATCATTATCAACATCATCATATAATTTCATTCTCAACATCATTATCATTATTATCATAATCATCATTGTCATCTGCATCACCGTCACAAGTATTATTGTAACAACATTTACAGCCATTATTAGCATCATCATGTCTCGAGTACAATGATTATTATAATAGATGTAACGACAAGTATTTCCTATTTGTTTAAAGGCAAAGAACAAGAACGGAGAAGCAATCAATTTCTATGGCTGTCTGTCAACTTTTGATATCACCTCTGCCAACGAGACTCAGATCAAGAAACTGAATCCAAGGTAGGTCATTATTACATCAATATTATCAACGACATTATCCTAAAATCATCCCCACCATCAGTTTCATCATCATCACCATCATAAGTATCATTATCATTAGTTTCATAATAATAATAATCATCATCATCATTATTATCATTGTAATCATAATTAACATCATCATCAGAAGCAGGATTTTCTAGATCATCATCTTTAGTATCATTAACATCATTATCATAATCGTTATTATAACCACCACCATCATCATTGTAATCATTATCAAAATCGTCAGCAGCAGCAGCAGCAGCTTTGTTCACATCATCATCATCATACCACCAACAACAACATCGTAGTTTGTATTTTGACTTTGTCGCCCGTTCTGTTTGTAGGAAAGACTTTGATCCAGTGCACACTTCTAAAAGCAATGCTTCTTGTTACAAGAATGCCCAGGCCCAGGCTTCCTTTGATGGCCGCTCGTACATTAAACTATGTGAGTAATCACCAGATAGAACAATGAAATATTTATATCTCTATATGAGGCTGGATGAATCCTACTTTCTCTATTGTAGCAAGACTAAATCGATGCATCAACAGTTACTCACTGCAAAAACGACTGAGTAGTGGTTACTCAAATAACTGAGTAAATCGATGCATCCACAGTTACTCACTGCAAAAACGACTGCTCACTGCAAAAATGACTGAGTAGTGGCTACTCAAATAACTGAGTAAATCGATGCATCAACAGTTACTCACTGCAAAGGCGACTAAGTAGTGGTTACTCAGATAACCAAGTATCAGTTCGACCTATTCTGTCCATATAGATTAGGGATGTGTCTTAGTTGTAATGTACGAGAAGAACAAATGATCTAATTGTTACATTTTGTTACTAGATGAAAACTACAAGCTGCCAGACCTACTGGACATGACAATCAACTTTCGTACGTACGTACGGACAGGCTTACTACTCGTATGGACGAATAGGACAGGTCCTGGCGCCATCACTCTTGAACAACTACAAGGACAGGTAAACATTCCCTCCTGTTAGAAAACACAGAAGGCATTAAAGAATGTACTCAATAGACCTCTTTACCTCCTTATGCAAATTGCCCATTTCAGACCACATGCCATTCCCTTTAGAGTTGTTCTTTTATGATGAACGTGTTATATCATGTGAAAAAAAAAACAATTCCCAAGGGTAGCATCACGTGATCTGAAATGGGACAACAAACAAGGAAGGTAAAGAGGTCGATTCCTGCATTTATAGGCCCGTTTTACTGGTTATTTTTATAAAACTAACGTATTTTTTGTTTTATTTGTTTTGTCTTTTATCTTCGTCTGTTGTTTCCAACACTATCAATTATATTTTTTCCAGGTAATCCTAACGTTCACCTCGGAGACCAACAAGAAAATCGTGCGATGGACAGACCCTGCCAACATTACAAGCCAAGGACAGTACAACGCCTCGTACAAACTCTGCGATAACGAGTTTCATACTATTCGTCTTCAGCGAGATCAATCATCGATCAACATCACTGTAGATACACACAAAGCAGAGGTGTTTACTATCCAAGATGGCTTCCAACTTGACGGTGATTTATATATCGGTGGCGTGCCAGGTAAATAATGCATTATGGGAGCTTTCGCTGACAGAATTTCGTTCGGTCGAACTTCAACTCACTTCCTCGGAGTTTTCGCGTAAAAGTAGGGACTGTTTTGCAGTCTACATCATTTCAGTCTTGTCTTGTCTTTGTGGATTGTTAGCAAGAGAATCTTCATATTTGTAACACTGTGTTCTATCTATTCTAGATTTCACTGGACATGCATCACATTCTGGTCTGTCCAAAAGACGTCTAGAGGGATGTGTACAAAGTTTGATTATGGACCTGAAGTACGTGGACCTGGTACGAGACTCTGTCAAACGAGAACAGATCCAACCCGTTTGTCGTGCAAAAGCCACTTAGTATAGAATTAGTGTCTATTCGTGATTAGAGTTACTTTTATTTATAGTGATAGCATAGAAATGCAGACAGATAGATAGAAGTACAAAAAGACAGATAGACACACCAAAACGACAGACAGACACACCAAAAAGACAGACAGACACACCAAAAAGACAGACAGACACACCAAAAAGACAGACAGACACACCAAAACGACAGACAGACACACCAAAAAGACAGACAGACACACCAAAAAGACAGACAGACACACCAAAAAGACAGACAAAAACATAGACAGTCATCCATTGAAAAGACAAACAAAAAAGAAACAGACAGACAGACAGACAGAAACAAGAGACATCAAGACAATAAGAAAAGAAGACAGCCATGAGAGAGATATACCATGACAAAACACTCTTCATTATAGTGTAGATTTTGCTAGACCAGTTTTATGTCAGTTATTACCAATAAACGTTTATAAACTATGTGTTCTGTTTGATAATTTCATAGCCATGCGTGCAAAAAGGACATGGTCGAAAAGACGTATCTTCACTCATTTGGATGGGGTCCATTCTTTGTGGTCTAAAACACCTATTTTTGACGCATTTTGATGGGCTATAGTCAGTAAAAATGACCATTTTTGATGGGCTATAATCGACCTGAAACGTTCAGTAAAATAAATCTACCTGAAACGTTCAGTAAAATAAATCGACCTGAAACGTTCAGTAAAATAAAATCGACCTGAAACGTTCAGTAAAATAAATCGACCTGAAACGTTCAGTAAAATAAATCGACCTGAAACGTTCAGTAAAACTAAAATCGACCTGAAACGTTCAGTAAAAATTAAAATCGACCTGAAACGTCCAGTAAAACTAAAATCGACCTGAAACGTTCAGTAAAACTAAAATCGACCTGAAACGTTCAGTAAAAATTAAAATCGACCTGAAACGTTCAGTAAAACTAAAATCGACCTGCAACGTTCAGTAAAACTAAAATCGACCTGAAACGTTCAGTAAAAATTAAAATCGACCTGAAACGTTCAGTAAAACTAAAATCGACCTGAAACGTTCAGTAAAACTAAAATCGACCTGAAACGTTCAGTAAAAATTAAAATCGACCTGAAACGTTCAGTAAAACTAAAATCGACCTGAAACGTTCAGTAAAACTAAAATCGACCTGAAACGTTCAGTAAAACTAAAATCGACCTGAAACGTTCAGTAAAACTAAAATCGACCTGAAACGTTCAGTAAAAATTAAAATCGACCTGAAACGTTCAGTAAAACTAAAATCGACCTGAAACGTTCAGTAAAACTAAAATCGACCTGAAACGTTCAGTAAAACTAAAATCGACCTGAAACGTTCAGTAAAAATTAAAATCGACCTGAAACGTTCAGTAAAACTAAAATCGACCTGAAACGTTCAGTAAAACTAAAATCGACCTGAAAGGTTCAGTAAAAATTAAAATCGACCTGAAACGTTCAGTAAAACTAAAATCGACCTGAAACGTTCAGTAAAACTAAAATCGACCTGAAACGTTCAGTAAAACTAAAATCGACCTGAAACGTTCAGTAAAACTAAAATCGACCTGAAACGTTCAGTAAAAATTAAAATCGACCTGAAACGTTCAGTAAAACTAAAATCGACCTGAAACGTTCAGTAAAAATTAAAATCGACCTGAAACGTTCAGTAAAACTAAAATCGACCTGAAACGTTCAGTAAAACTAAAATCGACCTGAAACGTTCAGTAAAAATTAAAATCGACCTGAAACGTTCAGTAAAACTAAAATCGACCTGAAACGTTCAGTAAAACTAAAATCGACCTGAAACGTTCAGTAAAACTAAAATCGACCTGAAACGTTCAGTAAAACTAAAATCGACCTGAAACGTTCAGTAAAAATTAAAATCGACCTGAAACGTTCAGTAAAACTAAAATCGACCTGAAACGTTCAGTAAAACTAAAATCGACCTGAAACGTTCAGTAAAACTAAAATCGACCTGAAACGTTCAGTAAAAATTAAAATCGACCTGAAACGTTCAGTAAAACTAAAATCGACCTGAAACGTTCAGTAAAACTAAAATCGACCTGAAACGTTCAGTAAAAATTAAAATCGACCTGAAACGTTCAGTAAAACTAAAATCGACCTGAAACGTTCAGTAAAACTAAAATCGACCTGAAACGTTCAGTAAAAAAAATCGACCTGAAACGTTCAGTAAAAACATCTGGGTTTGAAAAAAACATCTATTTTGATGAAAACAAATCGACGTGAAACGTTAATAAAAAAAACATTTTCTTGTCGATTACTCTCTCGTGTATAAAATTAATTAAGTCGTACATTTTTATCGTTTTATCGTTAGCATAGTCAAAATTACATTTTTTGATAACTGTTAGCTTTCAGAATAATATAACTTTCGTGATCTAACATATTACTTATTGTTTTCAAAGACCACCATTGCGTGACGAGTTGCTAAGTGACTCAGGTATTCATAATCGATTAACTATATTGTCACTAAAACAAAGCGGTATAATTTATGTAAAACTAAATTCCTTCATTCAGACGCGTAAAGACAAATCATTTAGGACTGTACAGTGTAAATCATGACTACGACATGCTAAAATCTTAAGGTAAGTAGATTATAACATTTACATCCGTTTGAATAGTCGTTGTTGGTCGATTTGTAGTTTGATTTAGATTGTAGTTGTCGAAACTGTCATCATTAATTTCACCATCGCTATTTGGTTGACGTTTAGATCTATTTCATTCTGAGTTTTTCATTTGAAGTGCTCTTCATATCAAGTTTATTATATTGCAGTTTTAAACTATAAACAATACGCCGTTTAGGTAGTGAAAGTTTATCTATTTCCTCTGATAAATTGTATTCTAGTAGTTTGAGATGATTTCGCTTCAAACTGTTCTCATTCTTTCATTGTTGTTGTTGTTGGAATTAACTTCTAGTTTACATAACTACACACTCCTGGAACAAGCTCTTGGCTTGTTTTGGACTCAATTGTGTGTACTTCACCTTCACCATCAAAAAACATTGTCACAGAAGATTTTAGCCAGTTTAATATCAGAGAAAATTAGCCGAGAGCAAAAGGTTAAAATCAAAAAAACATTTTTATGTGTGTGAAACGAAGGTATATAGTCTATATATGAGAAACCAAAATGTCATGTATTAAACGATACTGGGAGCATAATCCAGGAGCAAAACCCATCGTGTATAGAGACGTTAACATTTTAAACCTTAAGAAAATAATTCTTTTCAGCTTGCTTGAATAGTCACAGCCAATATACATTATAATTCAATGATGAGTTAATAATTGAATAATTGAACTGTGAGATAATAGCATAATTATTGTGGACTTGTTAATCAGTGTGTTCATAATATACTGATTATATAACAAAATGAAATTTAAACACCGTAAAAAATGTTGACTACTGACGTTTCGAGCTTTAGCCCTTCGTCGGAGTAAAAAAGGACTCGACGCAGCCTATACTAGTTTACTCGCTAGTTTCCATTTTGATTATATAACAATCATACAGATAAATACAGATGAACATTTGTTATCTTTCGCATGTATCTTATTATATAATAGTGTAGTGTTCGTCCATTTAAAGCTAAATTCAAACGACACTTGTTAGACACCATTGTTTGACGAGGGTGGCCAAGGGGGTGGGAGGGAGGGGGGGGGATGTCATCACGTTTCACTAATCGATATTTATGATATTCACGTATCACATACAAATTTAAGACACGTTCAACATAGTATTCACGTATAACAACTAAATTGTTCAACAATGACACTTTCTGGCTGTGTCTGTCTGATAGGCTGTGTGTCTGTCTGATTGGCTGTGTGTCTGTCTGTCTGATTGGCTGTGTGTCTGTCTGATTGGCTGTGTGTCTGTCTGATTGGCTGTGTGTGTTTGTTGGCTGTGTGTCTGTCTGTCTGATTGGCTGTGTGTCTGTCTGATAGGCTGTGTGTCTGTGTGATTGGCTGTGTGTGTGTTTGTTGGCTGTGTATCTGTCTATATTATATTCATGATGACATTAATGATGATGCAAATGATAATGTCAGTTGTGATGATGATATTAATACAGTGGTACCTCTATTAAGCGGTCACCCTCTATTAGCTAGGCGGTCACAATAAAAAGTCCCAAATCTGTTCCTATACATATTTTATACCTCTATTCAGCGGTCAACCTCTATTAAGCGACCACTTTGGAAAGCTAGCGGTCCACACTGTATACGTGATGTAGTACGCTTTTAATTATAAGATAACGGTTAATATCAAGTAAACAAGTCGACTGGATTTTTCCAATATTTTATTTTTCAGACAGGTTTTAATACAACAACAAAATCTAATGAACTACTTTAATAAAGTTAAAGACTGATTTAATACAAAATACAAACTGATCTTACATTGTGTATTAGTTTCTACGGCTCAACAAGATTGATGCACACATTCATTAACTAACTAGCTAAGATTAAAAGACTGACAAGTTTGAAATGTTCGAAAATAGACTTTTGTATTGATTATCATGTTAATTTCACATTCCACGACGAATAACCTATTTCCTTCTATCATGTGATTGCCGTTTGGCCGTTATTTATCCGTTTTCATCCATCTCAGTTTTTGGGGTAGACAGTTCTGTGTGATCTGTGGGTGATCCTACATGTACATTTGCGATAAAAATAGCCCCTACTGCACCTGCAGCCTCTTCTACCACGGTGGACGCACCTAAATCTTTTGGTGCAAGGTTTATGGCAGGTCATACAAGTGTGGACGCTGACGCGTTTGAAGCAACACTTTCTCAGCGACGGAGGCCTGCAAGTAGTTCCAATCTGCACTAACCGCCTTCTACACTTTGTCCAACTTCTTACGGGACCTCTGTGTCCTCTGTGTCCTCTGTGTCCTCTGTGTCCTCTGCGACCTCTGTGTCCTCTGTGTCCTCTGTGTCCTCTGTGTCCTCTGTGGGGATCCTCGTCGTTTTCGGCATCTTCGGTTCCTTCGTCTTTTGAAATAACAAAGAGATAAAAACTGTTAGAGAATAATGCATTTTCATATACAGCTTTTGAAAAAAAAAAAAAAGGTTGGAACATATGTTACATATGGCGCTCTCTATCTGCAAATTGTCGTTTGCTGTTTATATAACTTTTATTAGAAAATTGTCAAAAAAAGTTCATGATAATTTCATAATCTTATTCTAAAAAATAAATAATTTAAGCTACCGTTGTCTTGAAAAGTGGCAAATTACATAGGGCAATTTTGTAATTTGTAAGAAAAGTATTTGAATTAAACAATATTTGGATGGTTTTGCAATACCATACCTTCTTCGAGGTCAGTAGATAGGTCTTCTTCATCCTCACTTGCCATTTCTTCCTCGTCAATGCTTTCCATTTCTTCCTCTAGTTAATACAAACAAACAACGCATTTAAAAGAAAACTCACTAAATATTTATCATAATTAGAAAAGAAAATATCAAAAAAATTAAGAATTTCAGTAGCAGATGAAAACTAAAAACAGAAGTAAGAACAAGAGCAAAAGCACGACTAATAGTACGAGCAAAACTGAACACGAGCAAGAACAAGAACAAGAGCAAAACGAAGAGCAAGAACAAGAACAAGAAGGACAGCAAAACGAAAAGCACGACTAATAGTACAAGCAAAAACACGAGCAAGAACAAGAGCAAAACGAAGAGCAAGAGTAAGAACAAGAACAAGAAGGACAGCAGAACGAAAAGCAAGAATAATTGCAAGAGCAAGAAGGAGAGTAAAACGAAAAGCAAGAATGATAGCAAGAGCAAAACGAAGAGCAAGAGTTAGAACAAGAAGAACAAGAAGGACAGCAAGAATGATAGCAAGAGCAAAACGAAGAGCAAGAGTAAGAACAAGAAAAAGAACAAGGACAGCAAAACGAAAAGCAAGAATAATTGAAAGAGCAAGAAGGAGAGTAAAACGAAAAGCAAGAATGATAGAAAGAGCAAGAGCAAAACGAAGAGCAAGAGTAAGAACAAGAACAAGAAGGACAGCAAAACGAAAAGCAAGAATAATTGCAAGAGCAAGAAGGAGAGCAAAATGAAAAGCAAGAATGATAGCAAGAGCAAGAGCAAAACGAAGAGCAAGAGTAAGAACAAGAGCAAAACGAAGAGCAAGAATAATAGCAAGAGCAAGAACAAGAAGGAGAGCAAAACGAAAACCAAGAATAATAGCAAGAGCAAGAAGGAGAGCAAAACGAAAAGCAAGAATAATTGCAAGAGCAAGAAGGAGAGCAAAATGAAAAGCAAGAATGATAGCAAGAGCAAGAGCAAAACGAAGAGCAAGAGTAAGAACAAGAGCAAAACGAAGAGCAAGAATAATAGCAAGAGCAAGAACAAGAAGGAGAGCAAAACGAAAAGCAAGAATAATAGCAAGAGCAAGAACAAGAAAAAAAAGAAAAGCAAGAGCAAGGAGAGCAAAACGAAAAGCAAGAATAATTACAAGAGCAAGAAGGAGAGCAAAACGAAAAGCAAGAATAATAGCAAGAGCAAGAAGGAGAGCAAAACGAAAAGCAAGAATAATTACAAGAGCAAGAAGGAGAGCAAAACGAAAAGAAGAAGAATTGCAAGAACAAGAAGGAGAGCAAAACGAAAAGCAAGAATAATAGCAAGAGCAAGAACAAGAGAAAAACGAAGAGCAAGAACAAGAATAAGAGCAAGAACAAGCCTGAGAAAAACGAAGAGCAAGAACAAGAATAAGAGCAAGAGTAAGAGAGCAAGAGTAAGAGAGCAAGAATAAGAGCAAGAACAAGTACAAGAAAACAAAAAAGCAAGAATAAGAACAAGAATAAGAGCAAAGCGAAGAGTAAGAAAGAAAGAATAAGAGCAAAGCGAAGAGTAAGAAAGAAAGAATAAGAGCAGAATAAAAAAGCAAGAACATCTCAAGCACATGAAAGTCACAATTTATCTGGGGCCTCTTCTTCCTTGGGATCTTGTTCCTTTGGCTCAGGAAGGTCCTCCGTGGTATCTGCAGGAGCAGCGAGGGCGTAGGCAACGAAGCCGAAGGCAAATAGCAGAGCAAGTGTCAGCTTCATGATGATTGTTTAACCTCCAAAAACTGGATTGATGAACTAACTAAATGCACTTGTATTTATACCCAGATAGGTATTGAAATTAATTCAGTAATGAACTTGAACTTTGATTCAAACTCACTGACCATGAAATGAATTCCTCGCCCCTGGAAGCATGTCCTGGGAAGTATTCAGTAATGAACTAAATCTTGTTCTTTGATTAAACTCACCGACCATAAAATGAATTCCTCGGCGACCCTGGAAGCATGTCCTGGGAAGCATTCAGTAATTAACTTGTTCCGCTTTGATTAAAACTCACTGACCATAAAATGAATTCCTCGCCCCTGGAAGCATGTCCTGGGAAGTATTCAGTAATGAACTAAATCTTGTTCTTTGATTAAACTCACCGACCATAAAATGAATTCCTCGCCCCTGGAAGCATGCCCTGGGAAGCATTCAGTAATGAACTTGTTCCGCTTTGATTAAAACTCACTGACCATAAAATGAATTCCTCGCCCCTGGAAGCATGTCCTTGGAAGTTTCTAGTTCTATTTTGATGAATGACAAATTAAAACATTTCAAAACAAATCGCAACACTTTTTTAGGGTATTTTTCCGAATTTTATCCAGCGTGTATTGATAATACATCCTTGTCTGTCTTATAATATCTTACTGGAAGAAGGTAGAACTAGTTTAATAAGGAAATTCAAAGAAAAATGTGTTTCAGGGACAAATAGGTATATATTACATCGAATCATCGATGCATGTACATTGACTGAAAAACAAGGCTTAAAAGATTGGTGAAACTTTAATAACTTTTCGCGTATGGCTACAATCTACCTTTTTTTATTTTATTTTTTTTATTTTATTTTTTATTTAAACCTATATTTGCTCAGTGTTTTCCCCAAGAGATGAGCTCATCGTGGGAGATTACACAATGAACCTTATTGACAAGCAATAAAATGTTTATACGTACAGTTGACGCTCTCGTATCAAAACGTTAACATTATACTGCAAAAACGGCTGAGTAGATACAACTCAGTATATTGAGTTAATCATGCATTCAGGATGACACTTCGTAGTGAGTAAACCCAACACTATGGTGAGTACACCCAACTCTTCTACATTTATGTTTACCCTTAATAATGATTTGGGTTAACTCACTATAAAGTGTCATCCTGAATGCATGACTAACTCAATATACTGAGGTGTATCTACTCAGCCGTTTTTGCAGTGTATACTTTGCACTATCATCCATACATACAGAAAATACAGCACCATTGCCTGTGGTCTTTATGTCCCGATAAAACATATCATTCTTTCTACTCAGGATTACATTTCAATTAAAAAAGGAATTATTAATCATTAATAAATAAATTATGATGCTTTTGAAAAAAAAATGAATAAACTGTGTAATGTCGGTAATGCTTTAAAATACACCTTTTTCAATAATCGTTGTCGCGGCCGCAACTGTACACTCCACGCACTGAAGCCTGCAAAGGATTTCGGTAATATGAACATATTTGTGATTTATTACTCGTTTTTTAAAATAAATATTTGTTTTATCATCTGCCATGTACTGCAACAACTTGTTATGGTTATATAACACAGATACCTGCAGTCAAAATATGCTATAAAAAAATCGTCAAAAACTGAAGAAATGCCGAAAGAAATGCCGAAAATGTTTATAGCACAATATAATCACATATAGCACAATCTACAAAGTTCAAAGTAAAAATGCTATGAAATTGAATAAAAACAGAAAGTAGAAACAAATATTTTAAGGTGTTTGTAACAGTATTCAATGGGACAATTTTATTAAATTCTTTAAATAGTTTAAATGAAGACCGTGGGAATATTTGAAGCCGCGGAAACACAGCAACCGTTGCTATAGGGTTCTTTTGATTTACACGATATTCAACTTTATTGTTTTGTGCCACACAACGAAGCGGACACATGAAGCCGCAGCTTGTCATCTTGGCGTGCGCAATAAGGTTCATTGAACGTGCGTGTTCTATGGGGGCCCGAATTGGTCAAAATACATATACACAACAGTCAGGTCTTAGCATACTACAGGGACAAAAGTAATTGGCGTAAGCTGTTGTGGTGTCCCTGCCTTCATATGAAGGAAAAAGCTAATAAAAAATGAAATAAAAATATATGTATTTTTGGAAAGTTTTATTGCTATATTAAAATACAATTGAAGTGAAGCGAATTGGAATCAAAATTACAGAGATTTGTATGTGTTCAGTGAACTGTTTCCTTGCTAGCCTTGAGCCGTTTCACACTTCAACAATTCTCATACGTTCTTCATACGAATTTGATATTTTTGTCTCAAATTTTTTACCTTTTATTGATGTCATTCTAATCTATAATAATGTTGATGTAGTGGTCAATTAAAATATGAATTAAGAAAATATGATAATGAAGTAAGAGGCGCAATGATTCAGTCTATGACAAGGAGGAATTTACCTCTCAACTAGACGCTCCCAGAGCGTAACTTTTTTCTTTTGTTGATGTTTAATCTATAATTTTGATGTAGTGGTCAATGAAAATATGAATTTAAAAAATATGATCAAAATTGAATATAACAAGCAAACATGTCGCTAGACTGCGAACAGTGAGGTCCTTCTTTTCCCTCCAGATTCCGAGGAAAACGAGAGAAAATGAGCATTTAAATCGCAGTCTAACATGTCGCGAAAATTACAAGAGAAAAGAATCGTTTCTTATTCTGCTAAAGTTCGGGTAGTATATGTGACAGCAAAAAGAAAACGAAATAATATCAAAAACCCATATTGTAACTCGACCGGCTACGCCCAATGAGTAATCAGTGATAAAAATACCACATTTTTTCTCTCTAAGTTTTGATTTAATAGTTTGATTATCTTCAATTGCAAATTCAATGAAATCTGGCCCCATGTGGATAACTATTATAGAACTTAATTGAGAATTGCTGTTCTGTACAATAAACGTCATTAGGGCGAACTGTCTTTTGATAAGCTCATAAATAAGCTCTAGTCATTGATAAACTTTGTTTGATTATGTAACTGTTTGGTAAGTTACATAACCCCCTTTGTCTTAAAGGGTAAGAAATAGAGTTTTTTGAATCCATAAATTAGTGTATGTATGTGTGTGCGCTTAATCGTTGTAAGCATGAACGAACCGAAACGAACCGAACCGAATTAAAGAAGTATTAACCAGCGAATTGAATCGAATTGATATAAACAATTGCGCTGCGAATTTATTAGGAACGCATCGGTGTTTTTAAGTTAACAATTTTGCCATTTCACTATTATATCAAATCAAAATAATCTATTGTTTGGATACTACGGATCATGGTTGCTTTGGGGTACGTATAAAATATAATAGCTTAAAGAATGAGCAGTTGAAAATGATGCTTAACATCTCGAAGGAGAAAAGATTTAGCCTAAAATCTTTACGATTCTTGTTCATGTATACAAACCGTTAAATCCCAAAGTGAGACAGGGCAATTCAGTGATTGCTTTTTTAGAAATACTGACTTACTGATTTAAGCCACTTCATATTATTTATCGTAACTATTTGTCGTACTATTCTATTCATCAACGCACTCTTCACTAGTTTAACCGAATAAATGCCGCCCCAAATAAGCGCCATCCTCGCATTTTAACCAGTATAATGTTACTCTAGAACAGCATTGGAAATGAATTTTTATCAAAAGCTATATTCTTCAGTTCAAAGAAATTATATTTCACCGCTCGCCCATCAAGTTATCTCCCTAATATTCGTAGTTCTGATCAAAAGGGTGGGGGGGGGGGGGGGGGGGGGACTGTGAGATCGAGAAAAATTCAATAAGCGCCGTCCTCGCATTTTAACGCTATAATGTTACTCTAGAACAGCATTGGAAATGATTTTTTATCAAAAGCTATATTAATTCTTCAGTTCAAAGAAATTATATTTCACCGCTCGCCCATCAAGTTATCTCCCCAATATTCGTAGTTCTGATCAAGAAGGGGACTGTGAGATCGAGCAAAATTAAATAAGCGCCGCGGCGTTTATTCGAGTAAATACGGCATTGAAAGATTCTTTGAATAGAAAGAGGTGGGTTTCCACAGGATAAACCTGATGTAAAGACTTACATCAGTCCTAGCCCGTGTGGGAACGTAGGGGGGAGGGGGGGGGGGCGCTCCAAAATATCCAAAGTTGCTGTGCATGGTGAAACCCCTTCCCCAAAAATACTTTTGACTGGCCTTTCACATAATAACTGTTTCTCATTCCAAAAATTCAACATTGATTCGGGGGAGAGGGGTAAACGTACAATATTTATATATATTAGTTGTGTGTGTAAAAACCACGTAATCCCAAGGTATTTTGCATATGATTGTAGCTACCAAGAATATCGTTAAGTCGTATTTTTTACAGTGCGAATCAAAAACCTGTGGGCACCTAGAAATATTTTAGAAATCGTTTATTGTTCGTTGAACAACTCAGAAACAGCTATATCACCGCAAGAAACCTTTTGTAGTTAGAGTTGTTTTTGAGTTGTGCACAGCAACTTTGGATATTTTATCTCTTTATTAAACTTCAAACGAAAACGGTCATAAAAAAGGTTCGCACTGTAAGGGTTCGACAGTTTAAAACCATGGCGGTGTGTCTGTCTGATTGGCTGTGTGTCGGTGAAATTGGCTGTGTGTCGGTGAGATTGTCTGTCTGTCTGTCTGTCTGTCTGTCTGTCTGTCTGTCTGTCTGTCTGTCTGTCTGTCTGTCTGTCTGTCTGTCTGTCTGTCTGTCTGTCTGTCTGTCTGTCTGTCTGTCTGTCTGTCTGTCTGTCTGTCTGTCTGTCTGTCTGTCTGTCTGTCTGTCTGTCTGTCTGTCTGTCTGTCTGTCTGTCTGTCTGTCTGTCTGTCTGTCTGTCTGTCTGTCTGTCTGTCTATTTTAACAATAAGTGTAAAACTAACCATTTTCTGTTGTTCTTAGATTTACTACATGACGTCATAACTCATAATGTTACGTCACCGAGGCAAAGCAGAGATCACGTGTCCATCTAAGGAGGTGAAGCAGAGGAAAGAGACGAAAATCACGCCTATCAATGACCCCACCCCTCCCCTCCACGAGGTAGTTAAACCGATTGTGTTTATGTCCCTGTTGGTGGGGTACATGCCTCAAAGATTTAGAATACCAGGTATTGCTATCTATGTCTTTTGTCTTTTGTCTGTGTATTTTTGTGATCAGTCCGGGCTGATACCAGAACTGGAAGAAAGGAAAACATTGGATCCAGGTCCTGATAAAACTTCGTTCACGGACGTCAATGTGGCGGAAAGATGGGGGAAAGGTTTTGCGAACAGTTCTGCGTTCAATTCAGGTTATAGATCACCAATTCACCAATGGAGCCGTTTTCTTTTACTTTTTGCCGTTTTTCTGTCGTTCCTTCCCCTACCTTCTTTCCTAATTTATATCCTCTTTCTTTCCTTTGCTTCGTTGCCTTCCCCTCTTCCAAATTTATCTATCTTCCTTTCTCCGTGCGTCTTTGGAAGCAGAATGGTCGAGTGATCAGACCTGGTTCTGACCACTAGCTAAGGCTGGATTTGTCCTGATTTCGATTTGTTTGTCAAATTCAGTTTCTCAACCATGAACATTTACCCTCACTAAATATCGTTTTTTCTTCCTTTTCTCTTCCTTCCTTTTCTCTTCCTTCCTTTTCTCTTCTTTCCTTTTCTCTTCCTTCCTTTTCTCTTCTTTCCTTTTCTCTTCCTTCCTTTTCTCTTCTTTCCTTTTCTCTTCCTTCCTTTTCTCTTCTTTCCTTTTCTCTTCTTTCCTTTTCTCTTCCTTCCTTTTCTGTTTCTTCCTTTTCTCTTCCTTCCTTTTCTCTTCCTTCCTTTTCTCTTCCTTCCTTTTCTCTTCCTTCCTTTCTCTTCTTTCCTTTTCTCTTCCTTTTCTCTCCCTTCCTTTCTTTCCACGATCCATCCATTCATTCCATCTATTCATTTGTCTGTTCTTTCCTCCAGGTTTCCTCGGTGGTTTGCTATGGTTTGTTAGTTTATTCCTCCACACTGCACTCGACTTCATGTCAGCTCGTAAACTGTACGGCTACGCCTGGGCGTCCATACAAATACTGTTATTCATCAACCTTGCTATGTGTACGTACTCGGTGAGAGGAAAGGTTGTTCCGTGGCTTGAGAAGAGTGTTTATCAACTGGATAAGGAGCATAAGTATTTGAAGACCTTTGCAAGGATCAGGAAACTTTTCAGGGTAGGTGCACGCTTGTTCTCGATAATATTGCAGTTGTTATTACCTTCGCCACCATCATACCGTAGCCATCCTTGATTTCATTGTCATTCACACACAGCCACCATCGTCATCGCAGTTAGTATTATTATCACTGGGATTATTGGAGTAATGGTTATTGTCATCATAATCAACACTATCTTTATTGACATCATCTTCATCATCATCATCTTCACCACTACTTCCACCATCACCACCACAACTATTACCATCATCATCTTCATCATCATCACCACTATCATCACTTCTATCATCATCACCACAATCACTCATCACCACCACCACCACCCACATCATCACCCACATCATCACCCACACTTCTATCATCATCCCCACTATCATCATCATCATCGTCTGTGCTAACTACTCACTCTGTGTTGTGTCCTACAGGTTATACCATTCTTCGTCATCCTGTTCTCAGTTGCCGCTACTGGATTACAGTTTTTCTGTTTCTATTATGACGGGGCATTCAGTGTAAGCTTTGAGCAGCCAGTGTCAAAAGAATGGGAAACAGCTCTTCTTGTAGTCTGGTTTATTACTAATGTTCATCTACTGTTCGCCTTCTCGTTCTTCTGGTGTGTAACCACTTGTAATATGTACACCACTGGCTACTCTATGACCGAATATCATGGTGAGTGCATGGTTGGTTGAACGGTTAGAAGCAAAAAATGTTTCAGTTAAAAATGATTAGAAGAAGCCATGATTATTTTAAAAAGTAGGTTGATAAGCCTCGGTCAAACGGCAACTAGTTCATGATAGCTGATGATAGTTCAACTATCATGTGCGTTTGACCACCAACTATCATCGACTATCATGGACTACCATGGACTATCATAGAGTTTGAACATGTTCAAATTTCACATGATAGTCGATGATAGTTTTTGCCGTTTGACCGCGCGTACAGGATAGTTGATGATAGTTGAGACACCTTCAACTATCATCAACTATCATAGCCGTTTGACCTCCGCTTTACGGACAGTCCATTGGAAAAATTTGGAGGTAAATGACCCCTAAAATATCGAGTAAACTTAGAATTAGCCCACCAAATATTAAATTGTCCTTAGACGAAAGTATTGTAACAGTAAAGTCCAACTTCAGTTAATACTTATTGATGATATACATTAATAAATTACAATGATAAACATCATCATATCACAATGAACGTCATCGCTATCATTCCCACCATTATGATCGTCATCATCATCATTATGATCATTTTCCTTTCATCACCATCTTTTTCAACAACTATCAACTATCAACATTGTCATTAAAATCTTCATCACCATTATCCCCACCAATATTTAAGACAACTAGTAACTGTAAATGTTCCCTCTTAGATATGATGACAACTCATTTAAAGAGCAAAGATAGTCCAGTCACGTTTAGGCAAGCCGTCCATTCCTTCGCTGAACGAGGAACCTTCCTGAAAAAATCTGCTTCCGCCTGCAAGGTAATGCAATGCAATGCAATGCAATGCAATGTAATGAAATGTAATGTAGTACAAAGTAATGCAATGTATGTAATGTAATGTAATGTGATGTGATGTGATGTAATGTAATGCAATGCAATGTAATGAAATGTAATGTAGTACAAAGTAATGCAATGTATGTAATGTAATGTAATGTGATGTGATGTAATGTAATGTAATGTGATGTAATGAAATGTAATGTAGTACAAAGTAATGCAATGTATGTAATGTAATGTGATGTAATGTAATGTAGTACAAAGTAATGCAATGTATGTAATGTAATGTAATGTGATGTGATGTGATGTAATGCAATGCAATGTAATGAAATGTAATGTAGTACAAAGTAATGCAATGTATGTAATGTAATGTAATGTGATGTGATGTAATGTAATGTAATGTGATGTAATGAAATGTAATGTAGTACAAAGTAATGCAATGTATGTAATGTAATTTGATGTAATGTAATGTAGTACAAAGTAATGTAATGTAATGTAGTACAAAGTAATGCAATGCAATGTAATGTAATGTAAGAGTGTTTGAAAGTGTTCCCTGTGTCGCCGTATGACTAACAACAGCTGTAAATATACCACATGTCGTGTGCAATAAACCTTAGAACCATAGTTAATAGAATATGAATATGAATAATGAATAATGGAGTTATAACAAAGTGACCATTTTCAATCATCATCAGTACTAAAGTAAACTTGGAAATAATGTTGGTGTTGGTGATGATGGTGGCGATAATGATGGTTCTGATGATGATAATTAATGTTGATGACAATTAATTGTAGTGATGTTAATTAATGCTATTGATATAGTGATGATAATTAATGTTGATGATGATGATGTTAAGCAATGTTGATGATGATAGTGATGATGATAATAAATGTTAATGATGAAAAAGATGATTATGGTTATTATTATTATGATTGCGAATAATATAGTTGATGTTGGTGATTATCATTCTCATAATGCTGTAGATATATAACTATAAATACTTTTCTTTGTTCTAGATTTCGCTGTCATTTCTTGTGGTGTACAGTATCGCGTCACTCGGTGTCAATGCTTTCTATTATCTCTACAAGACAAGAAGAGCTTCATATATATTCTGTGCCTTAATGCCGCCATTATGCTCGGTCTACCCTCTTTGCCTGGCCGCCTGGGTTACAAAGACTTACAAGTGGTATGTAATACGTTGTTTACAATATAAATGAAAACTAGCGAGTAAACTAGTATAGGCTGTGTCGGTGTTTGAAATTAACGATAGGTAATATAATGAAATTGATAACACCGTAAAAAATGTTGACTTAACTTTACTATCGTTTCGAGCATCAACTCTCGAGCATTAGGCCTTCGTTAACAATATAAGTGACGATGATCCTGAATAAGGGAGTAATCACTAAATGGATTCGGGAGAACACTTAGTAAGTCAATGAATTCGTGGAAAGGGCGAGTATAAGGTGTGTTAGTGAGTGAGTGAGAGCATACAATGGAGCTGTGGAGAGAGTGAAGGAGTGGATTATGAGTGAGGGAGTGAGTAAGTCAGTAAGAGAGTGAAATAAAAAGGTGTAGTGCGTGGTACGTGAATCATTGAGTTAGTGCCGTGAGATTAGGTGAGAAACCAAGTTTGAGTGAGTAAACAAAAGAGTACTAGTTAGATGAATGACTGAAGAGTGAATTTAAGTGCGGGTAAATTTATATGTAAAATATGTAGGTGTGAAGGTGCAAGGTTGAGTAAACGAGTTAATTTGTAAGTAAAAAAAGGTCAAACACGAGAACGTACAATCAATACTTTCTCACCAATGATGGCTCATCTATTATTATATTTCCATATTAGGTATCTGGCTGTGGTAGTGAAAGCCTGGGCCGAACGTCCTGAGAGTACCGACGAGGAAGAAGAGAGTGGGTCCGACCAACCACGTAACAAGGGCAAGAAAAAATCATTCGCTAGGAAATTCACCAAACGAGTACGAAGCGCGGGAAGAAAAGATGAAAGCGATGGTGACAAACCTCGACGGAGAAGCATCTTTGCACGAGCAATGCAGCTTGGCGGTGGGTCTCACTCTGACACTGAGCAAAACCCCGAGAAAGAAAATATCGACAAGCCAAGACGACGTAGTCTTTTCGTGCGAGCAAAGCCGCTATCTACTGGTGCTTATTCAGATACTGAAGGTTATACAGAGAAGGATAAACAACATGAAAAGCCGAGACGAAGAAGTCTGTTTGTACGAACCAAACCATTGGCTGGCCCGTTCTCAGATACAGAAATTTCGAAGGAGAAGAAAAAGAAAGAAAAAGCCAGCAAACCAAGCCGGCAAAGTCTTTTTGTACGCGGGAAGGCCTCGGCAAGTGGGTCTTACTCTGATACCGAAGGTTACCCAGAGGACAAGGAAAAAGGCCACGAAAAGCCAAGGCGGAGAAGTCTTTTCGTAAGACCAATATCTGCATCAGGGGCTCCTTTCTTTGAAAACAAAGGATTTTTGTCCGAGAAAAAAGATCTCGCCGAATCTCCCCGAAACAAGAAAATGTTTTTTGACACGGATGGGATAACTAACTTCACATCAGTAAGTGAAACAGACATGAACTCCGACGACGAGGAAAGGCCGAAGTCTGCCGAGCTCAAGACGAGTACAGAGCCAAAGGTTGACTCAAAAACGAGTATTAATCGACCGAATAACGAGCCGAGTGGTTTCCGACTAAGTGACGTAAATAATCCGAGTGTTAAACGACTGGATTCTGAAGCTTGGAAGTCAGCAAACTTGAGACCTTCAAATAGACTAAAACCACTGAGTATTTCCTCGATAAGTGAACATGAAGACAGCTCAGGAATTGAAAATGATACCTACTTGACATCGAAAAACAGCCAAGAAATGGCACAATTAAAACCTTTAAATATAAGACCACCAGATAGCGAAGATGAAGCGACGGATTACGAAAATCACCCGAACGCAACCGATGATATACTGAGGATGAACAGAAAAGAAATGCTGTCAGATATCACACGACCAATAAGCGAAGATGAAGCGACGGATGACGAAAACCAAACGAACACAACCGATGATCAACCGAGTGCAAATCGACAAGAGATATTAATGAGTGATAGACTGCTAGATATAAGACGACCAACAAGCGAAGATGAAGCGACGGATGACGAAAATTCACCGAGGGTAGATTACGAAGACCCGAAAGTAAACCGACAGAGAGCGATGGATCAAAATAGACTAGCGCCATCGGATATAAAACGACCACTAAGCGACGACGAAGCGACGGATGACGAAAATAACCCGACAAAAACCGAAAGTAAGCCGAAGGTAAACCGACAAAGGGTGATGGAGCTAATACTACGAGGTACAGCACGAGCAGTGGGACGACTACAACATCGCGCTAAAATGCCAAAGTTTAACTTTGAGAAGTACATCTCGTACTTGCAGAACGTTCTTCCTACGATTGGCTTTAAGATAATGGGGATAACAGTTACATGGGAGATGGTGTCGGCCTTGCTGTTCTTAGAGGTTTCCTTGCTTGCCTTATTCATGCAAGAATCGATATTTGGCAACCAGAAGGCTAACGTAGCTCTCTAGTACCATGGATGATATTAGTTTTACAACATGGCAATAATATTTTTGATTTTTGACTTTCATTGCCATGGCAATATTCTTTTTAACAATCATCACTATGGCGACAAGTGATGGCAACAAAACTATCACCTGGCAACTTCAAACAATAGTTACCATGGGAACAAGTAAATACGTTTGCTATGAAAACAAAAGATGTAACCATGGTATCTTGTAAATATTACCTTGGCAACGAACAGAAAGATAGCTATAATAGTAATATTCAAGTTCTTGGTTACTCAGGCTAAGCTCCCATAGCATGTGATGTATTATTTTTGTCTTTAGTAGTTGTAAGTCAAGGAACAAAAACATCAACAAACAACAGAAATACCACAAGTACATGTATTCGAGGCTTAGGCTGAACAATGTAGAACTTGAAACACTGGTTTATCACGTGACACTTAATAAACAACCTCGGTGGCCTAAAGACACTGTTTTTGTACAGAATATATAATTTACTAATAAACAATTATGCTTTCTACAAAGGCTGGTTGTATATTTGAAGGCGTATACACACCCCTCCCCTACACAGTAATCTCGTAGTTACAAATGCTGCCAACCTCGTTCCCAGGGCCCTCTCCCTTCACTTTTGGGTGGGGCGGCGCCCAAAAGCGAAGGGAGAGGGCCCTGGGAACGAGGTTGAAATGCTGCCCAACCATGTCAGAAACAGATCTGTGCAGGGTGCGGTAAAGTTTAGGTTCCCACTCACACACTCCTGCCCTCCCTTACACAGTAATCTAATTAACCTCCCCTCCCTAGTTAAGTAAGGCAACAAGTTAAATCGAGTTGAATTTCATGTTAAAAGTACAAAAATACTAGCAAGAAGTTAAAATCATATTCTGTTTACAATAAATACTGATTTACGCTATTAGCTAGAGTACAAACACTATATCCATGAAATAAAATAAAATTATTACTGTGTAATAGTTCTTATTAAGTGGCTACTTATTAGTCAACGACAAGTAAAGATGCAATGAGGTGTTGTTTCATGTTTCACTGACCAATTAGTTATAAAATAAGCACTTTTTATGATTTTTGTTTTATTTCATGTTTACATTATTTTCTCACTAATTTAACTCTATCAAGCTAAAGTAAAATTATATCTAAAATATACAGATACATACTTCAGGTTTGAGTAGTCAAATAAAATGCATGTATGTAAAAAGATAACTAGCAGTGCATATGTTATTAGGTGTTATTTTATCAATGGTTTAAACTGGGTGTTTCCTGCATTAATACAGGTATCCCAACCTCATATGTTATTGGGTGTTATTTTATCAATGGTTCAAAAGAATGACTGTGTGTTACGTTTGTTCAAAACAGAAGAAATGGAGGTAAGTTTAAAATTGGGTTCCCTGTGTTAACACAGGTATCCCAACTTCATATGTTATTAGGTGTTATTTTATCAATGGTTCAAGCTCTAAGAGCTTTAAACTGGGTGAATAAATTAAGAATATGAGGGTCAAGGTCACTAGTGAATAGCAAAGTTTCCAGAGTTGTGATGTATTGGAACACTTGATCATGATTCTGAAACGCAAGTTACAATTATACAACTTAGAAGGAATAATCTGATTGATAATAACTATTTTGTAATTTTGTAATTTTGTAATTTAATGAAATGTTAATAATTATTTATTAATTGTAAATATGTATTAATTTTATATGTAATATATACATTATGAGCAGCCGATCTGTATGGGATATACAACGGCGAGTCTAAGACGAGACACTGTATATCTCATACAGATTGAACGCAAATATTGTATATAAACTCCAACGTTAGTTCTTTCATATTGTACTAAAATTGTCAAGATAAAAGTAAATTTGGCTGAGATTTCAAGTTGAAACTTATGCAAATCAGGACGAATCTGTATGGGATATACAACCTTCTCCACAGTTGTGAATTCTTTTTTCAATTTATCATGAATTATTAATGAGTTTTTTGATCAATTATTAGGAGGGTCACTGGGTCATCAGTTCGTTTTATGTACTGTCATGTGATACCCTCTTTAAATAAATGGAAACTAGCGAGTAAACTAGTATAGACTGCGTTGGTGTTTGATATAAATGATAGGTAATATAATGAAATTTGTAACACCTTAGAAAAATGTTGACTTAACTTAACTGAAGTTTTAAGCTTTAGCCCTTTGTCAGAGTAAACGAGAAAAACTATATGAATAAAGTCGATAGTATTATAATGTACTTACCATTAGTAAAACTTCTTGTAATCTTTCTGTGGTGTACTTAAACCAAGGTGTTTGTAAGTCAAGTTGATGTTGCTCACATTTTACAATGTGTTCGGTCAGCATCATGATGAAACGCTGTTTAAAAAGAACAAGATATAAATCAGCTAATCATTTATCTATCAATCAAAATATTCACTTAATATGTATCTATTCCACATCAATATATTTATCTTTTGATTTACTGGTATTTACAAAATCATTTAGGGAGCAGTCATTATTTATGGTGGGGTAGGGGTGGGTGATTGTGAGGAGGGGTTATGGAAGGCTTCTGAAGGAGGGGTTACTAATTTTCCCAGGGAACTGAAGGAGGGATCACGATTTTGGCAAACATCAGAAAGAAGGGTCATGAAAAACATGTTTATGGGAAGGGAGGGGTTGTGACAATTTGTAAATTTCAAGCAATAAATCACCAACCCCCTACCCCACCATAAATAATGACCACTCCCTTAGCCATTCTTTCATTCATTCATTCATTTGTTTACTTATTTATCCATTCCTTCAATCATTCCCTTAGCCTAATGACGTACAGAACAGCCAAGCCAATAGAACTTCAATTACTCAATAAGTGGATTGCAACCATTCCCATAAGAGCGAATTGGACAAAAGGACCACTTAGTAGTCATGGTGATGGTTTTCTTTTCTTTCTCACCAGCATGGCTGCCGTTTCTTTTGTTCAATTCACTCTCCTAGGAATTGTTACAATCCACATATACCAACCTGGAATAAGATAAGATAGAGTTGTTTTTGTCCTCTTTGTGCATTTTCTAGCTTCTCTGTCAGTTGTTCAACATCAACTTTCTTTTTTTCAATATCATCCATTAGAGTGGGATCTCTAGGTCGTTCTTCATCTGTACTCACACTCTGATATCAAACGAAACAATGATGTTAACACAGCAAAATATGCAATCTTATGATAAAAGTGGTAATGCCATTGATATGGGGGCTTTCATTTATTAGTGTATGGGGGGTCGGCAATATTGAGGGGGTCATGT
Organism: Metridium senile; assembly: GCA_949775045.1. Classification (NCBI taxonomy): domain Eukaryota; kingdom Metazoa; phylum Cnidaria; class Anthozoa; order Actiniaria; family Metridiidae; genus Metridium; species Metridium senile. The sequence continues at coordinate 12,434,623 of OX459109.1, forward strand.
TATTTTTGGAAGCTATATAGGGGGGTTGTTGCTAATTGCATGCAGCTTTAGTAATAAACTGGGCAAATATTGGGGGGTTATGATATTTTTTACCAACCAGAAAGGGCAGGTTGCTTAATATTTTGAAAAGACAACAGGTGATTTTGCTGACTAGCCATTCTCCAAATAATTGTGGTGATGACAAAGGTGATGCTAGTGGTGGTTAGTGATGATAATGATGATGATGATGATGGTGATGATAATGATGATGATGATGATGATGATAGTGATGATGATGATGATGATGATAATGATGATGATGATAATGATGATGATGATAGTGATGATGATGATGATGATTTTTACAATGAAGATGCAGAGGTGAGGAAATTGAGATGTTTATGATGATGGCAAAAGTGAAAATGTTAATGATGACAAGAAGACAAGAAAGATGATAAAGCAGTTGTATCTTCTACCTGTCTTTGTGCACGTTCCTCCATCTTTGCCAACTGATCCTTCACCTCATTCCCTTCATTAAGAACCTTAAAACACACACACACAAATGTTAGTACCATAACAAACTAAACCCTCAATACAGCACAAACAACCTAATTACCAGTACCAAACATCGACTTAAACAAATGACTTATAAAACTAATTGATAATTAATGAGAAATTGACCAAAAACAAATCATGACTATGAAGGAAGATATAAGTAATGTTTACAACATGAGCAGCCGTGTTGTATCGGTAGATACAATCGCATGCCGAAGGAGTGCAATTATATAGCCGATACAACACGAACGCAAATGTTGTAAACGACTTTAAAAACGTCTAGGTTAGCTCTTTCATATTTTACCAAAATTTTCAAGATTAAAATAAATTTCGCCATGTAATTACAAGTTAAAACTTATGGAAATCAGGATATACAAACACTAGTGTTGTATGAAGATTTACAAAACTTGTCATGGTTTCTTTTGAAAATGTCTCATTAATTATTCATGAGTTTTTTAATGGCTTTTATGCAACTAACCATTATATTAAAATAAACATATGATGATGTACATATCAGACGTTCACATCAGCACAAATGTGTTGCCAATTTATTTAAACTGATTTATTAAATAAATCACGTATGTGGTATGTACATTACATACCTTGATGGTGTGTTTACTCATTTTGCTCAATGTTCCCTTCATTATCTCCCAGGAATAACATCTAGAAGAAAATCAAATCAAAAATATTGTAAAACATCAGGAATTTGCTCAAATCATGTAATTTCCCAGGTTAAGCATCCTGTTAAGATCTGGTAAGATCTGGTAAGATCATCCAAGTTCTTACTAACACCTTGGCAAGTAAATTTCTTGGCAGGATCTTGGGAAGATCTTAATTAAATCTTGGCAGAAATTTGAAAGTTCATGCAAGTTCTTGCAAATTGAGGGTTACATGCCAAGATCTTGTAAGATCATGCCTGGATTTTGCCAGGATCTTGGATCTTGGTAAGATGTTCAACCTGGATTTTCACAGACGTTCTCAGAAACCTTTGATAAAGATTGGAGTAACAAGGGGAATAAGGGGATTACACTATGTTACATGTATGTTATGTTAATAATTTGAATGTCTGAACTGCTGTAGTTGTTGTTCTACCTTGTAAAGTCAGTTGCCATGTCGTTAGAAAGAAGCCAGTTGACGACAGCAGAACATTCTATTATCTGCATCCTGACCATTTTATCAATCAATATCACAATCATCTAGAAAAACAGCATCGCAAATGTGAGACAACGACAAAAATGATAATGGTAGTGATGGTGGTGGTGATGATAGTGGTGGTGGTGGTGGTGGTGATGATGATGATAGTGGTGGTGCTGATCATGATGGTGGTGATGGTGATGATGATGTTGATGAAGATATTGATGATAATGATATGTCAATGATAATAATAATGATGGTGATAATGACGATGGAAATGGTAATGAATCGATGATAATGATGGTGATAATAATGATGATGATATTAATGATGATGATAATAATGATGATGATAATAATGATAATGATAATAATGATGATGATAATGATGATGATGATAATGATGGTGATAATAATGATGATGATAATAATGATGATGATAATGATGATGATGATAATGATGGTGATAATAATGATGATGATAAATGATGATGATAGATGATGATGATGATGATGATGATGATGATGATGATGATGATGATGATGATGATGATGATGATGATGATGATGGTGGTGATGATGATGATGATGATGATGATGATGATGATGATGATGATGATGATGATGATGATAACAATTATAATATATCTAACCTGTGGGTGGGTTTCCCAGAATTCCTTGAGAGTTTTCAGTAAGTGGATCTGCCCATCTTCACTGGTGACTAGAGACTTGAACATCTTGTGGTATCTAGTAGTTTGTAAATATATAGTATTAGCAGATGATAAATGATATGTGCAATCTTACTGAGTGGTCAATGAACTGGCTTTGGATTGATTGACTTATCATAACTGACTGCCTGACTGCCTGACTGCCTGACTGCCTGACTGCCTGACTGCCTGACTGCCTGACTGCCTGACTGCCTGACTGCCTGACTGCCTGACTGCCTGACTGCCTGACTGCCTGACTGCCTGACTGCCTGACTGCCTGACTGCCTGACTGCCTGACTGCCTGACTGCCTGACTGCCTGACTGCCTGACTGCCTGACTGCCTGACTGCCTGACTGCCTGACTGCCTGACTGCCTGACTGCCTGACTGCCTGACTGCCTGACTGCCTGACTGCCTGACTGCCTGACTGCCTGACTGCCTGACTGCCTGACTGCCTGACTGCCTGACTGCCTGACTGCCTGACTGCCTGACTGCCTGACTGCCTGACTGCCTGACTGCCTGACTGCCTGACTGCCTGACTGCCTGACTGCCTGACTGCCTGACTGCCTGACTGCCTGACTGCCTGACTGCCTGACTGCCTGACTGCCTGACTGCCTGACTGCCTGACTGCCTGACTGCCTGACTGCCTGACTGCCTGACTGCCTGACTGCCTGACTGCCTGACTGCCTGACTGCCTGACTGACTGACTGCCTGACTGACTGACTGACTGACTGACTGACTGACTGACTGACTGACTGATTAATGAGTAAATGATTAAGTAAAAAAAACTCACTTGGTCAAAGCACTAAATGAATGGCTGATGGATTTGCAGCCCAATCTTAACACAGTGTGAGTGAACACTTCAATCCTTAAAGCAGGGAAAGATGGTTCTGCAACAGGAGCTAAAAGAGAATCATTCAATAATTAAATGTATTAATAAATATATGAATGAATGAATGAATGAATGAATGAATGAATGAATGAATGAATGAATGAATGAATGAATGAATGGATGAATGAATGAATGAATGAATGAATATATGGATGAATTGATGAATGTAGGATAGGTGGATGAATGGATAGATGGATGGATGGATGAAGGAATGAATAAGTGTAGAATATGTGGATGAATGAATGGAAGAATGGAAGAATTAATAAATGAATGAATGATGATGATAATGTTGATAATGATGATTATAATGATGATGATTATAACAATTATTGATAATAATGAGATTTAAGATAAAATGATGATCATCATAATAATGTTGATGATGCTTTTAATGATGATGATGAACATTCATCTCTAACTATCAATGCATGATGCTTATCCTCCTTACCATCACCATCATCAGTCTGACCACTAGCGCTGGGTGATATCTCATTTAACAGTGTCTGAAGCTCATCAAAGTCTTTCTTGGCTTTAATTGCTTCTAGTAACTGCTTGGCAATGTCACCCCCAGGTAAACCATCTAAAACAACATGTAACAACATGAGAAAAAGAAGGGAATATGTGAGAAGAAAAGAGAGCAGAGCAGAGCAGAGCAGAGCAGAGCAGAGCAGAGCAGAGCAGAGCAGAGCAGAACAGAAGAAAAGATAATAGAAGAGTAAAAAAGAAAAGAAAAGAGAAACATACCTTCTGTGAATCTATACTTTGGTTGAGAAGGAGGAGGAATGAGAGGATGGAATTCTTCAGGTAGATTATTCACCATATACTGATTGTATGAAAACCTACAAAAACAAATCAATATTAGCTGCTAAAACAGTAGAGAATACTACATGACAGGTATAAGAAACTAACCTGATCAGCTTCTCAATCAGCTCACATATAAACTTGTACTTGGGTGAATCAGGGTTAGTAGTGTATGAAATCCTACAATGAAAACAAAATCAGAAAAGAGTTTGACATGATAATGATGATAAGTGATGATGATATAGAGGATATTACATGGGCGCGGGGAGATACCAATTTTATCTTCGAGTGAGCACAGCAAATGAGTAGGAGATATTCAACACTTGAAGATAAAATTTGTATCTCCAAGCGACCATGTAATGTTCTGTTTATTATATAGATATTGATGAAATGTCAAGAGAAATAAAACTTCATTGACTCGTTATTAAAAACTTTTATGCAAAATGAATTGCATCTGAAAACGATATCTTCACATGTGAAAGATACAAAGTTTTAGACACTAGAGAAATCCTGGTATTTCATCAATATCTATATAATAAGATGCATATTACTTACCAGTCATTCCAGCTCCACTTGAAGTTAAAATTACTCAGGTGATATGACAACCAGTTACAAAACCTTTAAAACACAGACACAAATCAAAATTAAATATGCAATTCTCTTGAAACAGAACATAATTCTATAAGTTGTCAAGGCAACCAACCTGTCTATACAAGTCGTATTCATGGTCTCTAGATGCTCAAACAATAGCTCTGTAGCTTGTGCTACCTGTCTTGAGTTAAGGTATTACATTCCATATAATTTGGTTTTGATGAAGATAATGTTCTGGGTTAGTGAGAATAATTTCCATAAAGTAGAAGATGTGGATAATGGTGATGTGTATGATGAGATGTGATAAGGAAGTTGATGCTCAAGATGATGATGACAATGATGAAGTTGAGAAGGTTTGTAATAATGATACTCAAGAATGATGTTCAAAGTAATGATGTGTGTAAGAAGTAGGCATGCAAACGGCAATGGAATGCAGAAAGGTGCTAATTGTGCATTGTCTAATCCGTCCATCTCATTGGCAATGTGAAAATAAAACATGAAAATCTGCCATAATTTCAAAACTAAGCGGATTGTTTAATATTTTATTTGATATCTGATTCCCTTTTCATCTAAGATTTCCTGATCCTTTATATATCAAAATTTCTATGTGGGGAACATATCAAATTGTAAACGTCTTTTGGCTATTGTTTTGAGTGCTTATGATTGGACAAGATCTTTTAGTACAAAAGAAACGTTGTTCCAAAACAGAATTTTTGCACATTTTATTTTTAAAATGTGTTACCTATAGGCTGATATACTTTCAGTCTGAAAACTGAGACATTCTTATGTGGGGAGGTTGCTATTGCCGCAGAACAAAAGAGAGTTGCCTACTTCTTACACACATCTTTACTTAAATGTTGATGACAATAATAATGATCGTAATAAAGATAATGATGATGATGATGATGATGATAATAATAATGATGATGACAACAATGATAATAATGATATTGATGGCGATGATGTTATGATGATAATAGAGATGATGATGATGATGATGATGATGATGATACTAAAATGACAAATGACTATCAGTAGTCAAAGGATACAATACCAGGCATAGCATTTGGCTGAGATTTGCATAGTTCTATTATTAGTGAATTATAAAATATCTCAATGTACGGAGGATTGGGAAGTCTGAATAACTCTGAGAATATAACCTAGAGATAACAAAATAATAAACAAAATAATCATAATCATAAATCCTTGAAACAATAATATGTAGTTATCAACTATTTAGTTAAAGTTAAATAAATGTTCAAGAATTATTAGACAATATAAATTTAGTTTTGTTTTATAGATATATGGCAGCTACAAATGCAGAATTAATATCAATGTTTTGTCTTGAACAAATAACATTTCAATCAGGATTTTACCTCAACCACACAGAAATTAAAAGGGACTTTAGACTTGCCAGGTAGGTTCATCAGTTGAGTCACACTATATATTAAAGAAAACATACAACATATATTGTAGTTACTGATGACAATAATACAGTACTAATAATGATGATGATTATGATAATATTAATGGTGATGGTGATGATAATGATGATGGTAATGGTGGTGGTAATGATGGTGAAAATATTAGTGATGATGGGAATAATGATGTTGGTGCTGCTAATAATGGTGATGATGACAATGATGATGATGATGGTGGTGCTGATGATGATGATGATGATAATAATAAAAATGAGGATGATGATGATGATGATGACAGAGGTGGTAATATTAATAATGGTGATAATGTTAATGATGATGGTGGTGCTGATAATGATGATGATAATAACAATGATGATTATGATGGTTGTGGTGCTAATGATGATAATGGTTGTGGTGCTAAAAATGATGATGATAATGGTTGTGGTAGTGTTCATAATGATGTTGTTGATGATGACGGTGAAGACAGTAGTACAGTATTGATGGTCGTAATGATGAAGATGATGGTGTTCCCTACCATTCTTTCTTATCCTTGTAATGTGCATTCAACACTCTTCTAATACTCTCTTCAACAAGAAATCTCTCTATGGAGTGAGCGCCAGGCATTGCAGGTCCTCCCTGAACACAAATTAAATGTAAAGATATGGAATTTAAATAGCATACTTTTTCATGTGAAATAGGTTCAGAGGGGCTTGCTATCTATTTTTGGACCATTGACGGTTTACAATCATGATGGTTAGTAGTTAGTACTGTATGTATCAGAATAACTAGTCACTGGGGGTGGTCACCCCAGGCGATGTACTCAGGGGGGTGGGTAAAATGACAGGGGGGTCCGACAAAGCTTTATATTGCAACCCCCCCAAAAAATACTCAAACCTGATATTTTACACCCCAAAAAATACATGGCATGCAAATTTCAAACCCAAAAAAATACAAGAATTAAATACCTCTAAACTGATTTATTGAATTCATCAGGCTTTTCTAATGCATGATTTTGTATAAAAAAAAGAAAGAAATGGGTTTCTTTTTAAGACCTAAAAATAGCCCCCGAGTACATCGCCTGGGATGGTCACAGCCAAGGTTACTTTACATCTTCAGTAGAAATAATAAAAGACTTCAAGTTAAATAACAAACAAAGCTAACAAAGAATACTGTCAATAGGTTTCTAGTCCATATAGAAGGACCCCAAGAATGATGTTAGCATGATCTTTTCTTTTTTTTCATAAAAACCAACAGCATATGTTGTATTTACCTCAGGGACATCAGTGTAATCAAACATTCTGTAAATAACTGTAGGACAAGAATAGATGGCGTTGTCTTGATGTGGTGGAACAGTAAATGTAGGAAGAGAATGCTGAAAATAGAAACATCCATGAAACACTGGAGACATGAAGATGATGATGATGATGGTGGTGGTGATGATCATGATGGTGATGATCATGATGGTGATGGTGATGGTGGTGGTGGTGATTATAGTGATGGTGGTGATGATGGTGGTGCTGATGATAATGGTGGTGCTGATGATGGTGGTGCTGATGATAATGGTGGTGCTGATGGTGGTGGTGATGATGTTGGTGGTGGTGGTGGTGGTGGTGAGGATGCTGATTATGATGATGGTGATGATGATGCTGATCATGGTGATGATCATGGTGGTGATGATCATGATCATGATGTCATGATGGTAAAGATGATCATGATGGTGCTAATGATTACAGTGGTAAGGAAGAGGATGGTGAATGACAGCAACAAAGATGATTGCTATGACAGCAATGATAAAATGACAATGATAATGTTGACTGACCACAATGAAAATCATCTTGGCAACAATGTATGATCATGATGATGATCGTCAACATGATAATCATTTGATGATAATAATTTGATGATAATGAAATGATAATGACAATAATTGTTCAGCATTATCATGATAATAGTTCCAAATACTGTTCCATAGTTAACAAGATATCTACCTGCAATGCTTCCCTCAGACTGTCAAAAGCAAGATAAGGTCTTCTGATGTGTTTTTCCTAGCACAGAAAAAAAAACAATAACACTTACAAATGTTTAATATTACAGTCCATCGCCTCTAGAGGCACTACCAAAATGTTCCAACAAGAAAAATATGGCAACTCTTCTCATTTTTGTTTTGTTCATAAACAAACTATATAATACAGCATGCAATTCTTTTTTTTTTCTTTTATTACTTTTTTTACAAGATTTACAAATTATAACTACAAATACAAAATGAAAAAATACACTAATTTCATGCACATATTACAAGAATTACAAGGATTGGTCTCCTAATAAACAGCATTTATCAATTATTTGTTTAATTATATATCTAAGTATTAAAAATTAAAACTAATGCAAAAATCTGACGTTTCTGAAGTTTTACATAATAAAGCCTTGATAATGGAGCCAAATGTCCGATTCTTGCGTTAGTCTTTATTTTAAATTATATTTTTATTTACTTGGAAGTCCGTTTAGGTTGAAAAATAATAATATTCAGTTCAACTCAACTCATCTATTCTATAATATGCAGCAAAGGGTTTCATAAAATTATAAAGTTATGTTACCTGCCAGTCATCAGTCTTCAGTTTCTTGATTTGGGCCCACAGACAATCCAAGTACTGGTCAGCAAACAATAGTTTTATTAATAAGATGTACATGTACACTAATAGAATATTGTAATAATAATAATAATAATAATGATAATAAAAATGACAACAATTATAATAATAATAACAGTCTTTAACGATGTACCTAATATCACTAGATACGTTCACTTACATAAGTTATCTAACATTTACATTGTATCATGGCTATGTAACACATATAATTAAATAATTTAAAATTGGAGCATTGATTGCACATTTAGTGAGTGTGTGGCCTTTGATGCAAGAGGTCCAAGTAGGATTTCCAGTAAGTTTGCGTCTTTCTTTCAACTTCACTCCTTTCTGTATAGCTATTACTAACTTTAATAACCCATAAAACAGGTTTTGAGGAGGGGGTAAATTGAATGCAAAGGTTTCCTAGCCATTGCCTATGAGAGATACCATTGTTCAATATTCAATATTCACCTCTTCCTGCGGATGGACATCGTCAGTAGACCAAACTCGCAGAGCTGGTATATGAAGCTTTTGTCGCTGACTGAAAATCAAAACATTTTATTTTACAAACACATTATCATGTAGATAACAGGGTGGTTGAAATTATAACAACAGTCCCTTTTTTTTTATTATTATTATTCAACAAAAAGTAACAATAAAAAATTTACAATTTACAATTAAAATAAATATTACATAATAATAAATAATAAATATATAATAATAAATATTTTTCTCATGAACTTTATTTCACTCATTAAATATTACATATATATGGAAACAGCAAACTTTTACTTTTAATAATAACTTTTAAACTTTTACTTTTAAAGCAAACAGATAACAGGGAGGTTGAAATTATAACAATAGTACCTTATATAACCATCAATGGCTGTCAACAATCTTTCCAGGTCATGTCCTTTTTTGTCTGATAGTTCTTTCCCAGCCTAAAAGCAAAATATCAATTAGCACTCTTCGAAAATGGTAGTTACCATAAATGCTCCAATGAACGCCCGCTATCAAAAAAACGCCTCCTATCTAATAATAGTTTACCAATTTCGAATTAAATGCCCCTCTCTAACAAACGCCCCGTGTCTAGTATATGCCCCTTCCCCCAATCACACGTGAACTACTAAGTACGATACAAATCATACAAGTAGTACAATGTAATGGACTATTGACAGTTTGCTAACTGAGCACTGTCGCTTTTAGGATGTAATTGCATAGTATGTTACAGTTTTGAAAATAAACGCCCCTCTCTTTTAAATGCCTCTTATCTTTTAAACATCCCCCTCAGGACTCGTGAAATATATTAAACGCCCCTGGCATTCATTAGAGCATTTATGGTACCTATATTTTCTACCTCCTCTTGACTCAACATTCTCCTCAAAACTTACCCATGGTAGTGCCGACAGGACGCTGTATACAAATGTATCAGTACGGACCTGAGAGAGTAGAACAACAACATTGCAATTTAATACATAATTTCAGCCAATTGCTTGTTAATAGACCTTTACAGAATTTGCAGGACTGATCATGAAACAATATATTCAAGTTGAAAGGGGAGTGGATAAATTCATCTACACATACACAGTTCAGAGGCATTTACTAAATAGTCTCCTTCACAGTTCCCTGTGCCATCTTGAAAAGTAGCCGTGCCTTTACATCCAAGCGAGACGAACGTTGAGCTTAAAATAATAGAGACCTTTTGACACCTTGCAGGATAATTACTCACATGTCTCTATCATTGCAAGCTCAACGTTCGTCTCGCAGCAAAGGCCCAGCTACCTTTAAAGATTGCGCAGGGAACTGTGAAGGGGACTTTTATTATATAACACGAAGCAAAAACGATTTTTTATGAGGGATACCCATGAAGGTTCACAGTAACCTTAAATGTTGAACAAATTTGATACAAATCTTCCTTTAATGGAAGTTTCAAACTGACCTGTGATACGTCAGTCTCCATACTTGCTGCTACAAACTTCTCAAACAGTTCAATCAGCGAGATAGGGAGAACTACATGACAGTTGACCAAGTCAGCTAGGAAACGTACCTTGGAATGATTAAACAAATGAAAACATTAAATGAATGGATGAGAAATGGATGGATGGATGAAAAAATATGTGAATAAATGAGAGAATGAAAAAATGAATGGTTGGGAAAGTAAATTAATGATGAAATGAATTTGTATTTGGAGGAAGGTAGAGAGAAATGAATGGATGAGAAATGGATGGATGGGTGCAATAATATGTGAATAAATGACAATCAAAACTGAATGGATGGGAAAGGAAATGAATGATGAATGAAAGAGTATTTGAAGGAAAGCAGAGAGGAATGAATGGATGGGATAAGTAAGAAAATGAATTAGTTTATCAATGGGTGATTGGATTGATGAAAGAATAAAACAGAGAAAAGGAAGGAAGGAAGGAGGAAGGATTGTGGTGGGTAAGTGCATAATGGAAGAATGAATAACTAATGAATGAATGAATAAATGAATGAATGGATGGATGAATGAATGAATGAATGAATGGATGAATGAATGAATGAATGAATGATTGAATGAATGAATGAATGAATGAAAGAATGAATGAATGAATGAATGAATGAATGAATGAATGAATGAATGAATGAATGAATGGATGGATGAATGGATGAATGAATGAATGAATGAATGAATAATAGCCAGATTCACAAGTGTCAACACACTCACCATTAACCTAGCTCGTTCAAACTGGTTAGACAACAATACATCTTTCAAGTTGGCCATCATCATATCAAGGAACTAAAACAAACAAACAAACAAACTATCACAGACCGTAATTACTGTATTTGCAACTGGCAAAGGGCAAAATGTATTCCACAAAAACTACAATTTGTAAAGATTCAATGAGGAATGCGGAGCAACATACATTGGAGAAATGGCAAGAAGACTAAACAAACGTATTAAAGAACATTGTAAACAAGACAGGAACTCTGCTTTACTCAAACATAAGCAAGATAGCAGACACCCTCAAATGAACATTGACAACTTTGAAAGTGAAATTCTAAGTGAAGATTGTAGAGGCGCTATTTATAAAACAACATAAGCCCTCCTTAAATGAACAACAAAGTCCCCATAGGACTGCTCAACTGATATATATTTTTATGTGAACACATAATCAATGTATTTCTAATGATGGTTATCAGATGATGACCGAAATATCACTTTACTAGTAAAATGTTTAAAAAATGGCTTCTCATAATCACATTCTTAATTCATGTTTACAAAAGCATCAAGAACAAAAGGTACCTCTTCTCCAAATTTGTAGTTCTTTGCATTGAGAAGTCCAACTAAGGTACTGTAGATTGCTATCTTTTCAGGTAAATTAGTCACACTAGAACAAGAAATAAGAAAATATCAGTCCTGATAATGAATTGCAAATAATAACTTTAAATTTATGAGTTCTCACCATGTACATAAACATTTATACTTACATTTTTGTATAATTCTTAATTTCATTTTAGCATCTGATATTTTTGTTAACTTATCAATGTTGTTGATCTTGCTATTGCTGTTGATGGTGCTGTTATTGTTCATGATTTTGATGATTATGATGATGATGCTAGAGATGTTGATGATGATAGTGATGATGATGATGGTAATTTAATAATTATGGTGATGAAGTTGATGATGACATTGATGATAGTTATGACAATGATGATGATGAATGTGATGATCATGATACTGGTGATGTTAATGATTATAGTAATGATGATGATGATAATTTAATGATGATGGTGATGAAGTTGATGATGAAAGTGATGATCATGATACTGGTGATGTTGATGATTATAGTAATGATGATGATGATAATTTAATGATGATGGTAATGAAGTTGATGATGATATTGATGATCATGATACTGGTGATGTTGATGATTATAGTAATGATGATGATGATAATTTAATGATGATGGTAATGAAGTTGATGATGATGATAATTATGAAGATGATGCTGCTGGTGTTGATAGTAATGATGGTGATTATTATGATACTAAATAGATAATTATGATAATGATGGTGTTGTCTATGATGATGATGTTGATAATAATTGTAATTATGATGATGATAGCATTAACGATGATAGTGTACAATGATGATAACAAAAAACTGCATGTTCTCACCATGTGCATATAATTTTAAGTATTCTGTCCTTATAGTTGGGTAAATCTGCTTCAAGGACATTGGAGAGTCCTTCAAGATTACTCTCTAAAGATGATGTACTCTGTAAATCAAAGATTTAGATAAGTAGCATTTGACACGAGCAGTAATAGTGTCTACGTAAATTCAGATATAAAAGTTTGCTATCCTTATTATTAACCCACCTTTTCTCCTACTCTAGTAATCAAAGACTCAAGCCTATCCTCGATATCCACTGCTTCTGCTGTTACGCGTCTTCGCTTCCTTGGTGTGTCATCTTTCAAGGAAACAACGAACAAAAACTTTAGGCAATTTAAATCTGACATTGTCGAAAAAAACTCACCACAAACTTTTAAAAACAAGGTTCATATCTGAAATACTTATCACATAACGTGCGAGATAATCACAGAATCTAACTCACCGTCATCTTCGTAGTATCTTTTTCTGTCTCTCGACATAATTGAAGGATAAAAAAGCTAAAAACTCAACGTCAAAAACAACAAACTTCAAAAGTTCTTTTCACATGGAGAAGAAGAAGACAGGCCGGGAAGCTAAGCGAATCACCTGGTTACCAAGCTCTGAGATACCAGGCCTTTGAATCCAAGATGGCTGCCGCGATGTGGAGAAGAGGTAGTGTTTTTTTCGTTTTCTGTTTGTTTGTTTTGTGGTGGTTGCTTTGATTTGTATTTAATGATATATAACTGATGCATTAGTTATAAATTATCTTATAATTTAGCCACATTTTAGCGCAGATCAGTCTGAATTATTTTCAAGAAATATCACTATATCTAGAAATTTCACTCGTTACATAATTTAGTTGTTCTTGTTTCTTTATAATGATCTTTGTCGCCAATGTTGTCATCATCATCAACGTCATCGTCACAAGTATAGACGTCTTTCATCTCTGGACCCACTGTCATAATCATCAACATCATCTTTGATCTCTGGACTCGCAGTCATCATGAACATCATCATCATAATTAAGTATTGTCATCATATTTGATCTCTGGACTCTCCATCAATATCATGACATAGCCTTCATCATCATCAATTGATCATCATCATTATTATAATTACTATTATAATCATCATACTATGATCATTATTATCGTCATCATTCACAATTCTGCTTTTTTCGTGCTGTTTATCTAACAACTTAAATCTTCATTTTCTTACAACTCAGCTGGTCCCATACAAGAAAATATTAGAAATATATTCAACATCTGTCAGTTGATTTGTACAAGAAGAGGATCCACAATATCAAAGACATGGAGTTCAGTCCAACATCAACTAACATCACAAAATTCCCTTACTGGTGCCAGGGTGAATTGTTTTTCTCATAAGTACACAAGCAGAAGGTAATGGTTTATTGTAGAGACTTTAAAATGAGTGTATGAATGTTTATTTGTTTGTTTATTTTTTTGTTTGTTTATATGTTTGTATGTATGTTTGTATGTTTGTTTATTTAATTGTTTATATGTGTGAATATTTATTTATGTGTAGCTTTTGTTTGCTTGTTTATTTGTTTGTTTGTTTGCTTTATGCATTTATCTTTATTTTATCAGATTCATTGCAATCATAAACAGGTATTATGAAGTCATCCTTAGTTTAACAGTATGTTTTTGTGTATTCTAGTCTTGCATCCAAGGCCAAACATCGTATGATTCCTACAGACTCTTCCAAGTTTAGTGAACAGCCAATCATTTATGTGAATGCTTCTTATAACAATACTATGTTGACGCTGACTGATTATAAGGGAAATACCTTAGCATGGTCATCTGCTGTAAGTACAATGCTTTTTTTTTTTTTTTAAAAGGTTGACAGAGTCAACAGTGAATGGCTAAAGATGATTGCACAATTAAAAGGGATTGTGGTTACCATACAACATATCCTAGTGTTTTTTCTGGATTGCTAAGCACAGTTTCATCAATTTTAAGCTTTTGTGTGATATATGGGGCTGACGTTGTGCTGTAAATAATGAATATCAGGGTCCCACAGTTCCTTTCAGTCATGCAATCACTGTTCACCATTTGCTGTTCACTCTGTTAACTTTTTTTTTAAATCAGTGTATATCACGTGACAAGTATAGAAAACTAGATAAGATAAATATATTATTGTTTTACATTGAAATATAGGGAGCTGTCACCAAATTGCAAATGTTTAAGTATCTGACACACTCACTAGTCCACTACATTAAATATTTTAGCATAGTGGTTACATTTTTATATTTTGGATCCGCCACTGTTGTGGAGCAAAACCCTGATAACCGAGAAAAACCTTGTGGCAATAGGGAGAACAGTTTTCTGCACTCTACCACAATAACAATTTTCTATATTATATATATATTACATTTATTTCAAACTTCTGGAAATGAAAACCCTTGAAACTTTGAACAAATTCAGTTCAAAATCCATGCCTAGACTTGAACCCAAAGATGGGAGACACAAAGTAAACCACTACCACCAATGTCACCCATGATGTAACTTGTATACATAACAGTCGATATACAAGAGTTGTTTTTAATACTATTGTTTGACTGGTAATAGGGTAGTGAGGGCTACAAGAACTCTAAACGAGGAACCAGTGTGGCTGCCCAACAGGCCTCCGTGTCTCTAGCGAAGGTAATACCCTGAAACAATTTACTATTGTCAAGTTTACTTCTTCTTCTTCTTCTTCTTCTTCTTCTTCTTCTTTTTTCCTTTTTCTGGGGGTTAACCCCTTAAGGGTGTGCCTATGTGATCTAATAGACACAGAAAGTTTGTCTTATCCATCATCATTCGCCTGATCTGTTGACCATCCATCCCTAGTTGTTTTTCCAATTTGGTCCATTTCATGGAACGTTCATCAAATAGAATCTGTTTCCTCATATCATCATTGTCCAATCTACATATGTGGGCGAGGTACTTTAGTTGTTGTTGAAGACAGAATATTCTAATTGGCTTTGTATCAGTGATGCGACGTAAGTCCGCGTTAGATAGTTTAAAACGCCATCCCAGGTCCTCATTCAGTTCGTCCTCATTCCACTCATCCTTCATTCTCCTATATCCACAGTTGACTTAGCTTCCTCCGCAGGCTACTCCTTTTTCTCCTTTGGGATTCCCTCACCACAGGAATCTCGATGAAAAGAGACATAATAGATGCCTGCAGAGGAGGCTACAGTTGACTCTCTTGTAAGCGACTACCCTTGGACTAGAACCTTAACACAGGAAGCCCAAACCACAAGAACACCATCACATGAAGCCCAAACCAAGCGTAATTTGTAACACGTCCAGAGACATGTCAAACATTATCAACAATTTCAAAATTACTGTATCTTAACTCTTTGTTTGGTGTATTTTTAAAGATGTTTAATGTGCTATTTTCCAAAAGTCAGCAGTCTAATGACTTTGGATAGTCGCTTATGAAAGAGAAAAAATAATTTAAAAAAATCAAAAACTTGAATCCTATTGGTGGTCACAGTTACTTACAAGAGTGGTCGCTTACAAAAGTTGTAAGAGGGAGTCAACTGTACCTGGAATAATGATCATTGGTTTGATAGTAAAACTGATGACTACTCAAACAAGTCATTATTATTTTTATTATTTATGTTAACATCATTACTTATTATCATAATTACTATCATCATCAATATTATTATCATCATTTATATCATTTATATCATCATTATTATCATCATAATTATCATAATCATCAATGATCTTCACCATTATCCTCATCATTATCATGCTCATCATCATCATTGTCATCATCACTATCATCATCATTATCATGTCTCAGAAAAACTAGCACTATGCAGCAGATATGACAAAATTATTTTTTGCATATTGATCAATATCAACAGAAATTTCTAGCGCTGACCGAAGATCTCCAAGGCATTGATGTTTTGTACATTTCTAGATGGAACTTCTTTCGTCATAACAACTTGAAGTAGTTTATCTTTTGCAAAATTAAAAAAGCAATAGTTGTAGCACATAGGATCTGTAATAAAACTCCAAAGTTGGTCTAAATCCTATAAGTGACGTCATAATCCTAATCCTATGTAGCACATAGTTTGGAGTGAGGTGGAAGGAGTGAAGATGAAAAAACAAATGGTTGTAAAATTACCTCATCAGCGCATTCTTCAAATCGATAAAAGTTTGGCTTGAAATATTTTGTTTATTGCCATAATTTCTTCAAACGATATAAACCAGCTATAATTAGTATGATTTGATATCTTGTCTTGAGGCAAAATCCAGCTCATATCTGACAAAATCCAGCTCATATCTGACAAAATCCAGCTCATATCTGACAAAATCAGCAAATTCAACATAATTTGTCGATTTCTTAGGATTATGACGTCACTTATAGGATTTAGACCAACTTTGGAGTTTTATTACAGATCCTGAAAAAAGAACCCAAGCCAGTTCTTACATAGAAAGAAAACTGTCTTTGCATACTATTGGCTAATTTTCAATGATAGGTAATATAATGAAATTTGTAACTCCATAAAAAATGTTGACTTAACTTTACTGATGTTTTGAGCTTAAGCCCTTCGTCAGAGGGCTAAAGCTCGCAATGTTAGTAAAGTTAATTCAGCATTTTTTATGGAGTTACAAATTTCATTATATAACCTATCGTTTATATCAAACACTGACACAGCTTATACTAGTTTACTTGCTAGTTTCCATTTAATTTTCAATGATCTTAGATTAAAATTTGGGGTGTTATTTGTAAAATACTGGAGTGAAGATTTGGTTCATATATTCAAGCTGTAATACTCCAGTTTCATGTTATCTAGTACCGCTGTACTATTTGACAAAAGGCGCATTTGCACAGGCTAAACCTTGATTTGCTATAAACACATTCACAAATTCCAATCCAAGCATGTGAAAATACTTCTAATACCGCTAAACAATAGAAAATTTACCCTGAATCGAAATTATCCTTGTGCGCCTTTTGTCAAATATTTGTAAAGTTGTGCTAGATAACATGAAACTGGATTTTGCATCAATTTGCATGTTGTGGTTGGAAAATCTAAAAATCCTAAATTTCTTGAAAAGAAAATATGTTTTGTAGAAAAAAACTTTCCCAGAGTTTTAACCTCCCTAGTGACTATTGATATAAAAAAAATAAAGAAAATCAAATTTGACTGTCGTGGTTGGAAAATCTAAAATCCTGAATTTCTTGAAAAGAAAATATTTTTCAAAGAAAAAACTTTCCCAGAGTTCTAACCTCCCTAGCGACTATTGATATCAAAAAAAAGAAAATCAAATTTTTCATATCTGCCGCTTTTGTTTGATTTTACTTGGTTTTCCAGTATGATTATATACCATTTGCAATGATGGTATCAATATCAACAACATTATAATGATCATAAGATACTGTATGTACTTGAATAAGCGCCTCAATCTCACTGTCCCCTTCTTGATCAGAATTACGAATATTGGGCGAGCATGAAATATAATTACTTTGAACTGAAGAATATTAGCTTTTGATAAAAATTGATTTCCAATGCTGTTCTAATGTAATATTATAGTGTTAAAACGCAGCACTTACTCAAGGGCGTTGTGTAATAATGTTTTGTATGAGTGGTTTTAAGTTGACCTAATTATTGACATCAGACATTCAGTCTACTGATTACCATTGAAGTTGAAGGAGGCATGGAAAAGTTGCCATAAGTCCTTCAAACCAACTGTAATTAGTATGATTTGATATCTTGAGACAAGATCCAGATCTCTTTCAGTGTCGGATGGCTAATGCTCAAAACGTTAGTAAAGTTAAGTCAGCTTTTTTAACTGAGTTACAAATTTCATTATATTGGCATCAGACATTCACTGTCTACTGATAACCATTGAAGTATGGCTAAAAGCAGTATTGTATTGTATACAACAATGACTATAGTGTGTTTGCAATATGTTGCAATATTTTATATTACAATGTTGTGGATATAGTTGCCATTAGCCTGTGAAACAGAGCGTAGATTGTAGCAGCACTAAACATAGAGCAAATAATTATAAGGTTATGTTTGAATTAAAATAATCTACTCCAACTATCAATATGAAAGTGGTGGATATAGTTGCCATTAGCCTGTGAAACAGAGCATAGGTTGTAGCAGCACTAAACATGTAGCAAATAATTGTAAGGTTATGATTGATAATGCCAAAAATATCTGAGTTTGTTCCACTGACTTAAGAAAAGCACTCAAACCTGGGACCAGTTGAATGAAGCCTGGATAAAGTTATCCACTGGATAAGAGTTATCCAGTGTATAGAATTCATCCAGTGGATGACGCAATTCAGGCTTCATACAACTTGCCCCTGGCATGTATCTAGGGACTTGAGAGGGAGGTGACTGTTTTGAGTGCAAAAACACTTGGCTGCTAAAAGGACGGGGGAAACCAGTCACCCAAATCACCCCACCCCTGCCCCTTGAGTCCATGCCTGCAAACTCAATAAACATAAACAAAATAACAAATATACTTTTTTTCATATAAATTTATAATCTCTATTTAGAAACTTTTGCAATTTTTATTAATTTCACCTTCAACTATACTTGTTGACCATAATCCTCCTCTCTCCTCCCCTCCAAGCAATGCTGGTTCACATAGTTTCTTTATGACTACTGTACAGCATTGCGTAGTGCAGAGGGGAAATGTTTCACAGACAAAATTGAAGCTCATAAATTGCAACTAGTGTCTCTATTTAAGCATTTGTCTACAAACATTTTTTTGAGTTTGCAGTATTCTTTTTTGATTGTGCAGTTTCACCTTAATTTGTAGTTTTTTCAGTTAGTAAATAGCCTATTAACTTTGCTAATTTTATTGAAGTAATTACAATATAATTTTTCGCATTGTCCAGTTTAATAAACAGAAATGTTCACAATTCAAAATCTTGCATGTCTTACTAAGTATAGTTTCATGCACAGCTGCACAACTTCAAAGCCAATGAAATGTATCATGAATATATTTGAATAAGTCACTTGTCATTGGGAATAGTCAAAATGTCTATCTTTTTAGAGATATAAATGGAAACTAGCGAGTAAACTAGTATAAGCTGCGTCGATGTTTGAAATAAACGATAGGTAATATAATGAAATTTGTAACACCGTAAAAAATGTTGACTTAACTTTACTGACGTTTCGAGCTTTAGCCCTTTTTACTCCGACAAAGGGCTAAAGCTCGAAACTTCAATAAATATAAGTCAACACTAGTTACAAATTTCATTATATAACCTATAATTTTTTTTAGAGAATGACTCTAGGTGAATACTGCTATTTCAATCAAAGTTGCTAAGGGACGGACCATTAGAAAGACCCGGAGGGGGGGGGGGGGGGGGGGGGGGGGAGGGGAGGGAGAACAGAAAAAAATCTGTGCAAGATTTTTTTTTTTCGGAGACAAATGTCTGCAGGATTTTTTTTCTTGGATTCAAGCCTATTGTTTTGGGTCTTGATTCCCTGCAAGATTTTTTTTTTCGCACAATATTCCCCTGCAGGATTTTTTTTGCTCACAATATTCCTCTGCAGGACTTTTTTGGGTGTCACACCCCCCCCCCCCCCCCCCCCCCCTTCGGGTTTTTCTTTTTTGTAATGGTCCGTCCCTAAATTGGAAATGGTTGATCTGAGTCCGATTGGAATTGTGGGAATTCATTAAAGTGCTATACAGCTATTTAAAAAAAAACCTAGAATACTAAATAGTGCATACTGAATAGTGTATTGCAAGACCGAAATGCATTTTGTGTCATGTAATATTGCTTAAAGTAAAATAAATGATAAGTAGTTATTTTATTCTTAGTGCATTGCATTCAAAACAATATACGAGCTAGTTATGGGGGATAATTATCGCTGTATATGTATTATTTATTACGAATCAATGAGACCCACAATGCCCTTTGCCGTCTTGGAATGCACTAATCAGTATTCAACGTTTTTAAAATGGATAGCTGTATACAAAACACACTATTTTAACCACCCTTCAAATCAAAATATTAATATTCAATACTGAAATACTAGTATCTCTAATTCAGCACCATTCAAGCTTCAATTATTGCAGCATGACAAATATATTTTTTGTTTACAGAAAGCAAGTGAGATTGGTATCCAGAAAGTGAGAGTTAAAGTCAAAGGAGTTGGGAATGGACGACAGGTACAGTACTTTTAAAACAGATGCAATAAATGAAAAATAAATAGATCTATACTAAATAAATCACTTTTTAATGCCTCAATGTATTTAGCCAGACATAAGTTCCCTACTAATTGGGGAGACTTACATTCACTACCTCTACCGGTTCAATATTTTAGCACTCAACTCTGCTCACAAAAACATCTAAATTATTGTCAAACTAAGTAGTTTAAGAATCATTTACTTTTAACAAACTATGCATAAACCAACCTAAAAAACAGCTTTGGGTAAAATACAACTATTTCATAAATAATTGAAAACTGAAATCTTACTACAGTCTGCTTATCATAAATTACACTTGGGGGAAGGGGTTGGAAGGGGGGAGGGAACTCGGGGTTACGTAAAAGTATCGGGTTTGCTCGTTGTATCTCTTAGGAGTAAAATTCAGTGATTTGGATTTAGAATTTCAACATTTCTTGATATCTCTTATGGTATCAAAAGATGAAGAGCCTATTTATTTTATTTTTTTTTTCGTCATTGGATAAACAAATGGTACGCGTCTTTCCAACCGAAATTTCCGTAAATAGCGGAATTGCGATTGAAGTTATGCACTTTTCCCGCTTTTTTCGGCTTGACGCGTGTACCATCTATTTTCCCGCTCTTTTCTGTTTGGGAACGCGCTTACCATTTATTTCCCCGCTCTTTTCGGTTTGGGGACGCACTTACCATTTATTTTCCCGCTCTTTTCGGTCCGCCATTTGGCTTCAGACATTCAGTGGTACTGACAATCATTGAAGTATGATTAAAACGAGTAAATAAATTGTCTAGCTTAGCTTTTACATCATATTGCACTCTATAGATTTTTAATACCTATTGTCTTCTACAGGCGTCAGTGAAAAGCCTGTCAACAGCGGGACTCAAGATTGTATCAATAACGGACGTTACACCAATCCCCCACAATGGCTGCCGACCAAAGAAAGCGCGAAGAATCTAATGTTAGAGTTTTGTAATAAAAGTGTACATAACTTCAAGAGACTTTCGGAGGTTTTCTTGTGCATTCAGTACTCGACTCTTTCTCCGTATACTGCGTCTACTATTGTATTCTTTGTTAGCTCCTTTCTATCGTTTAACTTGGAGTATTTTGTTGTTGGTATTGATTTGCGTAGAATGTGTCCCTCTCTCCCTCCTCTCCCTCCTATCCCCCTCCCCCTTGAGAGCCTGACTACGCAGGCTACCGGTACACGGAAGAGATGGCTAGTACGATAGTTGACCAGTAAGCTCATGCTGTTTGCTCGGGGAACCAAAGGGTAAAATCTGGTTGGCACCGGTTGTGACCCGGGATTTTTTTGTTTATCGGTAAATATAAGAACAATTAGCCAAGACGAAACACTGAATAGGAATGACATAAATGATACGTTGAAATTGAGATGTAAAAGTTATTTGTTAACACGCCAACAGCGAGTTGGACGGCTAATTTCAGATATTGAGAAAGTAATTTATTTGTACATGCAAAGTTAAGTTTTCTTTATCGCAACTATATTTACTACAGAAAAGTCATTGGAAGACGTTGCTAGGCTATTAATCTCAATGGTTTCAGTCAAGCTTTTGTACACAATGACTGAGTCGACTTTGACAACGTTCTGATGCATGCTACTCAACTATTAGATTGCATGTGTAAGTAATGGAGGGAGTTGTCATGTGAATGTCCATAACTACAACACTGGGAACATAGACCATATCGGCTCAGTAACGCGTTGCTATGTACGTTTTGGCCCAATTCAAATCTTTTGGGAATAAGATTATTTGTCTTATGTATTTCGATATCAAAGGAAAATATTTGTTTTTATTCCCTGTGGTTTCGAATTGTGTGGAAACATACAGAGCAACTCGTTAGTTGTATGGGAATTATGCTCTGGTGGACAAAGCTTTTGTATAGAAAATATGCTCGCAAAGCTTGCCCACCAGAGCATAATTTCTATACAAATCCTCATAAAATATTGAATTTTGAATTTAATGCCATTTCCCTCATGTTACATTTTATGAGCTGATATTTCGCCTTCTTGCTAATGTTGAGATGTTCTTTTCATTTCTGATGTTCATTTTGACACAGCTGTTCGATTGAAAAGGGGAAGGGTCACGTGACCTGTTGTTGCAAAAGGCCCCCCCAAAAAAAGCTTGTGGCTTTCTTTACAAAATACCAACTTTGAACTCAACATGATAATCATTGTAACAAAATAGCGAACGTAGACATAAACCAAACAAGCAAAAGGCCTATTTCAGTAGTCTATTTTGAATCATTCAAGCTTGTGGCTTTCTTTACAAAAATGCCAACTTTGAACTCAAAATGATAATCATCGTAACAAAACAGTGAACGTAGACACAAACCAAACAATTAAACAAACAAACGTATTCATTTCTAATCTAGTTTTCCCGCTTGGTTCAGGTTCAATGCTTCAGCTACGTTAATCGTGTTTCTGCCTCTTTCTTTACAGCTCAGTTTGTGATCTTTCAAAAGGTCTTTGTGTCACTAAAGCCTAGTTTTTACTAGCGACGCAAGCGCAAGCGCAAGAGACCTTATTTCGTCTCATTTGCATGACATTCGGCACATATGAGATGCGATGTTTGAACTAAGCCTTATATGAAAAAAAAAAAACACCAATATATATCTCGACAGGTCATCATAATACGTGCGCCTTGTATGTGTAATGTTTACCTTTTGAGGACATTTGATCCGTGAACACGATTTTTTTTTTTGTTCTTTTTAATCCACATCCCTTGAGCGAATAGATTAAAAATAAGTTTTATTGCAAACGCTTAGTGTATTTGAACTCACTGCTTGATTTTAAGACGTTTTGAAGCAGTAGAAGCTTTAGAAAATCACATGAACAATTCAAGTCAAGTGTTCACGGTTCGGGAATCCTGATTCTCACTGTAATTACCAATAGATGTTAACTCGAAACGTCAGTAAAGATTAAGGGGTTCATTATATTACCTATCGTTTATATCAAACACCGACGCAGCCTTTACTAGTTTACTCGCTAGTTTCTATTAATAGATATTAAAATTAATGATTGTCAGGGAGAGTGCACGAGAGTATGAACACGAATGGATAGCAACGCCGAAATTATAATTATGCAAAAAAATAGCTTATGACCTCGCATGTCTATCACCCAATCACCTGATCATGACGATACCAAACCAGCTCCACGTCTGCAGTTGTACTAGTTGGGTGTTGTCACAGCTTGCCAGTGCAGTTATCAACCAGCTATCACCGTGAAACGTTCGCAGTCATGCCGCACTTTAACAAACAAATCAAAAGAGTCGAGAAGAAGTTGCAAGACATCGCAGTGGAGAGAAAATGTTTGAAAAATATGGAGTTGTTTGTGTTGGACAACTCTCTGCGTGAAAGTACAGTTGGTCAGCTTCATGGGCATACCATTGAAAACAAATGGCAGATTTATAACGAGGTAATTTCGCATGCACATATTTACCAATTAAGCGGTTTATTTTGCACAGGAAAATTATGTTTTTCCAAGACAGAAAGGAGTTATGAGTTTTAACCTGTACATCACTTTTATTTCTTTTTACATTGAACACTAATGCACTGCACAATGCAAAACTCTTACAAAAGCCCTATCCATTTGAAGAAGAAGAAGTCTTCGGCGTACACTGATTTATTGGTACTTTCTGGGTATAATTCCTCCCCAATTCATGACTGACTTTATTTGCGTTGGAGCATTCTTATATCAAATATTAGAACGAGTAGACAAACCGCTACTCCTCAAACTTTAAAATGTTTTATAGCGACGATACTGAGGCTCGAACCACTATTTATTGGTTCCCTATACTGTCCCGCTAGTTGACGTCTGTTCCAAGCAGGTGTCGTGATAAGGTTCTTGTTTATCTAAGCACGACAAATCTAAAATATAGACAGTCGTTATGCATCAGCAAAGACAGCAAAGAACACAGCAGTTTTGAATGATTGATACGTTCATGTTTCAGTATTCTCATTTCAAGGCAGGTGTAATCGATCAGCCGATTATTTCGATAATATTTAGCAAAACAAGAACATATATTTTAAGGATGAGATTGCAAATAATTTTGAACATAAAAGTACATAAAAGCAGATATATTATGCATTCTCGTGATCAGTAAAGAATTGCGTAACTTGAAAGCGTCTACTCAAGCAAGACTTAAGAGTCATACTCTGTAAGAGTCAGACCTAGGCCGGCCAGGTAGGATCACCGATTTGCCCCAAATTCAGCATGTAGACTTGTTTTGGTGCCCTATAAACGAATCCAGTGGTTTGGGACGAAAAAAATTTTTTGTTCAAAAGTTAGGGGGGAGGGGTACTTTTTGGTCCTAAAACGATCGTCAAATAGCGCTAATCATCGGTATGTTTGGCGATTCATATCACTACAAGCATAAAAGTTTTCAAAACATTTTAATATACCAAACAAAGTATATTATTTCTTCTATCGAAAACAGCTTTCAAATTTAAAAAAGAATTGTTTTCAAGTATCTCACAGACTCCGAAAAGAAAGGAATATGGCGGCGTTGCTGACTAACGGAAAATTTAGGGTTTTTGATGGTCCAAAAATGGCCTTGGTATTTTAATTCAGAAGCTGTCCGTTATTTTGGGATAACTTCAATAATAGTTCTAAAGATTGCACAAATAACAAATCTGGGCAAATTTAATGCGCGGTCTCACGATCACTCTGATTGTCAGATATTTCATCAATTTTCAATTAAAAATGCAAATTAGCCGTTGTTGGTTACTTGTGGTTTATATAATATGAATCGACTTTTTGAACAGTTTGTTCTTCCATACAGTACTTTTAGATTAAACAAATCTCTTTACAATGAATACAATCTATTTGAGAACATTTTTTGACCGAAAAGCTAGTATTCAGACGTGTTGTTGGATATCGATAATTAGCATAATTAATGCTAAAATGTCGTGGTCAACGGTGCGTATTAAACATTATTATTTCGGCCAAGCATTTTTATACATACTCTATTAACTATGATACAGATTGCAAAGCATTTATAATTAAATTTTTTCATACCTTAAATATCTCAACTATGTAGTTTTCAAGCAAAAGCAGTGTTTCACAAATTCAAGAATTGTATAGAAATTCAGGCGCATTTGATCATATACCCATGTTAATTTGGGCCTAATAAGTAATAAATTATTATTATAATGAAATGAACACAAATACTTTTTAAACTTTCAAAGAAAGCTGTAATAAGGACGGAACATATATAATATAATATATTACACAATCTCGAGGGGAAAAATATCCTGCACCAAAAAATTCCCCAACCCACCCCCATCAAATTTCTAATGGTCCGTGTCTAATTAAAGTTTTTTTTGGACAAAAAATATGAAGTTACCATATTTGATAATTAATTATTATTTGATAATTGGTTACTGATATAAAATTAAAGCCGATGTGAAAATACATTTTCACAGACTAACCTGCGGGCTGTTATTTAGTTGGTGAGAAATCCTCCGCTTTACTTGAAAATGTTTTTGTATTACATTAATATGAATTGAGCTGATTGCTATAGTTTGTTATGAAATAGTCAAATCTCTTTAAAATACTATACTTCATGAACTTTAATTTGTCTATATATGGCAAATTGCGTATTCGGAAAGCTAGTGACAGATCCTTGCAGTAAGAGTGGAAAGAACGAAAAATGCACATTACTTTATGCATAGTTATAATAAAGATGTAAGAAGACACCTGCGAAACTGCAATATTGCTGACACCCATATAAATACTGAAGTAGTTTTAATCTTTGCCAAGATCAGGCAAATAGTAAGACTTTCATGTCTTCTTGGATAAGTATGTTAACCCAGAGGTATAGGTCCCTTCTCTCCACACACCAAACACATTGTACAGGAGGGATGTATATAAAAGAACCCATACAACTATTTGACTAGAAGGGCACTGAGCTCATGGCGGTGTGGGCTTACAATTCTAGCATTTAGATCCGCTTTGCGGTAGCAATGTCAACTGAAAGGTTGCTATAGTAAAAAGAGACCAAGTACTTAAATACAGCCACTAACAACCCCATGCATGGGCTTTGCCGAGTGCTTGGACTACATACACGAAGAGTCCTTTTATAACCAACAGCACTATATTCAAGAGGAACAAACTTCTTTTGTTTATATACAGTTAATATATGTGTGTGTATATAATTGGAGGTATGTTTTAGGTTTAAGAATACAGCTGATATATAATTATAATGACTGATGACATTTCCCTTTTTTTGGTAAAAAAAATTCCAGTGTATTTCTTCATCAATTCGTAATCGTCAAAATTGTATGTAGCCTGATTTTCAGAGCGGGCATGGGTAGTTTGGGGAAAAAGTGATAGCGTAGGATCCAGGCCCACTCTGAAAATAAGGCTAAATTGTATGTTGTGTACTGTATATCTCATTTTTGTAATGTATTTTAGTTATAGTTGATATTTGAATAAACAATTATCCGGGGTAGTGTAGACGGGCCTGTGGTTTCTAATTACACTCATCAGAAGAAAAAAGAACGGAAAATTCAACAAATATCTAGAATAGCGCAAAAGAATGATCACGCAGTATTAATTCATAGGTGGAAAAAGTGACCAGCAACCGCAGCCACTCAGGAAACATGGAAACCACTTAGTTCAGCAGTCACAGTTAGTGCAACAGCAAACCACTCATACTCTAGACGTGCAAATGATGGAAGTTATTCTACAGGTTAAATAATCAGAAGTTTATCGATCCTTTCTATAGGGCGAGTCTTCACCGACTCGGAACATCGTTTAGGATTGGTTTGAAAAACAATAGAGTCTTTCCAAACAATTGTCCTAAACCTAACCAAACAATAGTGGTACTGTCTAATGGGGCCAATAAAAATGCAGCTTTCTACTGGTGAAGTCCAACCCTTTCTATATACGAATCGCGGCTTTGTTTGAAACGCCTGCTACTATGCCAGGGACACCTTATATGCCCTTGTACCATATTCCAATTTTGAGATGCAGGATCCCTGTGGTGAGACATATTCTATATATTGATTTCCATCTTGTTACTTCAACGTATTTGATTGGAAAATGAAAATATCTGTACAGAAACACTATTCTATCATAATATAATTGACTATTATTTCATATTTGACAAAATTAAACAGCTTGGACATATTTTTCCAATTGCGGGGTCCCTGTGGTGAGATGATGAAATCAAAGGATGTTCCACTAAAGGGATTTTTTGGGATTTTTAGCATATTGTTTAGGACACTTATCCTAACATAATTATAGAGAGAAAAGTTATATTGCAATTTGTTTGGACTCAAACCACAGATTCACTGGACTATAAGGCGTATTAATTATTAAAGTACGTAGTACTTAAAATACGTATTAAAGCTTCACTCTTTGATTTAATTCATGATATTGTGGAACACTGCTCTTGCTACATAGTTTAGAAATGTTAGATCTGAAAACATTTAAAGGCATTGCTATCTGTATGTATAAAAATATCAATGTTTAATACGCACCGTTGATCACGACATTTTAGCATTAATTATGCTAATTTTCGATATCCAACAAAACGTCTGAATACTAACTTTTCGGTCAAAAAAATGTTCTCAAATAGATTGTATTCATTGTAAAGAGATTTGTATAATCTAAAAGTACTGTATGGAAGAACAAACTGTTCAAAAAGTCGATTCATATTATATAAACCACAAGTAACCAACAACGGCTAATTTGCATTTTTAATTGAAAATCGATGAAATATCTGACAATCAGAGTGATCGTGAGGCCGCGCATTAAATTTGCCCAGATTTTTTATTTGTGCAATCTTTAGAACTATTATTGAAGTTATCCCAAAATAACGGACAGCTTCTGAATTAAAATACCAAGGCCATTTTTGGACCATCTAAAAACCCTAAATTTTCGGTTAGTCAGCAAAGCCGCCATATTCCTTTCTTTTCGGAGTCTGTGAGATACTTGAAAACAATTCTTTTTTAAATTTGAAAGCTGTTTTAGATAGTAGAAATAATATACTTTGTTTGGTATATTAAAATGTTCTGAAAACTTTTATGCTTGTAGTAATATGAATCGCCAAACTACCGATGATTTGCGCTATTTGACGATCGTTTTAGGACCTAAAAGTACCCCTCCCCCCTAACTTTTGAACAAAAATTTTTTTTCGTCCCAAACCACTGGATTCGTTTATAGGGCACCAAAACAAGTCTGCATGCTGAATTTGGGGCAAATCGGTGATCCAACCTGGCCACGACTTCTTGATTTGGTCTGATTCTTACAGACTACCACTCTTAAGCCCCGTGCAAACGCACGCAACATTGTTGGCCAAAATCACGCAACATTGTTGGGCCCAACATGTTGCGAGCGTTTGCACACCATGTTGCGTGTTGCTGCAACATGTTGGATGTTGTTGGATGTTGTTGGATGAAGTTTGAAACTGGTCAAACTTCAGAGCCAACAACTCCCAACATTTCTTTTGTTTCGCGGTCATCGAAGCATAGCCCAACAATGTTGCGTTCGTTTGCACAGCACATCCAACAATGTTGCGCTGGCGCACGCGCACTACACTATGGTGGCCCATCGCTTATTATGGAATAATATAATATGGAATAATATGGAATTTTGCCATAAAAAAATACAATGAAAAATTACAAAATAATTTTAAAACAAAAAAAATTGAAAAAAAACTCAAAAGAAAAATATCTGCTATCGCTTAGAAAAAAAACAAATATAAACAAATAAAATAAAAAACATTAAAAAACGACTTGAAATTCAACAGTGAGCAAGATAGTCAGCCATGATTCAACATGGCGTCCCAACAAGCAGTGGTTTGTAGGGAATTGTGGGTATTTGTGTCCCAGAATCCTTTGTATTATCATCGGAGCGCTCAACATGTTGGGAGTTGTTGCGAGCGTTTGGACACACCCGCCAACATCGCTCAAAAACACACAACAATGTTGGATGTTGTTGCGTGCGTTTGCACGGGCCTTAATGCAGAGCTAATTAAAACATACTTGAAGCGTACAGCTCTAAGGGGTGGACCATAAGAAGTTTGGGAAGGGGGGGGAGGGGGGTGGCAATATTTTTGTGCAGGTTATTTTTTTCGCCGCCCAGGTTGTGCAAGATTTTTTTTCGACCAGAAAGGTCTTGATCCGTTCAGACATCGTCATCATCATTATCACCGCATTGTTAATGACCGGGCAAACAGGATATGTGCGCGAATTTAAATTAAGCGTACTCTTTTCGTCTTAACTCAGTAAAGGTATATATTTTTTAAAAGCTCAATAAATGTAGTTTTCCGTAGTGAAGTTTGATTTTAATGATTTTTAAAATTTCAGACGTTATTAGCCAAGAAATGAAATTTGACAAAACGTAATTTCGCCAAAAGAGGTCGGAAATTTGTATCCTGATACCTTATTTCAACATTTGTTCGATTTCAGTTTGTTGAACGCTGTAGAATGGTTGTTGAACGATGTTGAACTTATATTAGGTGGGCAACCGTTTGCCACCCCCTTTCAACATTGTTGATACATGTTACGTATTTGAAAGACCACTAAATGCGCATGGGGTAGTCAACAATGTTGACAGGGCAAACGACTTCAATTCCGATTCAACATTCACAAAACAAAAGAAATTTTGAATTGATGTTGAAAGAGTTTAAACGCGTTATATGATAAATATATGATAAAACAACAGTTATTTGGGACCATGGGAACATAAGGTAAAAGATTTTAGGGAAACAGTTGTTTTACTTATTGGAAACGAGGGAGAAAATGCAAAAAGATCAAGGGAACATGGAACATTCACCCCCCCCCCCCCCCCTGGGATGGGCTCAATATCATCATGAATTCGTACAATTATCATGATCATCATCACAATCTTTATAATCATTATCCTCATCATCATCATCATCATCACAATCGGCTAGTACTCCACACAGTGACGAATCCAGTAATTCGCCAGTGCCCTTGTCACAGATGATTATATTTTAGATTCATGTTTAATTATTAATTTATTTAGTTATTCATTTTAACAATTATTATCTTTTTACGTAACACTTTTCTGTTATATAGTCCATCATATAAAGGAGGTGCCTTCATGGGACTTAAATCGAGTGTCGTTCGCGATTTCCCTGGGTCCATATAATGATATAAATTTTCTTTCTATTTTTCTTTACAATGTAGTATTTATGACTCAATAAATTGTTGAAGAAAAGAGAAAAAAACCATATTACAATGATTTTATTTTCATCGGCTATTTCTAGATCAAAAAAGTTGGCTACCAACATATTATCGTGGCTTCCTTTTCCCACATGACCCGTATGGGAGACATCTTTATCAAACAGCTCAAAGAACAGGGAGAAGACTTCGAGAAGTTCTACGCTTTTAGCGAGTTTATTGAATCCATTGACAAGAGCCTTGTCCCTGACACAAAAACCATTCCAGTGGGCCTACGAAAGTGCGCAGAGCTTGGAATAAAACACTGCGTCATTGAGTTTGACCTCGTGTACCAGGGGATAGACTACAACGTTTTTAACGAAGAAGCCATTTGCAAACTTCTCTCTGAGAGGATGAGATGGGTGAGAGCAAACATGGCCAGTGATGCTCGCATCTTCTTCAACTTCCGTGACTTTGGTGACTGCATGAAGAAGAACCCTGTGCGTCTTTTCACGGTAGTGAATTACTTCTCGTCCTTGCCTGCCACCGAGCGTCCATTTGGTTTAATATACGAGGAATCAGGCAAGTACCTTCCAGAGGAAGTGGGGGTGTGGACGGCTGCAGTCCGAAATGAGATGGACGATTGTGGGTTCAAAGACGGCCTTCTACTTGTCCACGTCCACGAGCAATGGGGAATGCAAGATTCAACGCAGCTGGAATGCCTCGCTAACGGAGCCAACGGTGTCTGGGCAAGTTTGTGTATCGAGGGAGCATCTATGGGTCACTCCACTTCAACCGTGATGTTAATGAACCTCATTCGCTTGGGTAACAAGGCAGTTTTAAAGCAGTACAACTGTACTAAACTACGCGAAGCTGCCATCAACGTCACCAAGTTCACTACAGGGAGGCAACCAACCCCCATGCAAGTCATATACGGAGAACGAGCTCTTGATATGGTCTTTGGGATGCCTAACTTTACGCCGGACAAAAAAGAATTTAATATGGCGGAGTTTTTTGGTCAGGAAACCGTGATGAGGATGACGACACTTGCATCGCCCGGCATGATTGTCACCAGGCTTACTCGACTATTTGGAGAAAACAAAGATTTCACTGAAAAGCGTGGGCAGAGGATGAAAGAGGTTGGTACAAACAAACAAAGGAACGTTAACAAACAAACAAGCACAGACAAACAAACAAACAAACACAGACAAACAAACAAACAAGCACACACAAACAAACAACCAAGCACACACAAACAAACAAACAAACAAACAACCAAGCACAGACAAACAAACAAACAAGCACAGACAAACAAACAAACAAACACAGACAAACAAACAAGCACAGACAAACAAACAAACAAGCACAGACAAACAAGCAGACAAACAAACAAACAAACAAGCACAGACAAACAAACAATCAAGCACAGACAAACACACAAACAAACACAGACAAACAAACAAACAAACACAGACAAACAAACAAACAAACAAGCACAGACAAACAAACAAACAAACACAAACAAACAAACACAGACAAACAAACAAGCACAGACAAACAAACAAACACAGACAAACAAACAAACAAACAAGCACAGACAAGCACAGACAAACAAGCAGACAAACAAACAAACACAGACAAACAAACAAACAAACAAACAAGCACAGACAAACAAACAAACAAACAAACACAGACAAACAAACAAACAAAAAAACAAACAAACAAACAAGCACAGACAAACAAACAACCAAGCACAAACAAACAAACAAACAAACAACCAAGCAGACAAATAAACAAACAACCAAGCACAGACAAACAAACAAGCACAGACAAACAAACAAACAACCAACCAAGCACACACAGACAAACAAACAACCAACCAAGCACAGACAAACAAACAAACAAACAAACAACCAAGCACAGACAAACAAACAAACAAACAAATAAACAAACAACCAAGCAGACATACAAACAAAAAAAGGAACAAACGAGTGAGCAAACAGACAAGATGACACACACACACACACACAAACAAACAAACAAACAAACAAACAGACAAACCAAACAAACAGAGAACAGCCAGATAAACAAACCCAGACAGACGAACAAAAAAAAGGAACGAACGAGTGAGCAAACAAACAAGATCACACACACACACACAAACAGACAGACAGACAGACACAGACAAATAATACAAACAAACAAACAAAAAAGCAGGCATATAAACAGACAAACAATAATTGTTAATGTAATGGTACTCTCGTGACTTCAGGTGATGCTGGAAGATCTTTCGAAGAATCGTAAAGAAGAGTACATGAGCCCAGTGGGTCTTGCCATGTTGTATGACCGTTCTGGTGGTGAGTTAACTGGTGCTGTGGCTGACGCTGTTGCAAATGGCAAGATTGTTAATCCACACCACCAAGAGTTGTTAGCTGAGGTGCGAGCAATGTGGGATGAGTGGGACATGAGAGATGGACAGAGAGACGACATGTTGGAATTCGACGCGTTCTATAATGGCTTCCTGGCACCTTACTTTGGATGTTACAGGTATGTGAAGGAGAAAGAGATGATGATGATCATGGTGGTGATGATGATGATGATACTAGTGATGATAATCAGGATGATGATGATGATGATGATGATGATGATGATGATGATGATGATGATGATGATGATGATACTAGTGATGATGGTCTTAATGGTGATGATGATGATGATGGTCTTAATGGTGATGATGATGATGATAGTAGTACTATTGACGATGGTCTTAGTAATACTGATGACTATGATGACGATGATGGTGGTGAAGATGATGGCGATACCCGTCATGATGGTCATGATGACACTGATGGTGACGGTGATGGTGATGATCTTCCTGGTGAAACTGATGACGATGATCTTGATGATACTGATGATGATAGTATTGGTGAGACAGATATAACCATGACAATGACATGACGTTGACAATGATAATGGTATTGATGTTGGTGGTGATTGGTGGTGAACACAATGATAATCATGACAGTGGTGATAATGAAGATGGTAGTGGTGATGCAAGTGATGATGATGATGATAGCAGTACTCATTATGACGATGATCATTTTGATAGTGACAGTGGCAGTGGTATTGGAAGTACCAGTAGTGACGATAGTTTGAGCTGTTCAATATGCTGTTCCTCCATTTCCAGGAAGAATCCAATTTTCCACCCTTATATGGCCATCATTATTATTATCATTATTGATAGGTGTGACGAGACCAAGAAGGCCTTAAAAGCTCTGGACATGGATGAAGATGGCGTGGTGGACTGGAACGAGTTTGCATTGTACCTAAAATGGGCTCTACGTCAATATCCTCTTATCAAGGATGCCGAGGAAATGTTGTCAATTGCTTTCCGAAAAGGATTGATACCAGCAATGCAAGACCAGGTCCTTAATCAGTGTTAAATGATTTATAACCATTACCAGTTATTCAAATCCTAATAAATGTTAACAGAAAATCAAAAGTGGGCTGAAACGTGCAACTACCATACATTTCTTTTGTTTTGTTATGCTCCAGAATATTCACATTTTCTGTTTAAATGTTTTCCCGTTGTTATTCAAGTCTTCTTGCTTTAACACTCTTATCATTGATATGAAGGAATATAATATCAAGCCTCCAGATCCAATATTTGGTCTATCGCCTCTCAATGCCAACAAATTTAGCATGAACTTTAAATCAGCCATCTTGATTTGAGCTTCCAATACCAAACATGGTATCAAAACCTCTAATATCCATACACCCTTTCCGAGAAATTTTGTCACCCGTCGAAAAGCAAACAAGCTAGTGGCGCAAAGGATCATGGATCAATTCAGAAACTAAATGTGCATTCGGAATGCCTTTCTTCTTGTTTGATAAGTCAAAACGGTCATTTCTCAATAACAGATTGAAAAGTGTAGCAATGTGGCAATGAAATCCCTGTGTCCTAATAAAATTTACATAGGTTACCCATAGTCCCCTGCACTACTAGCTTGTAGGCTTTTCACTCTATTGATGACAAAGTTTCTTGGAAAGGGTGTATCTGGATATTGCGGAACATGGGTCAGTAGTGTTGTACGTTTCAACCTCTTATGAAATTCTGGTGTTAATCCTGGTGTAGCTCCTAATTAAACCTGGGTTAGTGTTAATAACCGCGTATCAGAATGTATATGGTATTGTAGGTGAGAAGTAACAAAAAACTTTGATTAGCGCGCAAGATTTCAGCTCCTAATTAAACCTGGGTTAGTGTTAATAACAGCGTATCAGAACGCATATGGTATTGTAGGTGAAAAGTAACAAAAAACTTTGATTAGCGCGCAAGATTTCAGGTTGAGATTTCAACAGAACAATATATAGGCATATCTTTGATACGGTTTTATTCTTAATTTGAAGTTGATCCTGGGATATTGCTAATCCTGGTTTAATGGTTGATTAGTCCTGATGCTAACTTAGCTATGATTCGCTGTACACTGATTTAAAAAAAGGTTGACGGAGTGAATAATGAATGGCGAACGGGAATTTCACGACCGAAAGGAATTGTGGTTAGGCATACAACATATCCTTGTGTTTTCTGGATTGCTAAGCACAGCTTCATCAATTATAAGCTCGTCTTCATTAAATTGGGCTGGCGTTGTCCAGTAAATTCGTTTTCTGTTACAAAAGATGCAAAAATTATCAATTTCAAAGACCCACAGTTCCATTCGGTCGTACAATCACCTACCGCTATTCACTGTTCACTCCGTCAAGCATGTTAAGGCCGATTTTTCATAAAATGTTCCCCTTAAAAATGTTAAGATCATAAAGTTATGTGATTCCACCAAGTTTGGTGTGAGATAAAAACAAGGATATAGCAAAAATAAAACGATTTCAGCCATAATCTATTATAACCCAGGTCCGCTTAACATGCTTTTTTGACATAAGTGTACACCTGCAGAAGAAGGTACTTATCTTTAACGGTAATGATTATAAACTAGTTTAAAATAAACACAATTGGAATTGGTGTAAATGTTGTGCTTTTTTAGGGCCAATAAAGAAAACAATTGTCAATGATAATTTGTTTAGTTATTTATACTAGGTGCTTTTAGCGCATTTTAAAAACTCAATGCGCTTACAAAATTGGATCAGTGTCAAAATATTCACGGAAGAGAAATGTTTTAAGTTCAGTTTTAAAATTTGTTGCAGTGTCTTTAGTTTTTACATGTTCAGGTAAGCTGTTCCACAGTTTTGGTGCAAAGTTTGAAAATGCACGGTCGCCATACGATACAGTTCTCGGAGGAGGCGATGGCTGTGTCAGAAGACATCGGGCAGAAGAACGCAGTTTACGGGCAGGGCGATGAAGGTTAATAAGTGAGGACAGATAGTCAGGTGCTTGGTAGTTAAGGCATTTCCAGACGAGTAACAGGACTTTGTACTTTATTCTCGATTTTATAGGGAGCCAGTGGAGATCTTTCAGAATTGGAGTAGTATGTTCAGAACGTGGTGCACCCACAATTAGCTTTGCTGCTATATGATGATAATGATATAGAATTGGTTTGTGCTTTTCAATGTCTCACTATTTTTGGCAGCGAACATGAACTTCCTCTGAAGGAAATACATGTAATAACAAAACTATTCATATTTGAACAAAAACTTAAATGTTTTAACACAGCTGTTAAAAACAAACAGTTTTACCTAGTTTATTTAATAAGATAAGTAATAATATTACATGATACCAAGATTAATTCAACAAGACTAAACATTATAGTGCAGTACCATGGATGATTCCCAGTGATTCGTTAGAAAACCAACTTCTTAGAAAGTCCTGACACTGAACAAAAAGAAAACAAATATTAGTATTGCAGTAAAACCCTGCATATAAGAACCTCAAATTTAAGAACCTGTCAGGCTGAAATTTTCATTTGTTAAAGCCATGTGCAAAAGCATTAGTAGTTAGTGTGGAGGGACAGGAAGCCTGACACTAATAGCAGGCTGTGAGGGAGACTTCAAAAGCATTGACCTGTATGTAAATATAATGAGGAACAAAGGTGTTGTAATGATGAAGTGAGTGATGCTAATAGAACCTAGATAGCCTGATTTCATGTTAAGCACCATTTATATAAGAACAGGCTGACTTGGAAAAATCTAGGTTCTTGTATGCAGGGTTTTACTGTATTATCATAATCACTAGTACCGCCATTTGCAGCAGCAGTGTCATAGCTGCTGTAAGATTAAAATGTGAGAAATGTGATTGTCATTGTAAGGAAGGAAATATAGGAAAAACAGTATTTAGTATCTTATACGCAGGGTTTTACTGTATTATCATAATCACTAGTACCACCATTTGCAGCAGCATTGTCATAACTGGTGTAAGGTTAAAATGTGAGAAATATGATTAGAAAAGTGAGATTGTCATTGTAAAGGAAGGAAATATAGGAAAAACAGTATTTAGCATCCGTAGTTCCTTCAGCAAGAAGTTAAGCTGATCTCCCAGGAAGTTGACAGTGCGCTCTTTCCCCCTCTCACTATCAATGCTCTGTTTTAAAGCTACTCAAAGCTACACAAAATGAAAAAAAGTTGAAACAAATGTGAGGATCCTAGGGATCGAACTTGGGATCAAGGATCTCGCTCCGAAAGCTGCACTCTGACCAACCGAGATACACTGATTTATTTTATCATCATTATCATCATCATCATCCTCACAATCATCATCATCATCATCATCCTCACAGTCATTATCAACTTTTTCATCATAGTCATCACAATCACAATCTTCATCACAATGGTCATCATAATCATAATCATCATCATCACAATGATCATATAATCATAATCATCATCATCATAACAATCATCATCATCATCACAATCACCATAATCTTTTTCATCATCATCACAATCATCATCATCAAAATCATCTACATCATCATCAATGTGATGATCATCAATTAAACATACATGTAGTCCCAATATTAAAATACTCTCTTAAAGTTATCAATGATATGAAGGAACCTACTTTTTTGTTCGTCAATAGTTGGTTCCAGTTTTCTCTTCATTGGCGGTTTGTCATCTGTTTTGAGAGTAGCAGCAGTTTTTTGTCTTGGCAAGAGATGTGGAGGTGTTGGTGCTGGCTTGTTAGAGAAATATGGCATTTGAAGAGCCTAATAATATATTAATAATGATATAAACAACGTAATCTATACTAGTTTACTCGCTAGTTTCCGTATAGACATGCTGATGATTGCCATGGTTTATAAATGTGGTACAAATTAATATATTATATCAATATGAAGTGAGCAACGTTTTTTAAATAATCATTTATGTATTTAGTTATTTATAATACAATAGTAATTGATAATGATATGTTGATTACCTGTGTAGCATTTACTCTGCCATTAGGATTACAGTCCAGCAATCTGTCCAGTAAATCCAACAAGTCATCACCAGCAGCAGTGAAAATGTCTTTTAATGGTATACCAGGAAAACTTTTAAACTGGACATAATCTGGTAGAGAGGATATCCCCTAAAAGGAAATGATGATAAAGGTTTTGGTGGTGGTGATGATGATGGTGATGATGATGATGGTGATAATGATGGTGGTGGTGGTGGTGATGATGGTGGTGATGATGATGATGATGATGGTGGTGGTGATGATGATGATGATGATGATGGTGATGGTGATGAGGATGGTGGTGGTGATGATAATGATGGTGGTGGTGGTGGTAGTGAAGGTAATGATGATGGTGATAATGATGATGATGATGATGATGATGATGATGATGATGATGATGATGATGATGATGATGATGATGATGATGATGATGATGATGATGATGATGATGATGATGATGATGATGATGATGATGATGATGATGATGATGATGATGATGATGATGATGATGATGATGATGATGATACTGGTACTGGTTATGAAGATGATGGTAATGGTTGTGTTGATTATGATAATGATTACAGCGAAGATGATAATGGTAATGATGGTAATGGTGATGATAATAGTATTGATGATGATTATTATACTGATATGACAATAATTACATTGATGATGATGATGATGATAGTGATGATGACGACGATGATGATGGTGTTCCCAGTGTTTCAAATATTTTACTAAG
The DNA here is from genome assembly GCA_949775045.1 of Metridium senile. Classification (NCBI taxonomy): domain Eukaryota; kingdom Metazoa; phylum Cnidaria; class Anthozoa; order Actiniaria; family Metridiidae; genus Metridium; species Metridium senile. The sequence continues at coordinate 12,473,904 of OX459109.1, forward strand.
CTGATCTAAGTCTGTTCCCCCTGGTAGAAATGGTACCTAAAAAAAACAAAGAACAAGTACAAACAATTACTTCCAAAAAAAAATGATAATAAATAATATCAAATAATACTTCAAATAATACTTTGTTGCTATGTACGTTTCAACCCAATTCTAAACCTCTGGGAATAAAATCTTTTTTTCCAAACATTTTCCACGTGATATCGTAATGAAGAATTATTCCCAAAAGATTTGATTGGGTCAAAACCTACATAGCAATGTGTTAGCCGATTTTGTCTATTTTTTGAGTCGCATAAAAAAAAAACCAAATGTTGGATAAATGATCAATGATAATTATTGATATCGTGTAGGAAAAATGAATAAACAAATAGATCTAACCAATAAATAATTAACAGACTCGACCCACAACCTCCCCTTGATTCTTGGATGCTCTACAACTGAGCTACCCCGACGAAGGGCTAAAGCTCGGAATGTCAGTAAAGTAACTTATTTGTATAATAAAGTTGATAACTAGAAGTTTAACTATCATTTTATGATATTTCGGATGACCTCCGTCATCCATCATCAGATTTTAATGATTTGCATAAATTACAGTGTCAATACATGTTTGCAGTCTCATGGGACTGGTTCAATTTAATTTAAGAGTTTCAGTGGGACTGATTGTCCTTGTTCGTTCAAGTCTGGTTTTTGGTCATCATAATACGTGCGCCTTGCATGTGTAATGTTTACCTTTTGAGGACACTTGAAACGTGAACACGATTTTTTTTTTGTTCTTTTTAATCCACATCCCTTGAACGAATAGATTAAAAATAAGTTTTATTGCAAACGCTTAGTGTATTTGAACTCACTGCTTGATTTTAAGACGTTTTGAAGCAGTAGAAGCTTTAGAAAATCACATGAACAATTCAAGTCAAGTGTTCACGGTTCGGGAATCCTGATTCTCACTGTAATTACCAATAGATGTTAACTCGAAACGTCAGTAAAGATTAAGGGGTTCATTATATTACCTATCGTTTATATCAAACACCGACGCAGCCTTTACTAGTTTACTCGCTAGTTTCTATTAATAGATATTAAAATTAATGATTGTCAGGGAGAGTGCACGAGAGTATGAACACGAATGGATAGCAACGCCGAAATTATAATTATGCAAAAAAATAGCTTATGACGTCCCATGTCTATCACCCAATCACCTGATACGATACCAAACCAGCTCCACGTCTGCAGTTGTACTAGTTGGGTGTTGTCACAGCTTGCCAGTGCAGTTATCAACCAGCTATCACCGTGAAACGTTCGCAGTCATGCCGCACTTTAACAAACAAATCAAAAGAGTCGAGAGGAAGTTGCAAGACATCGCAGAGGAGAGAAAATGTTTGAAAAATATGGAGTTGTTTGTGTTGGACAACTCTCTGCGTGAAAGTACAGTTGGTCAGCTTCATGGGCATACCATTGAAAACAAATGGCAGATTTATAACGAGGTAATTTCGCATGCACATATTTACCAATTAAGCGGTTTATTTTGCATAGGAAAATTATGTTTTTCCAAGACAGAAAGGAGTTATGAGTTTTAACCTGTACATCACTTTTATTTCTTTTTACATTGAACACTAATGCACTGCACAATGCAAAACTCTTACAAAAGCCCTATCCATTTGAAGAAGAAGAAGTCTTCGGCGTACACTGATTTATTGGTACTTTCTGGGTATAATTCCTCCCCAATTCATGACTGACTTTATTTGCGTTGGAGCATTCTTATATCAAATATTAGAACGAGTAGACAAACCGCTACTCCTCAAACTTTAAAATGTTTTATAGCGACGATACTGAGGCTCGAACCACTATTTATTGGTTCCCTATACTGTCCCGCTAGTTGACGTCTGTTCCAAGCAGGTGTCGTGATAAGGTTCTTGTTTATCTAAGCACGACAAATCTAAAATATAGACAGTCGTTATGCATTAGCAAAGACAGCAAAGAACACAGCAGTTTTGAATGATTGATACGTTCATGTTTCAGTATTCTCATTTCAAGGCAGGTGTAATCGATCAGCCGATTATTTCGATAATATTTAGCAAAACAAGAACATATATTTTAAGGATGAGATTGCAAATAATTTTGAACATAAAAGTACATAAAAGCAGATATATTATGCATTCTCGTGATCAGTAAAGAATTGCGTAACTTGAAAGCGTCTACTCAAGCAAGACTTAAGCCCCGTGCAAACGCACGCAACATTGTTGGCCAAAATCACGCAACATTGTTGGGCCCAACATGTTGCGAGCGTTTGCACACCATGTTGCGTGTTGCTGCAACATGTTGGATGTTGTTGGATGTTGTTGGATGAAGTTTGAAACTGGTCAAACTTCAGAGCCAACAACTCCCAACATTTCTTTTGTTTCGCGGTCATCGAAGCATAGCCCAACAATGTTGCGTTCGTTTGCACAGCACATCCAACAATGTTGCGCTGGCGCACGCGCACTACACTATGGTGGCCCATCGCTTATTATGGAATAATATAATATGGAATAATATGGAATTTTGCCATAAAAAAATACAATGAAAAATTACAAAATAATTTTAAAACAAAAAAAATTGAAAAAAAACTCAAAAGAAAAATATCTGCTATCGCTTAGAAAAAAAACAAATATAAACAAATAAAATAAAAAACATTAAAAAACGACTTGAAATTCAACAGTGAGCAAGATAGTCAGCCATGATTCAACATGGCGTCCCAACAAGCAGTGGTTTGTAGGGAATTGTGGGTATTTGTGTCCCAGAATCCTTTGTATTATCATCGGAGCGCTCAACATGTTGGGAGTTGTTGCGAGCGTTTGGACACACCCGCCAACATCGCTCAAAAACACACAACAATGTTGGATGTTGTTGCGTGCGTTTGCACGGGCCTTAATGCAGAGCTAATTAAAACATACTTGAAGCGTACAGCTCTAAGGGGTGGACCATAAGAAGTTTGGGAAGGGGGGGGAGGGGGGTGGCAATATTTTTGTGCAGGTTATTTTTTTCGCCGCCCAGGTTGTGCAAGATTTTTTTTCGACCAGAAAGGTCTTGATCCGTTCAGACATCGTCATCATCATTATCACCGCATTGTTAATGACCGGGCAAACAGGATATGTGCGCGAATTTAAATTAAGCGTACTCTTTTCGTCTTAACTCAGTAAAGGTATATATTTTTTAAAAGCTCAATAAATGTAGTTTTCCGTAGTGAAGTTTGATTTTAATGATTTTTAAAATTTCAGACGTTATTAGCCAAGAAATGAAATTTGACAAAACGTAATTTCGCCAAAAGAGGTCGGAAATTTGTATCCTGATACCTTATTTCAACATTTGTTCGATTTCAGTTTGTTGAACGCTGTAGAATGGTTGTTGAACGATGTTGAACTTATATTAGGTGGGCAACCGTTTGCCACCCCCTTTCAACATTGTTGATACATGTTACGTATTTGAAAGACCACTAAATGCGCATGGGGTAGTCAACAATGTTGACAGGGCAAACGACTTCAATTCCGATTCAACATTCACAAAACAAAAGAAATTTTGAATTGATGTTGAAAGAGTTTAAACGCGTTATATGATAAATATATGATAAAACAACAGTTATTTGGGACCATGGGAACATAAGGTAAAAGATTTTAGGGAAACAGTTGTTTTACTTATTGGAAACGAGGGAGAAAATGCAAAAAGATCAAGGGAACATGGAACATTCACCCCCCCCCCCCCCCCCCTGGGATGGGCTCAATATCATCATCATGAATTCGTACAATTATCATGATCATCATCACAATCTTTATAATCATTATCCTCATCATCATCATCATCATCACAATCGGCTAGTACTCCACACAGTGACGAATCCAGTAATTCGCCAGTGCCCTTGTCACAGATGATTATATTTTAGATTCATGTTTAATTATTAATTTATTTAGTTATTCATTTTAACAATTATTATCTTTTTACGTAACACTTTTCTGTTATATAGTCCATCATATAAAGGAGGTGCCTTCATGGGACTTAAATCGAGTGTCGTTCGCGATTTCCCTGGGTCCATATAATGATATAAATTTTCTTTCTATTTTTCTTTACAATGTAGTATTTATGACTCAATAAATTGTTGAAGAAAAGAGAAAAAAACCATATTACAATGATTTTATTTTCATCGGCTATTTCTAGATCAAAAAAGTTGGCTACCAACATATTATCGTGGCTTCCTTTTCCCACATGACCCGTATGGGAGACATCTTTATCAAACAGCTCAAAGAACAGGGAGAAGACTTCGAGAAGTTCTACGCTTTTAGCGAGTTTATTGAATCCATTGACAAGAGCCTTGTCCCTGACACAAAAACCATTCCAGTGGGCCTACGAAAGTGCGCAGAGCTTGGAATAAAACACTGCGTCATTGAGTTTGACCTCGTGTACCAGGGGATAGACTACAACGTTTTTAACGAAGAAGCCATTTGCAAACTTCTCTCTGAGAGGATGAGATGGGTGAGAGCAAACATGGCCAGTGATGCTCGCATCTTCTTCAACTTCCGTGACTTTGGTGACTGCATGAAGAAGAACCCTGTGCGTCTTTTCACGGTAGTGAATTACTTCTCGTCCTTGCCTGCCACCGAGCGTCCATTTGGTTTAATATACGAGGAATCAGGCAAGTACCTTCCAGAGGAAGTGGGGGTGTGGACGGCTGCAGTCCGAAATGAGATGGACGATTGTGGGTTCAAAGACGGCCTTCTACTTGTCCACGTCCACGAGCAATGGGGAATGCAAGATTCAACGCAGCTGGAATGCCTCGCTAACGGAGCCAACGGTGTCTGGGCAAGTTTGTGTATCGAGGGAGCATCTATGGGTCACTCCACTTCAACCGTGATGTTAATGAACCTCATTCGCTTGGGTAACAAGGCAGTTTTAAAGCAGTACAACTGTACTAAACTACGCGAAGCTGCCATCAACGTCACCAAGTTCACTACAGGGAGGCAACCAACCCCCATGCAAGTCATATACGGAGAACGAGCTCTTGATATGGTCTTTGGGATGCCTAACTTTACGCCGGACAAAAAAGAATTTAATATGGCGGAGTTTTTTGGTCAGGAAACCGTGATGAGGATGACGACACTTGCATCGCCCGGCATGATTGTCACCAGGCTTACTCGACTATTTGGAGAAAACAAAGATTTCACTGAAAAGCGTGGGCAGAGGATGAAAGAGGTTGGTACAAACAAACAAAGGAACGTTAACAAACAAACAAGCACAGACAAACAAACAAACAAACACAGACAAACAAACAAACAAGCACACACAAACAAACAACCAAGCACACACAAACAAACAAACAAACAAACAAACAACCAAGCACAGACAAACAAACAAACAAGCACAGACAAACAAACAAACAAACACAGACAAACAAACAAGCACAGACAAACAAACAAACAAGCACAGACAAACAAGCAGACAAACAAACAAACAAACAAACAAGCACAGACAAACAAACAATCAAGCACAGACAAACAAACAAACAAACACAGACAAACAAACAAACAAACACAGACAAACAAACAAACAAACAAACAAGCACAGACAAACAAACAAACAAACACAAACAAACAAACACAGACAAACAAACAAGCACAGACAAACAAACAAACACAGACAAACAAACAAACAAACAAACAAACAAACAAGCACAGACAAACAAGCAGACAAACAAACAAACACAGACAAACAAACAAACAAACAAACAAGCACAGACAAACAAACAAACAAACAAACACAGACAAACAAACAAACAAAAAAACAAACAAGCACAGAAAAACAAACAAACAAACAAGCACAGACAAACAAACAACCAAGCACAAACAAACAAACAAACAAACAACCAAGCAGACAAATAAACAAACAACCAAGCACAGACAAACAAACAAGCACAGACAAACAAACAAACAACCAACCAAGCACACACAGACAAACAAACAACCAACCAAGCACAGACAAACAAACAAACAAACAAACAACCAAGCACAGACAAACAAACAAACAAACAAATAAACAAACAACCAAGCAGACATACAAACAAAAAAAGGAACAAACGAGTGAGCAAACAGACAAGATGACACACACACACACACACAAACAAACAAACAAACAAACAAACAGACAAACCAAACAAACAGAGAACAGCCAGATAAACAAACCCAGACAGACGAACAAAAAAAAGGAACGAACGAGTGAGCAAACAAACAAGATCACACACACACACACAAACAGACAGACAGACAGACACAGACAAATAATACAAACAAACAAACAAAAAAGCAGGCATATAAACAGACAAACAATAATTGTTAATGTAATGGTACTCTCGTGACTTCAGGTGATGCTGGAAGATCTTTCGAAGAATCGTAAAGAAGAGTACATGAGCCCAGTGGGTCTTGCCATGTTGTATGACCGTTCTGGTGGTGAGTTAACTGGTGCTGTGGCTGACGCTGTTGCAAATGGCAAGATTGTTAATCCACACCACCAAGAGTTGTTAGCTGAGGTGCGAGCAATGTGGGATGAGTGGGACATGAGAGATGGACAGAGAGACGACATGTTGGAATTCGACGCGTTCTATAATGGCTTCCTGGCACCTTACTTTGGATGTTACAGGTATGTGAAGGAGAAAGAGATGATGATGATCATGGTGGTGATGATGATGATGATACTAGTGATGATAATCAGGATGATGATGATGATGATGATGATGATGATGATGATGATGATGATGATGATACTAGTGATGATGGTCTTAATGGTGATGATGATGATGATGGTCTTAATGGTGATGATGATGATGATAGTAGTACTATTGACGATGGTCTTAGTAATACTGATGACTATGATGACGATGATGGTGGTGAAGATGATGGCGATACCCGTCATGATGGTCATGATGACACTGATGGTGACGGTGATGGTGATGATCTTCCTGGTGAAACTGATGACGATGATCTTGATGATACTGATGATGATAGTATTGGTGAGACAGATATAACCATGACAATGACATGACGTTGACAATGATAATGGTATTGATGTTGGTGGTGATTGGTGGTGAACACAATGATAATCATGACAGTGGTGATAATGAAGATGGTAGTGGTGATGCAAGTGATGATGATGATGATAGCAGTACTCATTATGACGATGATCATTTTGATAGTGACAGTGGCAGTGGTATTGGAAGTACCAGTAGTGACGATAGTTTGAGCTGTTCAATATGCTGTTCCTCCATTTCCAGGAAGAATCCAATTTTCCACCCTTATATGGCCATCATTATTATTATCATTATTGATAGGTGTGACGAGACCAAGAAGGCCTTAAAAGCTCTGGACATGGATGAAGATGGCGTGGTGGACTGGAACGAGTTTGCATTGTACCTAAAATGGGCTCTACGTCAATATCCTCTTATCAAGGATGCCGAGGAAATGTTGTCAATTGCTTTCCGAAAAGGATTGATACCAGCAATGCAAGACCAGGTCCTTAATCAGTGTTAAATGATTTATAACCATTACCAGTTATTCAAATCCTAATAAATGTTAACAGAAAATCAAAAGTGGGCTGAAACGTGCAACTACCATACATTTCTTTTGTTTTGTTATGCTCCAGAATATTCACATTTTCTGTTTAAATGTTTTCCCGTTGTTATTCAAGTCTTCTTGCTTTAACACTCTTATCATTGATATGAAGGAATATAATATCAAGCCTCCAGATCCAATATTTGGTCTATCGCCTCTCAATGCCAACAAATTTAGCATGAACTTTAAATCAGCCATCTTGATTTGAGCTTCCAATACCAAACATGGTATCAAAACCTCTAATATCCATACACCCTTTCCGAGAAATTTTGTCACCCGTCGAAAAGCAAACAAGCTAGTGGCGCAAAGGATCATGGATCAATTCAGAAACTAAATGTGCATTCGGAATGCCTTTCTTCTTGTTTGATAAGTCAAAACGGTCATTTCTCAATAACAGATTGAAAAGTGTAGCAATGTGGCAATGAAATCCCTGTGTCCTAATAAAATTTACATAGGTTACCCATAGTCCCCTGCACTACTAGCTTGTAGGCTTTTCACTCTATTGATGACAAAGTTTCTTGGAAAGGGTGTATCTGGATATTGCGGAACATGGGTCAGTAGTGTTGTACGTTTCAACCTCTTATGAAATTCTGGTGTTAATCCTGGTGTAGCTCCTAATTAAACCTGGGTTAGTGTTAATAACCGCGTATCAGAATGTATATGGTATTGTAGGTGAGAAGTAACAAAAAACTTTGATTAGCGCGCAAGATTTCAGCTCCTAATTAAACCTGGGTTAGTGTTAATAACAGCGTATCAGAACGCATATGGTATTGTAGGTGAAAAGTAACAAAAAACTTTGATTAGCGCGCAAGATTTCAGGTTGAGATTTCAACAGAACAATATATAGGCATATCTTTGATACGGTTTTATTCTTAATTTGAAGTTGATCCTGGGATATTGCTAATCCTGGTTTAATGGTTGATTAGTCCTGATGCTGACTTAGCTATGATTCGCTGTACACTGATTTAAAAAAAGGTTGACGGAGTGAATAATGAATGGCGAACGGGAATTTCACGACCGAAAGGAATTGTGGTTAGGCATACAACATATCCTTGTGTTTTCTGGATTGCTAAGCACAGCTTCATCAATTATAAGCTCGTCTTCATTAAATTGGGCTGGCGTTGTCCAGTAAATTCGTTTTCTGTTACAAAAGATGCAAAAATTATCAATTTCAAAGACCCACAGTTCCATTCGGTCGTACAATCACCTATCACTGTTCACTCCGTCAAGCATGTTAAGGCCGATTTTTCATAAAATGTTCCCCTTAAAAATGTTAAGATCATAAAGTTATGTGATTCCACCAAGTTTGGTGTGAGATAAAAACAAGGATATAGCAAAAATAAAACGATTTCAGCCATAATCTATTATAACCCAGGTCTTAACATGCTTTTTTGACATAAGTGTACACCTGCAGAAGAAGGTACTTATCTTTAACGGTAATGATTATAAACTAGTTTAAAATAAACACAATTGGAATTGGTGTAAATGTTGTGCTTTTTTAGGGCCAATAAAGAAAACAATTGTCAATGATAATTTGTTTAGTTATTTATACTAGGTGCTTTTAGCGCATTTTAAAAACTCAATGCGCTTACAAAATTGGATCAGTGTCAAAATATTCACGGAAGAGAAATGTTTTAAGTTCAGTTTTAAAATTTGTTGCAGTGTCTTTAGTTTTTACATGTTCAGGTAAGCTGTTCCACAGTTTTGGTGCAAAGTTTGAAAATGCACGGTCGCCATACGATACAGTTCTCGGAGGAGGCGATGGCTGTGTCAGAAGACATCGGGCAGAAGAACGCAGTTTACGGGCAGGGCGATGAAGGTTAATAAGTGAGGACAGATAGTCAGGTGCTTGGTAGTTAAGGCATTTCCAGACGAGTAACAGGACTTTGTACTTTATTCTCGATTTTATAGGGAGCCAGTGGAGATCTTTCAGAATTGGAGTAGTATGTTCAGAACGTGGTGCACCCACAATTAGCTTTGCTGCTATATGATGATAATGATATAGAATTGGTTTGTGCTTTTCAATGTCTCACTATTTTTGGCAGCGAACATGAACTTCCTCTGAAGGAAATACATGTAATAACAAAACTATTCATATTTGAACAAAAACTTAAATGTTTTAACACAGCTGTTAAAAACAAACAGTTTTACCTAGTTTATTTAATAAGATAAGTAATAATATTACATGATACCAAGATTAATTCAACAAGACTAAACATTATAGTGCAGTACCATGGATGATTCCCAGTGATTCGTTAGAAAACCAACTTCTTAGAAAGTCCTGACACTGAACAAAAAGAAAACAAATATTAGTATTGCAGTAAAACCCTGCATATAAGAACCTCAAATTTAAGAACCTGTCAGGCTGAAATTTTCATTTGTTAAAGCCATGTGCAAAAGCATTAGTAGTTAGTGTGGAGGGACAGGAAGCCTGACACTAATAGCAGGCTGTGAGGGAGACTTCAAAAGCATTGACCTGTATGTAAATATAATGAGGAACAAAGGTGTTGTAATGATGAAGTGAGTGATGCTAATAGAACCTAGATAGCCTGATTTCATGTTAAGCACCATTTATATAAGAACAGGCTGACTTGGAAAAATCTAGGTTCTTGTATGCAGGGTTTTACTGTATTATCATAATCACTAGTACCGCCATTTGCAGCAGCAGTGTCATAGCTGCTGTAAGATTAAAATGTGAGAAATGTGATTGTCATTGTAAGGAAGGAAATATAGGAAAAACAGTATTTAGTATCTTATACGCAGGGTTTTACTGTATTATCATAATCACTAGTACCACCATTTGCAGCAGCATTGTCATAACTGGTGTAAGGTTAAAATGTGAGAAATATGATTAGAAAAGTGAGATTGTCATTGTAAAGGAAGGAAATATAGGAAAAACAGTATTTAGCATCCGTAGTTCCTTCAGCAAGAAGTTAAGCTGATCTCCCAGGAAGTTGACAGTGCGCTCTTTCCCCCTCTCACTATCAATGCTCTGTTTTAAAGCTACTCAAAGCTACACAAAATGAAAAAAAGTTGAAACAAATGTGAGGATCCTAGGGATCGAACTTGGGATCAAGGATCTCGCTCCGAAAGCTGCACTCTGACCAACCGAGATACACTGATTTATTTTATCATCATTATCATCATCATCATCCTCACAATCATCATCATCATCATCATCCTCACAGTCATTATCAACTTTTTCATCATAGTCATCACAATCACAATCTTCATCACAATGGTCATCATAATCATAATCATCATCATCACAATGATCATATAATAATAATCATCATCATCATAACAATCATCATCATCTTTTTCATCATCATCATCATCACAATCACCATAATCTTTTTCATCATCATCACAATCATCATCATCAAAATCATCTACATCATCATCAATGTGATGATCATCAATTAAACATACATGTAGTCCCAATATTAAAATACTCTCTTAAAGTTATCAATGATATGAAGGAACCTACTTTTTTGTTCGTCAATAGTTGGTTCCAGTTTTCTCTTCATTGGCGGTTTGTCATCTGTTTTGAGAGTAGCAGCAGTTTTTTGTCTTGGCAAGAGATGTGGAGGTGTTGGTGCTGGCTTGTTAGAGAAATATGGCATTTGAAGAGCCTAATAATATATTAATAATGATATAAACAACGTAATCTATACTAGTTTACTCGCTAGTTTCCGTATAGACATGCTGATGATTGCCATGGTTTATAAATGTGGTACAAATTAATATATTATATCAATATGAAGTGAGCAACGTTTTTTAAATAATCATTTATGTATTTAGTTATTTATAATACAATAGTAATTGATAATGATATGTTGATTACCTGTGTAGCATTTACTCTGCCATTAGGATTACAGTCCAGCAATCTGTCCAGTAAATCCAACAAGTCATCACCAGCAGCAGTGAAAATGCCTTTTAATGGTATACCAGGAAAACTTTTAAACTGGACATAATCTGGTAGAGAGGATATCCCCTAAAAGGAAATGATGATAAAGGTTTTGGTGGTGGTGATGATGATGGTGATGATGATGATGGTGATAATGATGGTGGTGGTGGTGGTGATGATGGTGGTGATGATGATGATGATGATGGTGGTGGTGATGATGATGATGATGATGATGGTGATGGTGATGAGGATGGTGGTGGTGATGATAATGATGGTGGTGGTGGTGGTAGTGAAGGTAATGATGATGGTGATAATGATGATGATGATGATGATGATGATGATGATGATGATGATGATGATGATGATGATGATGATGATGATGATGATGATGATGATGATGATGATGATGATGATGATGATGATGATGATGATGATGATGATACTGGTACTGGTTATGAAGATGATGGTAATGGTTGTGTTGATTATGATAATGATTACAGCGAAGATGATAATGGTAATGATGGTAATGGTGATGATAATAGTATTGATGATGATTATTATACTGATATGACAATAATTACATTGATGATGATGATGATGATAGTGATGATGACGACGATGATGATGGTGTTCCCAGTGTTTCAAATATTTTACTAAGCTGATCTAAGTCTGTTCCCCCTGGTAGAAATGGTACCTAAAAAAAACAAAGAACAAGTACAAACAATTACTTCCAAAAAAAAATGATAATAAATAATATCAAATAATACTTCAAATAATACTTTGTTGCTATGTACGTTTCAACCCAATTCTAAACCTCTGGGAATAAAATCTTTTTTTCCAAACATTTTCCACGTGATATCGTAATGAAGAATTATTCCCAAAAGATTTGATTGGGTCAAAACCTACATAGCAATGTGTTAGCCGATTTTGTCTATTTTTTGAGTCGCATAAAAAAAAAACCAAATGTTGGATAAATGATCAATGATAATTATTGATATCGTGTAGGAAAAATGAATAAACAAATAGATCTAACCAATAAATAATTAACAGACTCGACCCACAACCTCCCCTTGATTCTTGGATGCTCTACAACTGAGCTACCCCGACGAAGGGCTAAAGCTCGGAATGTCAGTAAAGTAACTTATTTGTATAATAAAGTTGATAACTAGAAGTTTAACTATCATTTTATGATATTTCGGATGACCTCCGTCATCCATCATCAGATTTTAATGATTTGCATAAATTACAGTGTCAATACATGTTTGCAGTCTCATGGGACTGGTTCAATTTAATTTAAGAGTTTCAGTGGGACTGATTGTCCTTGTTCGTTCAAGTCTGGTTTTTGGTCATCATAATACGTGCGCCTTGCATGTGTAATGTTTACCTTTTGAGGACACTTGAAACGTGAACACGATTTTTTTTTTGTTCTTTTTAATCCACATCCCTTGAACGAATAGATTAAAAATAAGTTTTATTGCAAACGCTTAGTGTATTTGAACTCACTGCTTGATTTTAAGACGTTTTGAAGCAGTAGAAGCTTTAGAAAATCACATGAACAATTCAAGTCAAGTGTTCACGGTTCGGGAATCCTGATTCTCACTGTAATTACCAATAGATGTTAACTCGAAACGTCAGTAAAGATTAAGGGGTTCATTATATTACCTATCGTTTATATCAAACACCGACGCAGCCTTTACTAGTTTACTCGCTAGTTTCTATTAATAGATATTAAAATTAATGATTGTCAGGGAGAGTGCACGAGAGTATGAACACGAATGGATAGCAACGCCGAAATTATAATTATGCAAAAAAATAGCTTATGACGTCCCATGTCTATCACCCAATCACCTGATACGATACCAAACCAGCTCCACGTCTGCAGTTGTACTAGTTGGGTGTTGTCACAGCTTGCCAGTGCAGTTATCAACCAGCTATCACCGTGAAACGTTCGCAGTCATGCCGCACTTTAACAAACAAATCAAAAGAGTCGAGAGGAAGTTGCAAGACATCGCAGAGGAGAGAAAATGTTTGAAAAATATGGAGTTGTTTGTGTTGGACAACTCACTTCGTGAAAGTACAGTTGGCCAGCTTCATGGGCATACCATTGAAAACAAATGGCAGATTTATAACGAGGTAATTTCGCATGCACATATTTACCAATTAAGCCGTTTATATTTTGCACAGGAAAATTATGTTTTTCCAAGACAGAAAGGAGTTATGAGTTTTAACCTGTACATCACTTTTATTTCTTTTTACATTGAACACTAATGCACTGAAGAAATAGAAAACGAGGCAGCGTGCTCTGTTGAGTTATAGAGCACGCGGGGATTTTAAGAAGACGAGAGAAGCGTTAGGAGAAGCACGACGCGTAGCGGAGTGCTTCTCAGCGCTTCTCGAGTCTTCTTAAAATTCCCAAGTGCTCTATAACTCAACAGAGCACTGCTGCCGAGTTTTCTATTTCTTTTATAAAATATTCAGTAGTTAAAATCAAACAAATCGACGCTCCGTGCACTGTTGAGTTATAGAGAACGCTTCTCAGCCAATCAGAGCGCGCGATATAAATCAAATATTTTATAATGCACAATACAAAACTCTTACAAAAGCCCTATCCATTTGAAGAATTAAGGAGAAGTCTTCGGCGTACACTGATTTATTTATTGGTACTTTCTGGGTATAATTCCTCCCCAATTCATGACTGACTTTTTCATGACTGACTTTATTTGCGTTGGAGCATTCTTATATCAAATATTAGAACGAGTAGACAAACCGCTACTCCTCAAACTTTAAAATGTTTTATAGCGACGATACTGAGGCTCGAACCACTATTTATTGGTTCCCTATACTGTCCCGCTAGTTGACGTCTGTTCCAAGCAGGTGTCGTGATAAGGTTCTTGTTTATCTAAGCACGACAAATCTAAAATATAGACAGTCGTTATGCATCAGCAAAGACAGCAAAGAACACAGCAGTTTTGAATGATTGATACGTTCATGTTTCAGTATTCTCATTTCAAGGCAGGTGTAATCGATCAGCCGATTATTTCGATAATATTTAGCAAAACAAGAACATATATTTTAAGGATGAGATTGCAAATAATTTTGAACATAAAAGTACATAAAAGCAGATCAAGAGGTGATAAATAGCAGATATATTATGCATTCTCCTGATCAGTAAAGAATTGCGTAACTTGAAAGCGTCTACTCAAGCAAGACTAATGCAGAGCTAATTAAAACATACTTGAAGCGTACAGCTCTAAGGGGTGGACCATAAGAAGTTTGGGGAGGGGGCAATATTTTTGTGCAGGTTATTTTTTTTCGCCGCCCGGGTTGTGCAAGATTTTTTTTTCGACCAGAGAGGTCTTGATCCGTTCAGACATCGTCATCATCATTATCACCGCATTGTTAATGCCCGGGCAAACAGGATATGTGCGCGAATTTAAATTAAGCGTACTCTTTTCGTCTTAACTCAGTAAAAGTATATATTTTTTAAAAGCTCAATAAATGTAGTTTTCCGTAGTGAAGTTTGATTTTAATGATTTCTAAAATTTCAGACGTTATTAGCCAAGAAATGAAATTTGACCGTACTTTATTCAAAATGCTCGATGTCGAGAAGTACGCACTCTATGACGCTTAAAATTACATCAACACATTAAACAGATAACGGGCTAAAAAACGATGTCTGCGTTTTGTTATATCTGCCTTAGATCAATTTTAATTTAACGTTAAAGTTGAGCAATGACGTTTTGAGTGTTGTTCGACACCATACAGATCATAACTCGTTTTAAATCGCACGATCATAACTCGTTTTAAATTGCGTTAATCAAAAATCGCGGACACCGTCTTTTACGAAATGAATTTTTCTGTAAGTCCTGAAAATTTCATTTCAATTCATTGAAATTGTTTTGACATCAAACTCTTTAAAGTTGCGGAGTTGATCGAAATAAGAAGACGAGATAAACGCACTTGTTTGTTTACAGATTCCGGTCTTTATTCAGTCACGGATTTTCTTTTCTTTAAATTTTCGATCAAAGGAAAAATCATTTTTATTTTTTTTGCATTGAAATAAAAGATTACGATATTATCTTTCCGAAGATACTACCCAAAACGTTATTTCGCCAAAAGAGGTCGGAAATTTGTATCCTGATACCTTAATTCAACAGTTTGTTCGATTTCAGTTTGTTGAACGCTGTAGAATGGTTGTTGAAACGATGTTGAACTTATATTAGGTGGGCAAACGGTTTCAACCGTTTGCCACCCCCATTCAACATTGTTGATACATGTTACGTATTTGAAAGACCACTAAATGCGCATGGGTGTAGTCAACAATGTTGAACGGAGCAGGGCCAACGACTTCAATACTCCAGTTTCGAGATCTCTTTTACTCAGTGTTAGCCTCAATTGTGTGTAAAATATGCAGAAATTTAGATAAAACTCGTGAGATTTCGATATATTTTTATTGTCTTCTATGCTCACAAATCTCTTTCATTTGCACGGACTGTTACTGAACAAAAGAATATATTACATGGTTTTGAGGCTAACACTGAGTAAAAGAGATCTCGAAACTGGAGTATTCCGATTCAACATTCACAGAACAAAAGAAATTTTGAATTGATGTTGAAAGAGTTTAAACGTGCTTCAACATCAATTCAACATCGATTCAACACGTTTCAACAATGTTTAAAGGGTGGGCAAACGGCTTCAACATTGCCATTCAACAAAATCGAAAGCATTTATTTATTGTTATCATCATGATCGTCATCGTCATGTCATCATTTTTACCGGCCATCACTATCAGTCATCAATATCGAGCCCCTCCCAGTGGTTCAGTTTAGGAAACAAGGGAACAAGCATACTGCCAAATTATTTTCAGGGAACAAGCGAACAAAATATGATAAAACAACAGTTTTTTGGGACCATGGGAGCATAAGGTAAAAGATTTTAGAGAAACAGTTGTTTTACTTATTGGAAACGAGGGAGAAAATGCAAAAAGATCAAGGGAACATGGAACAATCACCCCCCCCCCCCCCCCCCCTGGGATGAGCTCAATATCATCATCATGAATTCGTACAATTATCATGATCATCATCACAATCTTTATAATCATTATCCTCATCATCATCACAATCAGCTAGTACTCCACACAGTGACGAATCCAGTAATTCGCCAGTGCCCTTGTCACAGATGATTATATTTTAGATTCATGTTTAATTATTAATTTATTTAGTTATTCATTTTAACAATTATTATCTTTTTACGTAACACTTTTCTATTATATAGTCCATCATATAAAGGAGGTGCCTTCATGGGACTTAAATCGAGTGTCGTTCGCGATTTCCCTGGGTCCATATAATGATATAAATTTTCTTTCTATTTTTCTTTACAATGTAGTATTTATGACTCAATAAATTGTTGAAGAAAAGAGAAAAAAACCATATTACAATGATTTTATTTTCATCGGCTATTTCTAGATCAAAAAAGTTGGCTACCAACATATTATCGTGGCTTCCTTTTCCCACATGACCCGTATGGGAGACATCTTTATCAAACAGCTCAAAGAACAGGGAGAAGACTTCGAGAAGTTCTACGCTTTTAGCGAGTTTATTGAATCCATTGACAAGAGCCTTGTCCCTGACACAAAAACCATTCCAGTGGGCCTACGAAAGTGCGCAGAGCTTGGAATAAAACACTGCGTCATTGAGTTTGACCTCGTGTACCAGGGGATAGACTACAACGTTTTTAACGAAGAAGCCATTTGCAAACTTCTCTCTGAGAGGATGAGATGGGTGAGAGCAAACATGGCCAGTGATGCTCGCATCTTCTTCAACTTCCGTGACTTTGGTGACTGCATGAAGAAGAACCCTGTGCGTCTTTTCACGGTAGTGAATTACTTCTCGTCCTTGCCTGCCACCGAGCGTCCATTTGGTTTAATATACGAGGAATCAGGCAAGTACCTTCCAGAGGAAGTGGGGGTGTGGACGGCTGCAGTCCGAAATGAGATGGACGATTGTGGGTTCAAAGACGGCCTTCTACTTGTCCACGTCCACGAGCAATGGGGAATGCAAGATTCAACGCAGCTGGAATGCCTCGCTAACGGAGCCAACGGTGTCTGGGCAAGTTTGTGTATCGAGGGAGCATCTATGGGTCACTCCACTTCAACCGTGATGTTAATGAACCTCATTCGCTTGGGTAACAAGGCAGTTTTAAAGCAGTACAACTGTACTAAACTACGCGAAGCTGCCATCAACGTCACCAAGTTCACTACAGGGAGGCAACCAACCCCCATGCAAGTCATATACGGAGAACGAGCTCTTGATATGGTCTTTGGGATGCCTAACTTTACGCCGGACAAAAAAGAATTTAATATGGCGGAGTTTTTTGGTCAGGAAACCGTGATGAGGATGACGACACTTGCATCGCCCGGCATGATTGTCACCAGGCTTACTCGACTATTTGGAGAAAACAAAGATTTCACTGAAAAGCGTGGGCAGAGGATGAAAGAGGTTGGTACAAACAAACAAAGGAACGTTAACAAACAAACAAGCACAGACAAACAAACAAACAAACACAGACAAACAAACAAACAAGCACACACAAACAAACAACCAAGCACACACAAACAAACAAACAAACAAACAAACAACCAAGCACAGACAAACAAACAAACAAGCACAGACAAACAAACAAACAAACACAGACAAACAAACAAGCACAGACAAACAAACAAACAAGCACAGACAAACAAGCAGACAAACAAACAAACAAACAAACAAGCACAGACAAACAAACAATCAAGCACAGACAAACAAACAAACAAACACAGACAAACAAACAAACAAACACAGACAAACAAACAAACAAACAAACAAGCACAGACAAACAAACAAACAAACACAAACAAACACAAACAAACACAGACAAACAAACAAGCACAGACAAACAAACAAACAAACACAAACAAACAAACACAAACAAACAAACACAGACAAACAAACAAGCACAGACAAACAAACAAACACAGACAAACAAGCAGACAAACAAACAAACACAGACAAACAAACAAACAAACAAGCACAGACAAACAAACAAACAAACAAACACAGACAAACAAACAAACAAAAAAACAAACAAGCACAGAAAAACAAACAAACAAACAAGCACAGACAAACAAACAACCAAGCACAAACAAACAAACAAACAAACAACCAAGCACAGACAAATAAACAAACAACCAAGCACAGACAAACAAACAAGCACAGACAAACAAACAAACAACCAACCAAGCACACACAGACAAACAAACAACCAACCAAGCACAGACAAACAAACAAACAAACAAACAACCAAGCACAGACAAACAAACAAACAAACAAATAAACAAACAACCAAGCAGACATACAAACAAAAAAAGGAACAAACGAGTGAGCAAACAGACAAGATGACACACACACACACACACAAACAAACAAACAAACAAACAGACAAACCAAACAAACAGAGAACAGCCAGATAAACAAACCCAGACAGACGAACAAAAAAAGGAACGAACGAGTGAGCAAACAAACAAGATCACACACACACACACAAACAGACAGACAGACAGACACAGACAAATAATACAAACAAACAAACAAAAAAGCAGGCATATAAACAGACAAACAATAATTGTTAATGTAATGGTACTCTCGTGACTTCAGGTGATGCTGGAAGATCTTTCGAAGAATCGTAAAGAAGAGTACATGAGCCCAGTGGGTCTTGCCATGTTGTATGACCGTTCTGGTGGTGAGTTAACTGGTGCTGTGGCTGACGCTGTTGCAAATGGCAAGATTGTTAATCCACACCACCAAGAGTTGTTAGCTGAGGTGCGAGCAATGTGGGATGAGTGGGACATGAGAGATGGACAGAGAGACGACATGTTGGAATTCGACGCGTTCTATAATGGCTTCCTGGCACCTTACTTTGGATGTTACAGGTATGTGAAGGAGAAAGAGATGATGATGATCATGGTGGTGATGATGATGATGATACTAGTGATGATAATCAGGATGATGATGATGATGATGATGATGATGATGATGATGATGATGATACTAGTGATGATGGTCTTAATGGTGATGATGATGATGATGGTCTTAATGGTGATGATGATGATGATAGTAGTACTATTGACGATGGTCTTAGTAATACTGATGACTATGATGACGATGATGGTGGTGAAGATGATGGCGATACCCGTCATGATGGTCATGATGACACTGATGGTGACGGTGATGGTGATGATCTTCCTGGTGAAACTGATGACGATGATCTTGATGATACTGATGATGATAGTATTGGTGAGACAGATATAACCATGACAATGACATGACGTTGACAATGATAATGGTATTGATGTTGGTGGTGATTGGTGGTGAAGACAATGATAATCATGACAGTGGTGATAATGAAGATGGTAGTGGTGATGCAAGTGATGATGATGATGATAGCAGTACTCATTATGACGATGATCATTTTGATAGTGACAGTGGCAGTGGTATTGGAAGTACCAGTAGTGACGATAGTTTGAGCTGTTCAATATGCTGTTCCTCCATTTCCAGGAAGAATCCAATTTTCCACCCTTATATGGCCATCATTATTATTATCATTATTGATAGGTGTGACGAGACCAAGAAGGCCTTAAAAGCTCTGGACATGGATGAAGATGGCGTGGTGGACTGGAACGAGTTTGCATTGTACCTAAAATGGGCTCTACGTCAATATCCTCTTATCAAGGATGCCGAGGAAATGTTGTCAATTGCTTTCCGAAAAGGATTGATACCAGCAATGCAAGACCAGGTCCTTAATCAGTGTTAAATGATTTATAACCATTACCAGTTATTCAAATCCTAATAAATGTTAACAGAAAATCAAAAGTGGGCTGAAACGTGCAACTACCATACATTTCTTTTGTTTTGTTATGCTCCAGAATATTCACATTTTCTGTTTAAATGTTTTCCCGTTGTTATTCAAGTCTTCTTGCTTTAACACTCTTATCATTGATATGAAGGAATATAATATCAAGCCTCCAGATCCAATATTTGGTCTATCGCCTCTCAATGCCAACAAATTTAGCATGAACTTTAAATCAGCCATCTTGATTTGAGCTTCCAATACCAAACATGGTATCAAAACCTCTAATATCCATACACCCTTTCCGAGAAATTTTGTCACCCGTCGAAAAGCAAACAAGCTAGTGGCGCAAAGGATCATGGATCAATTCAGAAACTAAATGTGCATTCGGAATGCCTTTCTTCTTGTTTGATAAGTCAAAACGGTCATTTCTCAATAACAGATTGAAAAGTGTAGCAATGTGGCAATGAAATCCCTGTGTCCTAATAAAATTTACATAGGTTACCCATAGTCCCCTGCACTACTAGCTTGTAGGCTTTTCACTCTATTGATGACAAAGTTTCTTGGAAAGGGTGTATCTGGATATTGCGGAACATGGGTCAGTAGTGTTGTACGTTTCAACCTCTTATGAAATTCTGGTGTTAATCCTGGTGTAGCTCCTAATTAAACCTGGGTTAGTGTTAATAACCGCGTATCAGAATGTATATGGTATTGTAGGTGAGAAGTAACAAAAAACTTTGATTAGCGCGCAAGATTTCAGCTCCTAATTAAACCTGGGTTAGTGTTAATAACAGCGTATCAGAACGCATATGGTATTGTAGGTGAAAAGTAACAAAAAACTTTGATTAGCGCGCAAGATTTCAGGTTGAGATTTCAACAGAACAATATATAGGCATATCTTTGATACGGTTTTATTCTTAATTTGAAGTTGATCCTGGGATATTGCTAATCCTGGTTTAATGGTTGATTAGTCCTGATGCTGACTTAGCTATGATTCGCTGTACACTGATTTAAAAAAAGGTTGACGGAGTGAATAATGAATGGCGAACGGGAATTTCACGACCGAAAGGAATTGTGGTTAGGCATACAACATATCCTTGTGTTTTCTGGATTGCTAAGCACAGCTTCATCAATTATAAGCTCGTCTTCATTAAATTGGGCTGGCGTTGTCCAGTAAATTCGTTTTCTGTTACAAAAGATGCAAAAATTATCAATTTCAAAGACCCACAGTTCCATTCGGTCGTACAATCACCTATCACTGTTCACTCCGTCAAGCATGTTAAGGCCGATTTTTCATAAAATGTTCCCCTTAAAAATGTTAAGATCATAAAGTTATGTGATTCCACCAAGTTTGGTGTGAGATAAAAACAAGGATATAGCAAAAATAAAACGATTTCAGCCATAATCTATTATAACCCAGGTCTTAACATGCTTTTTTGACATAAGTGTACACCTGCAGAAGAAGGTACTTATCTTTAACGGTAATGATTATAAACTAGTTTAAAATAAACACAATTGGAATTGGTGTAAATGTTGTGCTTTTTTAGGGCCAATAAAGAAAACAATTGTCAATGATAATGATATAGAATTGGTTTGTGCTTTTCAATGTCTCACTATTTTTGGCAGCGAACATGAACTTCCTCTGAAGGAAATGCATGTAATGACAAAACTATTCATATTTTAACAAAAACTTAAAACAGGTTCCCATTTAAATCTGTACTTTCCCATTTAAATCTGTACTTATGCAAATTGTGTTGATGTGTGCTAAACACACAGATCAACCAATCAGAGTATATTATTTCTGAAGTGAACTTCTCTGATTGGTTGATCTGTGTGTTTAGCACACATTAACAAAATTTGCATAAGTACAGATTTAAATGGGAACCTGTTTTAAATGTTTTAACACAGCTGTACAAACAAACAATTTGACCTAGTTTATTTAATAAGATAAGTAATAATATTACATGATACCAAGATTAATTCGACAAGACTAGACATTATAGTGCAGTACCATGGATGATTCCCAGTGATTCTGTTAGAAAACCAACTTCTTAGAAAGTCCTGACACTGAACAAAAAGAAAACAAATATTAGTATTACAGTAAAACCCCGCATATAAGAACCTCAAATTTAAGAACCTGTCAGGCTAAAATTTTTATTTGTTAAAGCCATGCATTGCAAAAGCATTAGTAGTTAGTGTGGAGGGACAGGAAGCCTGACACTGATAACAGGCTGTGAGGGAGACTTCAAAAGCATTGACCTGTATGTAAATAGAATAGAAATAAAAGTGTTGTAATGATGAAGTGAGTGATGCTAATACAACCTAGATAGATAGATTTCATTTTTTTTTTGTATTTCCATTGATATAAGAACTTGTTCAGGCTGACTTGGAAAAATCTAGGTTCTAATACGCAGGGTTTTACTGTATTATCATAATCACTAGTACCGCCATTTACAGCATTGTCATAGCTGCTGTAAGATTAAAATGTGAGAGATATGATTAAAAAGTGAGATGTCATTGTCATTGTACAGGAAGAAAATATAGGAAAAACAGTATTTAGCATCCATTGTTCCTTCAGCTAGAAGTATTAAAGGTGATCTCCCAGGAAGTCAACGGTGTGCTCCTTCTCCCCTCTCACTATCAATGCTCTGTTTTAAAGCTACTCAAAGCTACACAAAATGGAAAGAAATTGAAACAAATGTGAGGATCCTAGGGATTGAACTTGGGATCAAGGATCTCGCTCCGAAAGCTACACACTAACCAACCCAGACACACTGGTTTCTTTTGTCATCTTTATCATTATCATCATCATCATCCTCACAATCATCATCATCATCATCCTCACAATCATTATCATCGTCATCACCTTCATCATCATCACAATCATTATCATCAGAATCATTATCATATTTTTCATCATCATCATCACAATCTTCACCATCATCATCATCACAATCATCACCATCATCATCATCTTTTTCATAATCATCATCACAATCATAATCTTCATTTTCATCATCATAATCATCACAATCATCTTCATCATCATCAATGTGATAATCATCAAATAAACATAGTCCCAATATTAAAATACTCTTTTATTAATGATATGAAGAAACCTACTTTTTTGTTCGTCAATAGTTGGTTCCAGTTTTCTCTTCATTGGCGGTTTGTCATCTGTTTTGAGAGTTGCAGCAGTTTTTTGTCTTGGCAAGAGATGTGGAGGTGTTGGTGCTGGCTTGTTAGAGAAATATGGCATTTGAAGAGCCTAATAACATATTAATCATACATAATGATATAAACAACGTAATCTATATTAGTTTACTTGCTAGTTTCCATATAGACATGCTGATGATTGCCATGGTTTATAAATGTGGTACAAATTAATATATTATATCAATATGAAGTGAGCAATGCTTTTCAAATAATAATTTATGTATTTATATATTTATTCATAACTGAAAAAAGTGTATGAGAAAAGAAGTTTAATTTGATACAAAATATTGAACACCACAAAAGTTTAAACAGTGTCTTAAAACCATTTCTTAAAACCAAATGCATTTGTTCAATCAAAAGAACACAATTGTAAAATGATTATTTATTTAAAGATGATAGATCTAAATAGGTATATATTTTTTTATCTGTTATGTTGTACTGTGTAATTTCCTCTTATTATTGTTTGTAAAATTATTGTTGTAAATTTGAATTAAAAAAAAAGGAACACAATACAAATAGAAGTGTTGATACAATAGTGATATGTTAATTACCTGTGTAGCGTTTACTCTGCCATTAGGGTTACAGTCCAGCAATCTGTCCAGTAAATCAAGCAGGTCATCACCAGCAGCAGTGAAAATGTCTTTTAATGGTATACCTGGAAAACTTTTAAACTGCACATAATCTGGTAGAGAGGATATCCCCTAAAAGGAAATGATGATAAAGATTTTGGTGGTGGTGATGATGATGGTGATGATGATGATGGTGGTGGTGGTGATGATGGTGGTGATGATGATGATAGTGATGATGATGGTGGTGGTGATGATGATGATGATGATGGTGATGATGGTGATGATGATTTTATTTTATTTTATTTTACAGATTTAGTACACACTATATATATAGCAGTACTTGGCCAACAAACAATAGGACACGAAGTCCCCTACAAGGTTAATCGGCCAAACCCAACCCCAATAAGAAGAATAACCAACCCCATATATAGTCCTATAAGAAAAACACTAATGATAATTATAATAGTAATTATAAATAGTAATTATGAATAGTAATTATAAGTAGTAATTAAATATTGAAAATTAAAGTATATTTATAAGATGTATATGTACAAAATTAGCACTGATGATGGTGGTGGTGATGATAATGATGGTTGTGGTAGTAGTGGTGGTGGTGAAGGTAATGATGATGGTGATAATGATGATGATGACAATGATGATGATGTTGGTGATTCATGAAGATGAAAATGGTGGCAGTGGTGATGATGATGATGATGATGGTAATGATGATGATGATGATGATGACAATGATGATGATGTTGGTGATTCATGAAGATGAAGATGGTGGTGGTGGTGGTGATGATGATGATGATGGTGATGATGATGATGATGATGATACTGGTACTGGTTATGAAGATGATGGTAATGGTTGTGTTGATTATGATAATGATTACAGCGAAGATGATAATGGTAATGATGCTAATGGTGATGATAATAGTATTGATGATGATTGAAAGTGCGAAAGGAGCTTTCCTCGCTTCGTGTTAAAAAGTCCTCTGGTCTTAATAACATTCCTACTCGTTTACTGAAGCTTGGTGCTGATACCCTGGCCAAACCTCTCACCACCATATATAATTTGTCCCTTATGACCGGTGAAGTACCAAAGTCCTGGAAGTCGGCCACTGTTACTCCTCTGCATAAATCTGGTGATTTAACTGATGTAAATAACTACAGGCCTATCTCGGTGCTTCCTGTTGTGATGAAAATTCTTGAACGTGCTGTCCATCAGCAGGTTCATGATCATTTGGTATCTAATAGGATTCTCTCTCCACATCAATCTGCCTTCAGGCGTGGACATTCTACATGTACTGCCCTTTTGGATGTCTCAGATTATATCCTGAAGAACGTTGACAGAGGAAATGTCATAGGTGCAATTTTTCTCGACCTCAGCAAAGCATTCGACATGGTCAGTCATCCTCTACTAAAGTACAAGCTAGAGAATATTGGTATACGCGGTGTCACCTTAAATTGGTTCGATAACTATCTGAAACAAAGGTCACAATCTGTCTGCGTCAATGGTACTTTATCTGATTGCTTTGATCTTACTCTGGGGGTCCCACAAGGATCAGTACTTGGTCCACTGTTGTTTACAATATTCATAAACGATTTGCCAAGTGTTGTCAAGGACAGTAAAGTTGTAATTTACGCTGATGATACAGCATTATTTTTTGCTGGTAAAGATGTTGGTAACATTCAATCTACTCTTCAGCGAGATCTAAATCACCTGAATAATTGGTTCAATGTCAATGAGTTGTTAGTAAACTGTAAAAAGACGAAGGTGATGCTGTTTGGAAGTAGGCAGAGGCTTACCAGGTGCGCTAAACCTATTCTATCGATTGACGGATCCACTCTAGAATTCACAGATACTATGAAATATCTTGGATTGACATTTGACTCTTATTTAAATTGGCACTCCCATATAGACACTGTTGCTGCAAAGATTTCACGTCGACTAAGTCTGTTGAGTAGAATTAGGAAATTTCTAAACGTAGACACTTGTCGACAGTTGCATACATCCCTAATCCAGCCCTTATACGAGTACTGCGATGTAATTTGGACTAATGCTGATCCCACTAGTCTTGAGAGACTCCATCGTCTGCAGAGAAGGGGAGCGCGAATTATCCTACTAAAGAGAGTCAGAGAGACTCATACAGAGACATTGCTAAAAAGTCTTGGTTGGATAACGCTAACTGCTAGGTGGAACTTTAATAAATGTCTTACTGTTTTTAAATGTTTAAATGGATTTTGTCCTTCTTATTTATCTAAAATATTTACTCTGAATTCTGATGTACATAGCTATAATACTCGTTGTAAAAATAATATACATATGACTAAAGTTTCTTCTAGATCTGGCCTTCGCTCGTTTTCCTTTTCTGCAGCTAAACTGTTTAACTCCCTTAGTGAAAATGTAAAAAAATCAACTACTGTTAAAGCTTTTAAAAATTCTTATTGGACAAATATTTGAGATAATTTTAATTTTTATTTGTATTCTATCGTATATATTTTATAATAACATAGTTTTATAGTCTAAGAGTAATTTAATTATTTATTTATTTATTTATTTATACGCACAGCTACAATGTAAATAAGGTTTTCCTTTTTGTATTCTGTGTTGAATAAAGTTTATTATTATTATTATTATACTGATATGACAATAATTACATTGATGATGATGATGATAGTGATGATGAGGATGATGATGAGGATGATGATGATGATGATGATACTCACTGGCCAAGTGTCTTCACTAGGTGTTCCCAGTGTTTCAAATATTTTACTAAGCTGATCTAAGTCTGTTCCCCCTGGTAGAAATGGTACCTAAAAAAAACAAAGAACAAGTACAAACAATTACTCCCCCAAAAAATGATAATAAACTAGCTGTTTCTAATAGAAAGTGAGATGCTGCGAGTCATTTAAACTGGATGTTTTAGAGTGAGGTCTGTTTGTTTTGTTTTGTGTTATAATATTTAGTACTGATATAAGTGCAAAATATTGCAAATTTTTAGAATTATTGAATTGGTTTATTATTTAGGTTGATCAGCCTGGCTTACCACATGCAGTTGTGTGGATCGAAGGCGATTTTAGCAAAAAAAAGCTCTTAAATTGGCAGTTTGTATTGGAATAGTCCAGCTTTCATGTCGTTGTTCTTATCTACTTGGCTGATTAATCTGCTTTCTGGGAATTCAAGGATCGAGTACTCGAGTATAAAAACGGTCTGATATTGACATGTTTTAGAAAAACTCTTTCCATAAAAACGTTAGAAAAATAACAGCTAGAAATTGTATATTGTCTTGAGCAAACCATATACCCAAAGCCAACGCTGATTTGGACGAGTAAATCGATGTAGAAGTGCGAGAAATCCAATTAAATTCGGCTTCAAATCCAAGATGGCGAATTAATTTGCTTGGGCTTCCTGATGTCGAGCCCAGGGTGATTGTTGTCAGCAGGTTGTATAATGAGTTCATAAACATTGTCTCAGCTATCGAGCCTTTGGTCGGGATTAGTTTCCCTGCTCGCTGGGGCTCGCAGCAATAATATCAAATAATACTTCAATAAATATTACTCGTAGACCAAATTGGCTAGCTTGTTTACGTTTCAACCCAATTCTAAACCTCTGGAAAGAAAAATTTTTGTTCCAAACATTTTCCACGTGATATCGTAATGAAGAATTATTCCCAAAAGATTTGAATTGGGTCAAAACCTATATAGCAATATGTTAGCCGATTTTGTCTATTCTTTTGAGTCGCATAAAAAAAACCAAATGTTGGATAAATGGTCAATGATAATTATAGATATGGTGTAGGAAAAATGAATAAACAAATAGATCTAACCAATAAATAATTAACAGACTCGACCCACAACCATCCCTTGATTCTTGGATGCTCTACCACTGAGCTACCCCGACGAAGGGCTAAAGCTCGGAATGTCAGTAAAGTTAAGTCCACATTTTTTTTGAAATTTCATTATATTGTTTATCATTGTTTATTGTTTATTTTTTCTGCCATATTACAAAGTTTACATAAATAATGTTATATATAAGAAAAATCACAATGCATTCAGTATAGATAAATAAATATTAAATGGTGTAATATTACCTATCCTTTATATCAAACACAGACGCAGCCTATACTAGTTAACTCGCAAGTTTCAATTTACTATAGGAAGGTCTTCAGTGTGACAGACGGACTGTATAGCTACTACACAGTCAAAGAATCATGTCAAAATACTCACTCTTAGTAATAACTCTGCAAGAATACATCCTTCTGCCCACATGTCAACCCCAGTACCATATATCCTTGCACCAAACAGTAACTCTGGAGGTCTGTACCATCTGAAAACCAAACATTGATACAGTGTTTCCAGGAAAAGTATTGTGTGTACAAGATATTACTAAACATGTTGATCTATAAAAATGTTTACACTATTTGTTTACATGATGTAAATAAAATAATTTATGCATGAGCCTCCATACTAAACATCAATAGACTTAATCGGCTAACACGTTGCTATGTATGTTTCCACTCAATAGCTGTTATTACAGTTATATGCAAATGATTTTGAACAATGGGTTGAAGTCGAGGCTTTCGGGCGAAAACAATAGGTTTGCCCGAAAGCCTCGATTTGAATCCATTGTTTGAAATCATTTGCATATAACTGTAATAACAGCTATTCAAAACCTTTTTTTGTTCCAAAACTGTTCCATGTGACACTGAACTACCAAATACAAAAAATCTTATTCCCAAAACGATTTAATTGGGTGGAAATGTACATAACAATGCATTTTGCAATGCCGATTTAGTCTATTTAATTTTAATTACCAGCAATCAGCCCAGGCCTACTCTACCATACATGAAACAGGAAGCCCATTTAAGTGTCAATGCTTCACTCTTTTAAAGAGTAACAATCCTATTTACCTTAGTCTCCCTCACAGCAGTTTTTTAGCATTGGGCTCCCTGTGTCCCAGCCTTAAACTTAAAATGGCTGCGAGGTAGTCTATATTTACCTGGTAACTACTTGATGTGTATATACTTTTGTGGGACTGCCATATGAACGTGCTAAACCAAAATCACCAATCTTTAATATTCCTTTCTCATCTAGTAATAAATTGTTAGGCTTCATGTCCTAAAGTACAAAACAAATTATAAGCAAAATATCATCACATCATTCTTTTTGAATTGTTATTGGCTAATAGTCCACTTCAAAATTATTTTCCTTCAACCTCAGCCTCTTAAGCCTGTAATATATTCTTTAGAATTTGACTATAGCCCATGAAATTTGTAAGTGTTTCAATTGTTTGATAATGTGTACATTCCTTACATTACCACTGGCTGTAGTCAAATTCTAAAGAATATATTACGCGCTAAAGAGGCTGAAGTTGATGGAAGATGATTTTGAAGTGGACTATTAGCCTATCCCAACTCAAAAAATATCATGTGCAATAGATACATGTAACAACTATCACAATTCGCCTTGAGAACCATGAAAAGGACTATTAGTATGAGATAAATAGCAATACATACTCTGTGAAGTATCCAATGAGAGTGAAGATATTCTAATCCTTGTAATGTCATAATAGTATAACTCTTGACGTTGGCAGGACTGAGAACAATGCTTGTATCTTTGATTAAAACCTAAAACAACCAAACAATGCAATGTCATTTATTTAAAATTGCAGTCAGTCATGTTTTTCCTTACAAACAGTAATGTAACATGAAGCCATTAACATAAAGCCATGTCACATGTAACATCATGCAATTTTGTGTCATGTAATGTAATAATAAAAATAAGTGGTGTACAAAGGGTACTCGAAAGTAACTACATGTATGTTAAATACAAAAGAATTAAACAATCCTAGACATGTAACATAACGTTATGTTTTTTATGCCATGTAGGGCTTGTAAAATATATATTTTACAATCATATAAATTGGCATGCAATTACACCTCTTTAAATTATTTCAAAATACCTCTAAATCTGTTTCCATGAAGTCAAACACAAGACTGATATTTGATTTATGACCAAACACATCTAAAAGCTGTGGAGAAATACAAAATTCTTGTTAATTAAAAAAGTAAATATTCTTGTGAATTCAACACAAACAATTACAGACTCCCTTTGTCTAAGTGGTAGGGGTGATCTGCAGTCGGTTTTGGATAGCCTCCTTCTCAGGCATCTCTTCTTTCTTTCATTTTTGGGCTTTTTGGGCTTCCTGTGGCTTCCTGTGTTAGGAAGAAGAGGGGGACTGAGTAGCAGCACAGGAAACCCAAATCCAAATTAGATCACAGAGACGCCTGAGGAGGAGGCTAGGTTTTGGAAACAACCCCAAAAAAGTATGGACTAGCTGATTAAAAGAACTGATCAAGGCTTATTGATTTCAACCCCTAAAAGGGAGGACTATGTGTTATTCTTGGAAGCTGTAAGCTTACTTTTAGTAGCAAAGCAGAGAAAAAATGACCCTTAATACAGTTACAGAGTCATGCTACAGTGTACATATTAACTGACTTTTCAGCCAGGACCCTAAAAAGTACACACAGAAAATATTCTCAATCCTAAAAGAAGTGCTGATCTCCCCTACTACTTGGATGTAGAGATTCCCCCTAACAATCTCATCCACTCTCCTACCCCCTCCCCCTCCCAACCGCTAGCTGGGACAGAATGTTTGAGCAATACATACCCCTATTATGTTAGTATGATGTAACTCTTGAAGTAGCTTGATTTCTCGTAGTGCAGTTCTGTTTATTCCTAATAAAAGAGAAAATAAACATATTATTAACTATCCAAAACATACTTAAAGCCTACCAACTATAATTGCAATCACATACCATCTTTTGCTTCTAATCTATTTCCAAGTTTAATCTACAAAAAAATAACAAGATTGACAAGTTATTCACAAAATATACAATACATTGCAAAAATTGATATCTGTCAATTTATTGGTAATTATGGTATACCTCAACCTAACTATCCATTGAATCAATGGCAACAATGGAAACAACAACAACAACAATATGAACATTAGCAGCAGTAATAACAATGACAACACTAATCACAACAGCAACAGCAACAACACTTAACAGCAATAGCAATGACAAAAACAGCAATGTCAACAACAGCAACGACTAAAACTGCAACAACAACAACAACAACTACAACAGCAATGAAAACAACAATAGCATTAACAATATAAACATTAACTAATCAGTGGCAAAAACACACTAACAGCAATGTCAACATTGCAACAGCAATGTCAACAAAAACAGCAACAACAACAACTGCAACAACAACAGCAACAGCATACTACAACAGCAACAGCAGCAACGTAAAACCAAACATAACAACAGAAGCAGCAGAGACCCCCCTAGTACGGTAACTTCAACATTACGACCACACCGGCCGGTATGGTCGGAGAAAGGACAATCCTAACGAACATACTAACCTTCTTTACTGCGACTATCTGCCCTGTAACTTGGTCTTCTGCCTTGAAAACAGTGGCAAACTGTAACAAAATTGAGAGTTATCATTTAATATAAAATGCAAAAGGTGTATAGTGTTTAAAATAATGATTTGTACCTGTCCTTCTCCAAGAAATTCTATCTTTTTGTAACGTTTCGAACGAGCTTTGGCCTCCATTTTGTATTTTCATTTCCATAAAGTCAACCGCTGGTACACCACAGGAATCCCAAACGATTAGATGTATTTTTTCGCAAAAAAATACCAGTGTTTCAAGTGCAAATCAATTCCAATGGGAATTTTATAGATATTTACACAGATATTCATTTACTAGGAAATTAGTGGGAAAATGTGAGGAAAACGTGAGGAACGAAAAACATTTACTCTACCACAGGAAACCCAATTACTATTTCTAGTGCCAGTAGTAGGTTTCAAAATGGCGGACGTCAACATGGAAGTGACAAGTTGGTCAGGCGAATGGGGCCTTCCTTCCATCGATATTGACTGCTTAGAAGTTCTAGTATGTATAATTACAATTATTAATAACAAGTGCTTCTACGGCATTGATAAAAATATATTTATTTTCATTGATTGGTTTCCAATGAGCTTGTGAAGTGTATTAAAAGTTTGTGTAGAATTTCAAATGTTGTCTTTTTCTTTGATTTTGTTTCTTTAGGCTTATGCCAAGTTTTCTGGATGTCCACTTAAAGTTAACAAGCGTAATAATCCTTGGAAATCACCAACTTGTATGATTTTTGATTCAATTTTATCCTTTGCAACAAATCACAATCATCATTATTACTGTTATTATCATCACCATCATTATCATCATCTTCATCACTGTCACCATCATCATCATTATAATTATGGTCATCATCAAGATTATTATTATCATCATTATCATCATTTATACCATCGCCATTTCCATCTTTGTCATTATAATTGTCATCATCATCATTATTATCATTGTGATCATCATCAAATTCATTTTGTTGCTTGATTGTTTTAGGGAATCTTCCCATCTTCACATCTAACAGTAAAGTATTAACATCACCAAGACAGATTATGGACTTTCTACGAGAAAAGGTACATAATATATTAAATATTTGTTGCCCATTTGTTTATTACACATCTCCTGATGAAGACTAGCAAAGCAGTAAAATCATTGCAGTATAAATCATCATGTGAGACAAACAACATTCTTTTTATCTCATATCTAAGATAGGGAACCCCATCATTTATTGTGTTTTTTACTTTATCTAGAATTTTAATGCAGACTACCAATTGACAGCAAAGCAAGGAGCTGACACCCTGGCCTTTTTGGCTCTTGTAGAACAGAAACTAAAACCTGCACTAGTATGTTTATTTCACCTTTTGAATTCTAATTTGCTTGATAATATTGATGACAGAGATGACAGAGATGATGAGGATATTATTGATGACAGAGATGACAGAGATGATGATGATGATGATGATATTGATGACAGAGATGATGATGATGATGATGATGATGATGGCAATGATACAGTAGTGTTTATGATAATAGTGATAGTTATAATGATGATGATATTATAATAACTCATAATGATTGATGATGACAATGATAATTACATGTATATTGAAAATTGTTTATTATGATGATGATGATTATAATAATAACAATTATTATTGATTAGAGTATATAGGTTTATTGATTATTATTTTGATGCTCACAATCATGGCAACAAGAATGATGATGATACTAATTCTACTGCCTTCTTCCTAGCTATACACTCTCTGGGTTGACATTCAGAATTACAAGGAGTTCACAAGAGCATTGTACGCTAAACGGCTGCCAATTCCTCTCAGTTTTATTATACCTGGTCAGATGGCAAAAATAGCCACCAACACGGTTCATAAGGGTCATTTGATTGAAGGAGAGAAAGAAACAGCTCTTGAGAAAAAGGTACACCTTCTAATATTCAATGGCTACTCAATTTACCACTTTCACTTTGCAAATTATTCAAAGAGTAGAGACAAAATCGTATTTCTAGTGTTTCTCTTACGTGGGCGTAGCATTTACAAGTATTGTGATGCTAATTTGCCAATTCAATTCATTTGATATGATTCCCTTCCATTTGTTTGTATTTTAGATATTAAAAGATGCTCAGGATTGTTTGAGTTTCCTGTCAACTCAGTTGGGAGACAAACCATTTTTCTTTGGAGAAAGGTAAATAAGACATTATTTTTATTCATTTTTATTTTTTGTTTTATTAGCTTTTCCTTCATATGAAGGTAGGGACACCACAGCAGGGCACACCAATAACTGTGGTCCCTCTCGTGTAGATATGTCAAACCACTGGAATTAAATAAAAGAATAGAAGCATGAATGAATGGATGTATGAATGAATTATTTGAAATAGATAAATAAATGAATAATTTGATGGATGGATGGATGAACAAATAGACAGATGAATGAATGAATGAGTAAATGGATGAATGAATGAAATAAAGTGATGAATAGATGGATGAATATATGGATGAATATATGAATGAACAAATAAGTATATGGATGTATTAGATAGTGATTGGATTTATGAATGAATGAATAAATGACTGAATGCATGACAGAAAGGATAGATGAGTGACACTTGAAAGAAGGGCAGATTAACAATTAAGAAATATAAAAATAAGTGGCTGAATGGATGGATAGATAAATATAATAAATCAACCCCAAAAATGTATACATTTACTAACACATTTCTACACACCTAATATGGATGCATCAAGTTATAATTTTTTTATTCAACAAAAGTAACAATAACAAATTTACAACTAAAATAAATATTACATATAATTATATGGAAACAGCAAATTTATCAAGTTATTTGTTTTTCTTGATAATTTCAATGTTATTTCATTTACAGTCCTACTACTCTAGATGCTGTTGCATTCGCTCATCTGGCTGTCATTTGGAGAACTCCAGCCTTACCAAACAACAAACTAAAAAACCATCTCATGGAGTTTGAGAATCTTATTGCTTTTTGTAGTCGAGTACTCCAGAGGTACTTTCCTGCATATTCAGAAGGTAAATATGATGTAGTTATTGACCTGCTTATTCTCTACTTTCACATAACCATAATGCCCTCTGTTTTTGGGGGTTAGCTATTGGCCATTTCCAAAACGAGTAAAGGACTGGGTACTAGTTTCCCTAATTAATGTATTTAAGAAATGAACCTTATAATATAAAAGAGCAGATCAAGATATGTAAGATTCTTGAGATTTGGTGCTTTTGGTTGGATATTGAGTGAGTTACAGCTATTCAAAACTGCCCTAAATTACAAAGGAATGTATGGATTGGAAGGACAGGCATCCTTCCAAACCATACATTTCCTTCTATTTTTAGGCATTTTTATCATCTTTATGAGGCTGTTTCTTGGTCAGAATACAAACAAATGCAACCAAACTTTTGGTACATAACTTTTTCATATCTTCACTAGTAAAAATATGGAAAATATGAGTGTTTTAGTTTCCGGTAAAACACTACTATCCATATAATAATATATAATATTAATATAGAGCCTATCCAAATCTGCTCTAGGTGCTATACTACACAAAAACATTTTTATTATTTTTATTCAAGAAAAACCAGAGCCGTCCAAACCATCATCATCGTCAGACCAGTCAACCCACACTGATGAAGACCCTTATCAGACCTACAAGTTGATGCTAACAGTTGGCATAGCAACTGTTGCCATGGCATCTTATGCTATATTAAGTGGCCTCGTGAAAATAAATGCTAAAAATAGTGTAACAAATGATGATGATGATGATATTTCAGATGATTTTGAGTATATTTATGATGATGAATAAAGTTTAAAGGTATTAGTACCACAATTTTATTTGTTTTGAGTTGCCTTGCTTGCTTCATTGTAATCTTGATGCTGATTGTGATAGAGTGGTTACAATATATCCATGAAAAACTTAGCAAGTAAATATTTATGCTAATTACATTGTTTTCTATTGTTTTTTTTGTACTGTTTAGTAATCTGTATTTCTTGGATATAATGTTTGCACTCTAGTGGCGGTGATGATGACGGAGATGGAGATAATTATGATGCTGATAATTATGATGGAGATGATCATGATGCTGATGATGATGATGATAGCAATGGTGATAATGATAATTACAATGGTGATGATAATGACTGATGAAAATGACAGTGATGATGATAATAGTGATGATCGGCATGATAACAGTGAAAATGACTGATGATGATGGTGGTGATAGTGATGATCGGCATGATAACAGTGAAAATGACTGATGATGGTGGTGATAGTGATGATCGGCATGATAACAGTGAAAATGACTGATGATGGTGGTGATAGTGATGATCGGCATGATAACAGTGAAAATGACTGATGATGGTGGTGATAGTGATGATCGGCATGATAACAGTGAAAATGACTGATGATGATGGTGGTGATCGGCATGATAACAGTGAAAATGACTGATGATGGTGGTGATAGTGATGATCGGCATGATAACAGTGAAAATGACTGATGGTGGTGATAGTGATGATCGCCATGATAACAGTGAAAATGACTGATGATGGTGGTGATAGTGATGATCGGCATGATAACAGTGAAAATGACTGATGATGGTGGTGATAGTGATGATCGGCATGATAACAGTGAAAATGACTGATGATGGTGGTGATAGTGATGATCGGCATGATAACAGTGAAAATGACTGATGATGATGGTGGTGATAGTGATGATCGGCATGATAACAGTGAAAATGACTGATGATGATAGTGATGATCGGGATGATAACTGAAAATGACTGATTATGACACATGACAGTGATGATAATTACGATGATGGTAAAGATGATAGGGATCGTCTCGATGAATACGATGGTGATGATTACGATACTTTTCGCCTTGATAAAAAAGTCAAATACATATTTAACAAAAGTTTTATTTTGATAATTAAATGTGTACATATGCATCACTCACAATTTGTTATCAAATATTACATAGTAAAAAACGATTTGCCACTGTGCAGTACCCATTGGATGCTACACAAGGCCGATATTGTACAAATTACAATAAGTCAAATATCGAATAATCTTCATGTGAATGTTGTAAGCATATGCAGTCTGGCATATGCTTTTAGAAATAGAGGGGTTCTGTCGTCGTACACTTTAAGGAAGGTACACACTAGTCGACAAATCGCATCAACACGACGCGGCGACAAGTCGCTGCAACATCGGTGTGCACTGCTTCGAAAATACGTCGGGCCGCGACACTACTTTCACTTTGCAAATTATTCAAAGAGTAGAGACAAAATCTGTGGTATTTTTAGTGTTTCTCTAACACGTATCAATAGAGTGATTTTCCTTCGTCTGTGAAAGAATAGTCAACGTAATGCATAGTAGTACACACTAATCCCATTGTTTTCTTTTGTTTTATTTCGACTATTACTCGCTAACTAGTCTACTTCGTTGCACGGACGAAGGAAAATCATTCTAGGTGGGCGTAGTATTTACAAGTGTTGGTATTGTGATGCTAATTTGCCAACCACTTTAACAATAGATTTTTTAATCTTCTTTGTTCTAATGGCAATGGTTGGTTGGCAAAACGATGACACAATACGTCACTGTATGTCCACCTATTACCTTAACACGGGCTGTACTAGAGCACTTTTCGTATGACTATGAAAAGCTCACGGCACGAACGCAGTCAAGGCACGTCAAAACATTCTAGAAACATCACCGTCGCGGCAAGGCACGCACACAGCACTGAACTTTTCACAGTCATATGAAATCTTCCCTAAATACACAAAAAATATCACAATGGTTGATTTTTAGCATCTTCAGCAGAAATTACAAAGTTCAGTTCAGTTGTTTTATGTTATTTTGCAGAAACAATTGCACCACTCAATGGAGTCGTTTGGCAAAATCGCGAAGCTTTCCAAGAGGCGCATATCCACATTAACCAAAATGCAATTAAATTTGGTGCTTATATAGCATATTTCACATGCATTCCATTGTGCCTTTTAATTAGACACATGGGTAGGGACTGGGTACTGACTGGGTACTAGTTTCCCTAATTAATGTAATTAAAAAATGAACCTCATAATTAAATAGAGCACCTCAAAATATGTAAAATTCCTGAGTTTGGTTGCATTTGGTTGTATTCTGACCAAGATACAGCCTCATAAAAATTCCTAAAAATAGAAGGAAATGTATGGTTTGGACACATACATTCCAATGCATAAATAGCATAAGCCAGAAACGCGTAGAATTTTTAGGAGGTTAAGAGAGTGGAGAGGAACGCCTTACGCAAGGAAGAGGGAGAAATACTATTCAAAATACTTCAAATAATTAAAATTCTAAATTTAATAATTAAAAAGATAGGAGAAAAAAGCTTTGAAAAATTGAAAGAAAGGATTTATGAATGTTTCTTCATATTCCTCATAATCTCATCGGTTGAATCTCACGAACGTGCTCTAGGTTTGTTGTTAATTGTAAACAAATCGAACTCGTGGCGGAGGTACGATCGGTTCTTCGAAATCTTCATCATCAGATTCCTGATTCTCGGATCCTCTCCTACTAGAGTCCTCATGATTTGTGTTCACGCTGGTCTCATTCAATATGTGCATATCAGCAAGTTTGCGAAGTCTTTCTAAATTATCCTTAATAGTATCGAGGTCTGCTTCAACATTCTGACCATGTCGTGCATTGGGCGTGGCCTGAGATACTCCACCTCTTCTCGCCTTAGAGTACCCCCCTAGGGAATGCTCCACAATATCTGCTCCTAAGACCTCCTCCTGGTACGACACCCGTAAACCAATCGTTTTCTTTATAGCGAAGAGAATCAAAACCGCCATAATAGCACACCATATTGACACTACAACTGTTGCAAGAATTTGTACACCAAGAAATCTAAACGTTCCGGTAGAGAATACCCCTCCCTTGTGTACAAGTACTATAGTGTTTTCTTTGATGAATAAGCCAGTTGCTATCATTCCCCAAACGCCTGGAAATAGATGGATAGAAACGCTGCCGACCGGGTCGTCGATATGTAGATACTCGAGTACTGGGACACTATAGCAGGCTATAAGGGCACCGAGAGCACCAATAATAATAGCCTCCCATGGATGGGCATAGCCACATATACCTGCAAGAAATAGGAAATATCAGTTTAAATAATTTGCATACCGTATTAACTAGAACAAGCGCCGCGGCGCTTATTAAATCTTTCTCGATCTCACAGTCCCCTTCTTGATCAGAATTACGAATATTGGGGAGATAACTTGATGGGCGAGAGGTGGAATATAATTATTTTGAACTGAAGAATATAGGTTTTGATAAAAATTGTATTTCCAGTGCTGTTCTTGAGTTCCATTATAGAGTTAAAATGCGGCGCTTTTGTATTCGAGGGAGGCGCTTATTCGATGTATTACATGTATTATTGGGGAGTAGTGCTGCAGGAATATCAAAACATCAGAGCATATATAATACATCTACATTGTCAAAAACTAGCCCAAAATAAGTCAAAACAATTGTATCAAATGACAAATAAAAAAGAATAAGTACTCAACAAACGGCAATATAGGTTAAATAATATTTTAAGGGAAATATGTCAAAATTGGCACGAAATCCTCAGTCTATAACATTTGTTTAACTACGAAAAAAGCGATGAAAAATATATGATCTCCTCCAATTCTTGCTTAAAAGTTTTATGTAACGATAGAGTTGAGGTTGAGGTTCGCGGGCGTAAATACGTTTTTTGCCCGACACAGGTTCATTTTAGCCTGAGTGCAGCGAGGATTACTTAAAATGCATCCTGAGAAGGGCCAAAAACATATTTACGGCGCCCAGGAACCTCAACTCTATTACTATTAGAATAACTTTATAGGGCATTTATTAAGCAAAACAAGGTCATTTTCATTCAACTGAAGAGCAACGGTCTAATCTAAGCGGGCTAAAATATATTTTATCCCGCTGATTTGTTCAGTTTTAGCCCGCAAAATGCGCCACAATGCCCTAATAGGTTTTAAATGTTCGCCAGTTTTGTAAGTACTTTGTCAAAAACTAAATAAATATGAAGTACTTCAACACCCAAATCAATATTGGTTAAAATTCATTAACTCAAAAGTTAACAAATTACAGAAAAATGATAACAGTTTAGCCGTAATGATGACAAAACGCACGTTTCTGAAATCGAGAAATTTCTCGACTATTTATCTTCAGCAACCTGTGTGGTAACATTGAGAATATTGTTTGTTCAAATTTTGGTGATATCAATTGCCAAACTATCATGTTTATTTTGAGACATAGTTTTACGCCGCATAGTGTTGTGTAAACGACCACGTACAAGAAGCACAGTCAGTCGGTTTTTTATTCGTTTCCTGTTTATGCTCGTTCTTGGTTATCGCGCTAAAAATAGTTTATTTTTGCGACATAATTTGTTTTGACTGCTGTCGTGCTCACAATCATGCACACATATGTCTACCCTAGAAACTAAAGGGTTTCTTGATCTAATATTTGTATTTATCATTTGTACGTCTTTGTTTGTTATCCACAAGAGAAACCTCGTTGCTTCACAAACTGTCAGATTTACAAACGCTACTGAAAGCAAGTAGAAAATAACCTCTGGCACCCAGGGTGAGATGGCGGGAGCGCGCGATTTCAGGAATATTTAGAGGATTATTGTTTTTACATTGAAAATTTAAACAGTTTTTCTCACCTGAAATGCTGACCAACGAACCCAGGACGCCTCGAATTAAATATTTCACGTCAAACTTGCGTTGTCTGGTGTAATAACTAAAAATTAAACAGTTTAATATATGAAAGGTTAATAAAATTTCAAAGAGAGCGCTTAAACAAACAACCTAGAAGGCGGGCGAGAAGATGAGAAAATTGAAGCACCAGGCGCTCAAGCCTGGGGGATGGCTAAAAGAAAAAGAAAAAGAAAAAGAAAAGCATATTATAACACGAAGAAAACAACGAAAATTATAGATAAAAAGAATAAAAAACTTGCAAAATTCAGCAATGATAAACAGCCTAAAAGCACAGCGGTTATACGAGTGAAATATAAAATGGACAAAAAAACAAAATGGCGGACAAACATTGAAGACTTTTAATTTACACATTTTTTTCCGATAGAAAAAGATAATTGCAAAAATGAAAAGCTTAATTGCTTGCTATTTTTAACTACAAGTTTATCAGGCTAAACACCTATTAAAACATACCCAGCCTTTTAACACTC
Organism: Metridium senile; assembly: GCA_949775045.1. Lineage (NCBI taxonomy): Eukaryota > Metazoa > Cnidaria > Anthozoa > Actiniaria > Metridiidae > Metridium > Metridium senile. The sequence goes on from OX459109.1 coordinate 12,514,810, forward strand.
AGCAATGGTCGCAGAAAAATTTAATTCAGTATCAAGTTTGTGTATACTCGTTACAAAATTACCAACTATCAAAAGCATGTCTATCATAAGATTTATTTATTTATATCTTCTCAAATTTCTAAATTTCCATAACAAATAAAAAGCAAACTTTATATATATACTAGGTCATAATAAAAGCTTCACTTGTGTTCATTTTTTTCTCAAAATTCCGGTCAAAATATAATTTCCTCAACAAAAAAAAAATTCACTACAAGATCTAGAATATCCTATAGCTTCATTTTCTTCTTCAAAAACCCCGTCCATACTGGCTTCATTTGTCTCAAAATGTTTTAGAAATAATAATATTTTCGACTCCAATTTATAAATTCTCGTTTTCTTCTTCAAAACCTGAAACCCCGTCCATACTGGCTTCATTTGTCTTCAATTGTTTTAAAAGTGATAATATTTTCGACTACAATTGATAGAAACGAAATTTCGCTAAAAATCTAGAATTGTTCTAACTCAATTCAGGGAAAATAAACATTTTCCTTTCAAAACGCCGTCCATATTGGTTTTATTCAAATTTCCCTTTACTAAGTAAACTAAAAATTCAAAATTGCGTGTGAGCTCATTGAGAAAATGACCTTTTTACGATTAACATGGAGTGTAAAGTTTAATGAATCTTTTTAACAAGCTAGAAAGGACTTTAGCTTACTAATTACGCCAAACTTCGGATGTAGTTAGGACAGCTAACTTATTGCATTTAGCGTGTTTTGGGTATTGAAACATGATTGTTATGAAGATATTTGATGATTTGGAATCCGGCGTTTTCGAGTTTGTGTTAATGAAATTATGTTATTTGTCACTTTACAGCATTTTTTTTATTTATTGTAAATTACAATGCGTTTGTTTGTGTTTTTTTTTTTGCTTATTTACTATTTTATTAAGTAAAAAACTTTATTATCATAACTACTTTGAATTTAATATTAGCAATATGAAAAAAACATGGCAAGGAATAAATAGCCTTATATCTAACAAGAAGAATAAAAAACTATCTATTAATGCTATCAAACAAAATAACAGAAGCACAACTAAAGATCCTAAAAAGATATCTGACACAATGAATAAACACTTTGCGACTGTGGGACACAAACTAGCATCTAGCCTGCCCAATTCCAAAGCACCATACTATGAATATCTGGACAATAATAGCCCTCTCAACTCATTTTTCTTTATTCCCGTTTCTACACTCGAGATAGAATTAGAAATTACTTCCCTCCTGACTAACAAAGCCTATGGCTTGTATTCATTTCCAGTTGCCATATTTAAATGTGCAAAATCGATTTTATCAAAGCCACTTGCAGATATAATGAACCTATCAATAAAGACTGCAATATATCCTTCTAAGTTAAAATATTCTAAGATTGTTCCCATCTATAAAGACGGAGATGAAGAAGACCCTGGAAATTATCGCCCAATTTCTCTACTTTCTAACATAAATCGTATTTTTGAGAAACTAGTTTACAACCGACTTAAAAATTACATAGAGTTAAATAATATCCTCCACCCTTCACAGTATGGATTTCGCGAAAAGCATTCAACACAACACGCATTACTAGATTTGATAAGTGAAATCCAAGTGAATATGGATAAAAAAATGTTCTCCTGCGGGATATTTATTGATCTACAAAAAGCTTTTGATACAGTCAATCACAAAATATTACTATCTAAACTAGAACATTATGGAATTCGAGGGATAACTAATAATTGGTTTGCCTCCTATTTATTTGAGAGAAAGCAAACAACCCAAATTAAATCAAGTATATCTGATAAAGAACAAACACTATACGGTGTACCACAAGGATCTGTCCTAGGACCTTTACTTTTTCTACTTTATATAAATGACATCCAAAATTCCAGTGATAAATTCCGCTTCTTCCTATTTGCAGACGATACAAACTTACTATATTCAGATACAAACTTGCGATCTCTCGAAAGAACTGTAAATAAGGAACTAGCTAATATTTGCGACTGGCTGCTAGCTAACAAATTAACATTAAATATTAAGAAATCAAATTATATTATTTTTGCTCCATACCAAAAAAAGGGTGACTTTAATCCAATTATAAATGTACTTGATACCAATACCCGGAAACTGACACCTCTGGAGAAGAAAGACTACGTTAAATACCTAGGTCTCGTAATTGATCGAAACTTATCTTGGAACTACCATATAAATTACATAACTTTGAAAATAAGTAAAACCATCGGCATTATCTCTAGATTGCGGCATTATGTTCCATATTCAACCCTACGCACTATTTATCAATCCTTAGTCCACCCATATATCTCTTATGGGCTATCTGTTTGGGGCCAAACTACTAAATCAAACCTAAATAAAATCTTGATTCTTCAAAAACGCGCCCTAAGACTTATGCACTTTGCTACAAACCGTGAACACGCAATCCCTTTATTTGTGGCTTCTGATATCCTCCCACTAGATATGTTTTACTTTCATACTATCTCAGTGCTGATGCACGACGTGTATAAAAATATTGCCCCCCCCGAATATTATAAATTTATTCACTCATGTAACATCTGTACATAATTATCATACTAGAGCTGCTAATTCAGGAAATCTTTTTATTCAACGTGGCAGAACATCCAAATTTAACAAATCGTTCTCCTCCACCGGAAGTAGAATCTGGAATGCAGTCCCTGAGAACATACGTCAATCAAGCAAAAACCTATTCAAGTCCAAATTAAAAAATAGTTTGAAGCAAATCTTAGAAGAGGAAGACGCATACTTAAATACTTCGGAAATAATATCAAAAATCTCAAAATTGAAATAATTGGTACCTCAATTGTATTGTATACATATATTTTCTTTAACAGATCTGTAAAAATATATGTGTGTGTATTATTTAATGTAATATATATGTCTATATATTATTGTTATTATTATTTATTTATTTCTTTATTTCTTTTCGGTTAGCATTTAAAACATTACTATTTTTGTAATATATTGAAATAATAAGTATAATTGTAATATCAAAATGTAAATCTCTATCTAAAGTATCTGCACAGCCTGCCTCGACTAGTTATGCTACCTGCAGGCTGCGCACGTAAATCAAATGTACAACATTATATATTTATAAATAAATTGAATTAAATTGAATTATTCGTTCATTCATTCATCTATCAATCAATCAATCCATTCATTGATTCCTTCATTCATCCATCAATTCTATTTCTAGTCATTTTTGTTCATTTGGTATATTTTCTTTCTTCATTCTGTCAAAAGCAATTTTTCTAAAAAAAATAGAGCGGAACCCCACAATGCTCTACGCGCGGTATTTTTCAAAATGGCGGCCATTTTGTGTAAATTTGGCCCGGGGGGGGGGGGGGGGGGTACTCCCTTTGTCCAAGTGGTAGGGGTGATCGGCGGAGATTTTGAAAATGACCCCTAAAAGGTACGCTCAGGTACAAATAAAGCAGAGTAAAAACGACCCTTACAACTGATTTTTGAGCCAAATCTCTAAATGGACCCTAAAAGGTACGCAATGGAAAATTTTTAACCCTAAAAGGTACGCCGATCACCCCTACCACTTGGATAAAGGGAGAACCCCCCCGGGAAATTTGGTAACGTTTGCGTCAGTGTTTATTGATGAAGCAAAGAGCAAAAACTAAAATTCACATAAATCATTCATATACCTTAATAGGATTGAAGTAATCCCTCCGCCAATAGAGGAATTTATTGTCATTACTGCAGCCCTGCAAAGAAAAAATTATTCATTAATCGGTCCTCATGCAGTTAATGTTGTGCTTATGTGCATTTCCGTGCAAGTATTAACTGTAAACTATCATAAGCACAAAACGCTTTATTAGTTAGCTTACAATCATTAGCCGTGAGATAGTATGGAATGGACTATATAATAAAAATACCACAGGTTTTGACTGGTCTAATCTTTGGCTATGTTACTTATGAAAATGTGTTACTTAACATTATTGTGCTTTGTAAACTGTCATAAGCACAGAACGCTATTTTAGTTAGTTTGCAATCATTAGGGGGTTTAATAGTATGGAATGGAATGGAATATATGTATCAACAAATAATAAAAATACAACAGGTTTTGCCTCTAATCTTTGGCTTTGTTACTTAAAATTTGTTATTTAAAATTATTGTGCTTTGTAAACTGTCGTAAGCACAGAAGGTTATTTTAGTTAGTTTCCAAATATTAGGGGGTTTAATAGTATGGAATGGAATGGAATATATGTATCAACATATAATAAAAATACCACAGGTTTTGCCTCTAATCTTTGGCTTAGTTACCTTAAAATTAATGCCCGATAAAGCCTTACTTTAACTGCTTAATAAAACAAAGCAGCATGAGCTAAAGCGAGATTTGCCCGGCATTAATTCTAAGTAACTAAGATTAGAAGCAAAACCTGTGATATTTTGGCTGTTTTGGCCGGTGAAACTTGAAGATCTGCAGTAATACACTGAAAACTAGTCTATTTTTGTGACAATAACATAAGGGAGAGACATCACCTGCGATGTATATTGTGTCCATTCTAAAATGCTTAAAATGGTGCTTTAATTTTCAATCCAGAAGTGCAAAAAACATCCTGACTCAACAAAACTTAGTTTCAAATACTCCAGTTTCATGTTATCTAGCACCGCTGTACAATTAGACAGAAGACGCATTTGCACAGGAATAATCTCGATTCAGAGTAAATTTAAATGTGTTTTTATAAATGTGTCGTCGTAATCATAAATCTCTATTTTATAAAAATTTTCTTGGAATTTGTGAATATTTTAACAACAAAACGAGGCTTAGCCTGTGCAGATGCGCCTTTTGTCAAATAGTACAGCGAAGATAGATAACGTGAAACTGAAGTATGCTTTGTCGTCTTCTTTCTTTCGTTTGAATCAAATTTTAAAAGGTTTAAACTATAAGCCCAGGGCACTGCGGAAATCATCAATCTTTTTTTATATGACAACTTCCAAATGTGATGTAGTTTACTACTTAATAAACAGCAAAGTAGACAACGGCGCGAGTTGTCAAGATATTTTCAGTTCGCCCTTATAAAGAATATTATTTTTTACTTTGGCTAAGGATTATTGAAAAAATAATACTATTATATATTAATATATTTGAATATATAATACAATAAGAAACATTTTAGTGAAAGTTGTATATCTCTTCTACGAATATCTCTTCTACGAACGAACAAGCGAACGAACGAACGAACAAACGAACGAACAACTGACGAACAAACGAACAAACGAACAAAAAACATGCAAACAAGCAAACGATTGAACGAACCAACAAACAAACAAACAAACAAATAAACAAGCCAACGAACGAACGAACGAACGAACGAACGAACAAACGAACGAACGAACGAACGAACGAACGAACGAACGAACGAACGAACGAACGAACGAACGAACGAACGAACGAACGAACGAACGAACGAACGAACGAACGAACGAACGAACGAACGAACGAACGAACGAACGAACGAACAAACGAACGAACGAACAAACGAACGAACGAACGAACAAACGAACGAACGAACGAACGAACGAACGAACAAACAAACAAAAAAGTGAATATTATATATTGGATGGAATAATAACATCAACTGTTTGTGTCCATTCGTATCAGTTGTAAAGAAATATTTTCCAGTTTTCAATAAAAAATGTGCTACTATGACATGTATAGCAGCATCCGTTAACAAGCGTGGGTCGATAGGAAGCACAAATTGGAAAGGAAAGTGAACTCAAAACAAAAATGCTAAAAAATGCATTTTAAAATATCTTCTTATTGACATATTTTTCAGTAAAACGGATAAATATTTCCACTATTTAACGCTTAGTAGTCGATTTGGTGAATTATACTTTTATTTTCATCTGGCTTTTACGGAAAAAAATATTTTTTTACTAATTAAAATCCTGATAAACTTAAAACCTAACCTATTTAAATGATAATGATGATAATAATGATAACCTTTTTAATAATTAAAACACAGTTAAACCGACATAGCAGCATTCTTTCAAGTGAACGTTTTCTGTTTTTTTTTTTTTTCTTCTTTACAGTGCGACTACTCAAACTGGGGGCCACCAAAACATAATTATTGAACAATAGAATCTCTACAAATGTTTAATTTTCTTGCTTAAAATAATAATAATTTTCAATATATGTAAACGGAATATATCAAGATGGAATAAGAAACATCTTAGTCTGTGAGAACCTTCCACAACCCTCTGTAAAACCCAATTCTACGGATTCTCTTTATCATTATCCAAAAGATTGTAGCATGTTCTCCAAATATGTTCTTTAAAAACAAACCATATTTTTTACTTATTTAAAATCTGATAAGCTTGAAGCCCACTTTATTAGTGTTCCAGAGAATAGGAGCAATGTAAACTGGGTTTAATTATCACAATGAGAATGTTTAAAGAGTTGAATAGGATAAAAGATAAACTGATTTGTAAGCCGCTCGGACTTTTGCTGCACAGTCTTTCCTATTTAATGATGTCTTTAGTCTTTGTTCGTAAATTCAATGCGTCGCATGCTATATCCGTACAATCAACACTACCATGACAAAATTGCCAGATATATTTACATTCACTAGTAATGATATTGACAGAAGATTTAGCTGGAATTGTACTTATGTATATAGGAACAGTAAGTGAACGTCTGCACGGACGGTTTCTGCGACAATTTGTGTTAAACGTTTTGGAAAATTGGAGTTGCATTGTCCGTTTTAAAAGTCGATTTTAGAACGGTTTTGTTTTCCGAACAAATGTTTTGATATTTCGGTGTAACTTTGAAGCGAATGTTACCGGCAATTTCCGCTAGATATATTTTGGCACTTTTTTATTAAATTCACCGTTGTGATTTTTGTGGCAACCCCAATTTATTATTCTAAATATGTAGTGATATAGTTAGTTATATTTTTTGTTGTCAAAATTGTAACCTTATTTTTACTTAATGATATTCTTAAGAATTATAATCCTTTCTCCTTGATATAGACATTTGTATGGTAATGCAGGTCTACGGAAGAAATTTCACAAAGTAATTCTATTTTTAACTAGACAAAACTGTAAAATATCAAATCAAATCCACTCAAAAATTTCAAATCAATGGTAGCAAAATCAAATATCAAATTACCATAATTTAAATCGAAAAAAAATTATCCCAAATTTCAAAACGTTTGGTTTGATCTATTTGACGAGTATCTTGATCAGTTTACTTATCGTTGTATATTTTTTATTCAATTTAATGAAGTAGAACTCTTTTAGTGTATGTATCCACGAAGGTTATTTATGCAAATAAAATTTACTTTCAATTGGATCTGAGAGAGTGACCGTGCGAGTTTTGAAGATGATTTGAGAACGGTAACTGGTGTTCCTCAAGGAACCACTTCAAACTAGATTCACATTATGTATAGCTTTAGTAGAACTCTTTTTGTGTGGTTATTTATGCAAATGAAATTTACTTTCAATTCATTGGGTCTGAATACGATCATAAGCGAGAGAGTGACCGTGCGAGTTTTGAAGATTATTTGAGAATGGTAAATGGTGTTCCTCAAGGAACCAAACTGGGTCCACTTCAAACTAGAAAGCTTTGTTATTTTAAGCTTGGAAAAAATGGTCGAAACGTGTGATTTTTAAAGATAATCCGTGCGTGCGTGGTGCTCCTCAGGGAACTATACTTGACCCACCTGGAATTTTATATGATGTGGGTATTTTATAGGTATGAGATTTCAAAATAAGTAAGTAATTAAAACCCTTATTTCCATGGGGAAGTTGATACATCATATATAAGGCATGCTGTTGTCAGTAACTGTATACGATGTAAACGTGGGGACAGCGAAAACGGAGGTTTTTGAATACGATGAGTTCAAAGCAGGAAATAAGTCTATGCTTCGTCTAATGAATTGTATGGAAGCTAGCGTTGTCGTGTATACGTGTGGACGGGCAAATAGGATTCGAAAACCATAGGTGTGGACACGGATGTTTTTAAATACGGAGGAATAAACCTCCGATTTAAAAAAAACCGCATTCGTGTGGATAGGGCCTTAGTATATTGGTTTGTGGGTCATGGATTCACTCAAAGTCTATTCGATACATAAAAGGCTTGGAGAAATTATCAATCTTTGCTACTCTGAAATCCGAGTATAAAAAAAAAGATTAGATTCTAAAAGATAATTTTTGAAATTGGATTGCAGTAAACGTTGTTTAAACAGTCTGATTAAAATGCAAAACTGATATTATCATGCTTTTATTGTTCCAATGTTAAATCAGGATTCATTTTGAGACCAAAATAGCCACAAAAACGATTGCTGCACTATAACACCATATGTTCAATACTTTGAAATCATGGTGAGTTTAGCGCAAGATGGCCACAAAATCTGCGCAAACGCTCCCTATAATTGCGACTATTTCCATCGCGACCAGTCCAAACAATTTTCATAACAAGTATTTTTGAGATCAAACAAAAAAAACATATGGACAGTTTTAACAGGCTTAGCCGATAATTCTCGTTCAATCTTGATGTATTTCGCTTACATATAGTGAAAATTGAATTGAAATGCACTCGGTGAATAAGTGAAATAAAGGTACATGAGATTTATACTTTTCTCGTGTAGTTTTATAAACAATTATTAATCATTTTAAGCAGCATATTGTTCATATTCTCTATCATGGTTAGGTAACTTTGTTTTGGAAAATTCGACGAAGTAGATAACTTAATGATATTGATCAATAAGTAACGATCGTTTATTTAAGATAATTGATTTAAAAAAATCTTGCAACTTTCAAGATTACCGAATAGATAGCATTAAATGAAACGGACTTGAATGATATTAGAAATTATATATAGAGACTTACAAAATCAGTTTGAATTGATGCAAAATCCCCAGTAAAAATTAATAATAGCACTGATAATAAACCTGGTATTTTGCAATTTAAAGGAAAAAGTATGTAAAAATGATAGTAAAAAACTAAAAACTAATGGCACTTAAATCAGATTTATATATGTTGCCACTTTTGAATTATAAAGAATGGATGAAAAATTGATCGTTCTTTTGATAACACAATCACGATATACAATAAAACACCGTAAAAAAATGTTTACTTTACTTTACTGACGTTTCGAGCTTTAGCCATTCGTCGGAGTAATAGATATTTGAATCGTTATATCAACAATACATACGAATATATTTATAAGATATAAGATATTTTTCTATTGTCCATGTATACATTATAATTTTTCTTAAATAAATATATTTTTAAAGGAGAAAAACTTACAATAAACATTTTTTTTAAATTGGCATATTTTATGGAGAAAAACTTACATCCCTTTTCCCCTTAAGGCATTGTTTATTTTCCGTCATCATTTTTAGTTGTGTTTATAATTGTTAGTATTATCCTTACCTTGCGGCAATCTTCCACTTTCCATCTGTAACACCAAATGTGCTTCCACAGTTCAAAGCCAGCCAACCCCACCAGAGCATAAATAAGCCAAGAATAGCAGTTGAAGGGGCACCCATTTCTCTAAGATCAACATCTTCATCCTCAAATCGCCCCGATCTTGGTTTTAGAACTATTGTCGCTACTAACCCGGTTACACCGCCGACTAGATGCACGGTACAAGCACCGGCTGCGTCATAGGCACCGATCGCACGCAGCCAACCTATCTCCGACCATAACCAGTGAGCCGGCATACAAAATATTATAGTATTCAAGAAAGAAAATAAACAGTACGCTTCGAGCTTGACGCGCTCTGCCATTGACCCCGAGACAATAGTTGTGGCTGTAGTTGAGAAAGAAGCTTGGAAAAAAAATCTTGAGTAAACCCAACCCATCTCATCTCCATCAGCATCGACAAAGAAATCTCCGAATCCGATAAACATATTTGATCCTTTTGCGCTTCCGAAGCTAAACGCATAACCGAACATCCAAAACGCTAGCCCTCCGAATAGCACATCCGCTATATTTTTAACCAAAATGTTTATCTCATGTTTTCGCGATACCATTCCTGATTCCAGTAACCCAAATCCTGACTGCATCGTGAAAATAATAAACGAACAAGTAAGGATCCATATTGCATCGTCCCAAGGATTATGCCTTGAAGAATCTGTTGTGGGAGTTAAATAACTTGTATTGCTGGTCGACGTCGTCATTCTGGTGTTCCTTTGAAATCACCTTGTGAAAATCTGGTTGTTGACTAGATCAGTTGGTTTCTATGTTGAAGCTGTTCGCAGTCCGATGACATCTTTTCATATTACAATCCTCGTTTGATTGGCTAGTGCGTTTGAGACTTTTTCTTAATAAAAATGCGTTTCTCACGAATGAAAATGCTTTACCACCTGGCTATATACGAACGGCGAAATGAACATATCCAAAATGTAAATGACTATCCTGAAAAGCGTGGTTAACTCATAGTGATTCAGTCCTCAACAATAAAACCATATATGATAAAACTGAGGAAATAGTGAATTGTTAATTTGCTTGCGCGCGCTCGAACGAATAATGTGCTAATCTTAAACATGGAACTGCTCTTGTCTAAAACAACTAATGAATTATATCACGTGATATCAATCAAATGAGCATTTAACTACATCTGTTGACATAATTAAAAACCCTTCGAAAATAACGTGGAGGGTTATACTGGGGGTAAATAATTGCCATAGTTAATCATATTGAATTTAATCGTAAATTAATATAGATCCATTTGAGTTTAATCGTAAGCTTGATGTTAATTTTCGATAATCTCTTTCCAAAAGTGATTTTTGTTATACTGTGACTACTGCTGGGCTCTGGATAAATTGTTTTCATTCATCAAGGAAGCTAGCTAAACTATTATATCTTTCCAGGAGACAAACACAGTTGAGTCTAGTCATATCATCAACTCAACAATTCACTTCACGTCATAAACCCACTTTGAGACGAAAACTAGATGCCACTTTGAAAAGCGTTCTCGTTCATTCTCAAATTCTCAAACGAACAAACGAACGAACGAACGAACGAACGAACGAACGAACGAACGAACGAACGAACGAACAAACGAACGAACGAACGAACGAACGAACGAACAAACGAACGAACGAACGAACGAACGAACGAACGAACGAACGAACGAACGAACAAACGAACGAACGAACAAACGAACGAACGAACGAACAAACGAACGAACGAACGAACGAACGAACGAACAAACAAACAAAAAAGTGAATATTATATATTGGATGGAATAATAACATCAACTGTTTGTGTCCATTCGTATCAGTTGTAAAGAAATATTTTCCAGTTTTCAATAAAAAATGTGCTACTATGACATGTATAGCAGCATCCGTTAACAAGCGTGGGTCGATAGGAAGCACAAATTGGAAAGGAAAGTGAACTCAAAACAAAAATGCTAAAAAATGCATTTTAAAATATCTTCTTATTGACATATTTTTCAGTAAAACGGATAAATATTTCCACTATTTAACGCTTAGTAGTCGATTTGGTGAATTATACTTTTATTTTCATCTGGCTTTTACGGAAAAAAATATTTTTTTACTAATTAAAATCCTGATAAACTTAAAACCTAACCTATTTAAATGATAATGATGATAATAATGATAACCTTTTTAATAATTAAAACACAGTTAAACCGACATAGCAGCATTCTTTCAAGTGAACGTTTTCTGTTTTTTTTTTTTTTCTTCTTTACAGTGCGACTACTCAAACTGGGGGCCACCAAAACATAATTATTGAACAATAGAATCTCTACAAATGTTTAATTTTCTTGCTTAAAATAATAATAATTTTCAATATATGTAAACGGAATATATCAAGATGGAATAAGAAACATCTTAGTCTGTGAGAACCTTCCACAACCCTCTGTAAAACCCAATTCTACGGATTCTCTTTATCATTATCCAAAAGATTGTAGCATGTTCTCCAAATATGTTCTTTAAAAACAAACCATATTTTTTACTTATTTAAAATCTGATAAGCTTGAAGCCCACTTTATTAGTGTTCCAGAGAATAGGAGCAATGTAAACTGGGTTTAATTATCACAATGAGAATGTTTAAAGAGTTGAATAGGATAAAAGATAAACTGATTTGTAAGCCGCTCGGACTTTTGCTGCACAGTCTTTCCTATTTAATGATGTCTTTAGTCTTTGTTCGTAAATTCAATGCGTCGCATGCTATATCCGTACAATCAACACTACCATGACAAAATTGCCAGATATATTTACATTCACTAGTAATGATATTGACAGAAGATTTAGCTGGAATTGTACTTATGTATATAGGAACAGTAAGTGAACGTCTGCACGGACGGTTTCTGCGACAATTTGTGTTAAACGTTTTGGAAAATTGGAGTTGCATTGTCCGTTTTAAAAGTCGATTTTAGAACGGTTTTGTTTTCCGAACAAATGTTTTGATATTTCGGTGTAACTTTGAAGCGAATGTTACCGGCAATTTCCGCTAGATATATTTTGGCACTTTTTTATTAAATTCACCGTTGTGATTTTTGTGGCAACCCCAATTTATTATTCTAAATATGTAGTGATATAGTTAGTTATATTTTTTGTTGTCAAAATTGTAACCTTATTTTTACTTAATGATATTCTTAAGAATTATAATCCTTTCTCCTTGATATAGACATTTGTATGGTAATGCAGGTCTACGGAAGAAATTTCACAAAGTAATTCTATTTTTAACTAGACAAAACTGTAAAATATCAAATCAAATCCACTCAAAAATTTCAAATCAATGGTAGCAAAATCAAATATCAAATTACCATAATTTAAATCGAAAAAAAATTATCCCAAATTTCAAAACGTTTGGTTTGATCTATTTGACGAGTATCTTGATCAGTTTACTTATCGTTGTATATTTTTTATTCAATTTAATGAAGTAGAACTCTTTTAGTGTATGTATCCACGAAGGTTATTTATGCAAATAAAATTTACTTTCAATTGGATCTGAGAGAGTGACCGTGCGAGTTTTGAAGATGATTTGAGAACGGTAACTGGTGTTCCTCAAGGAACCACTTCAAACTAGATTCACATTATGTATAGCTTTAGTAGAACTCTTTTTGTGTGGTTATTTATGCAAATGAAATTTACTTTCAATTCATTGGGTCTGAATACGATCATAAGCGAGAGAGTGACCGTGCGAGTTTTGAAGATTATTTGAGAATGGTAAATGGTGTTCCTCAAGGAACCAAACTGGGTCCACTTCAAACTAGAAAGCTTTGTTATTTTAAGCTTGGAAAAAATGGTCGAAACGTGTGATTTTTAAAGATAATCCGTGCGTGCGTGGTGCTCCTCAGGGAACTATACTTGACCCACCTGGAATTTTATATGATGTGGGTATTTTATAGGTATGAGATTTCAAAATAAGTAAGTAATTAAAACCCTTATTTCCATGGGGAAGTTGATACATCATATATAAGGCATGCTGTTGTCAGTAACTGTATACGATGTAAACGTGGGGACAGCGAAAACGGAGGTTTTTGAATACGATGAGTTCAAAGCAGGAAATAAGTCTATGCTTCGTCTAATGAATTGTATGGAAGCTAGCGTTGTCGTGTATACGTGTGGACGGGCAAATAGGATTCGAAAACCATAGGTGTGGACACGGATGTTTTTAAATACGGAGGAATAAACCTCCGATTTAAAAAAAACCGCATTCGTGTGGATAGGGCCTTAGTATATTGGTTTGTGGGTCATGGATTCACTCAAAGTCTATTCGATACATAAAAGGCTTGGAGAAATTATCAATCTTTGCTACTCTGAAATCCGAGTATAAAAAAAAAGATTAGATTCTAAAAGATAATTTTTGAAATTGGATTGCAGTAAACGTTGTTTAAACAGTCTGATTAAAATGCAAAACTGATATTATCATGCTTTTATTGTTCCAATGTTAAATCAGGATTCATTTTGAGACCAAAATAGCCACAAAAACGATTGCTGCACTATAACACCATATGTTCAATACTTTGAAATCATGGTGAGTTTAGCGCAAGATGGCCACAAAATCTGCGCAAACGCTCCCTATAATTGCGACTATTTCCATCGCGACCAGTCCAAACAATTTTCATAACAAGTATTTTTGAGATCAAACAAAAAAAACATATGGACAGTTTTAACAGGCTTAGCCGATAATTCTCGTTCAATCTTGATGTATTTCGCTTACATATAGTGAAAATTGAATTGAAATGCACTCGGTGAATAAGTGAAATAAAGGTACATGAGATTTATACTTTTCTCGTGTAGTTTTATAAACAATTATTAATCATTTTAAGCAGCATATTGTTCATATTCTCTATCATGGTTAGGTAACTTTGTTTTGGAAAATTCGACGAAGTAGATAACTTAATGATATTGATCAATAAGTAACGATCGTTTATTTAAGATAATTGATTTAAAAAAATCTTGCAACTTTCAAGATTACCGAATAGATAGCATTAAATGAAACGGACTTGAATGATATTAGAAATTATATATAGAGACTTACAAAATCAGTTTGAATTGATGCAAAATCCCCAGTAAAAATTAATAATAGCACTGATAATAAACCTGGTATTTTGCAATTTAAAGGAAAAAGTATGTAAAAATGATAGTAAAAAACTAAAAACTAATGGCACTTAAATCAGATTTATATATGTTGCCACTTTTGAATTATAAAGAATGGATGAAAAATTGATCGTTCTTTTGATAACACAATCACGATATACAATAAAACACCGTAAAAAAATGTTTACTTTACTTTACTGACGTTTCGAGCTTTAGCCATTCGTCGGAGTAATAGATATTTGAATCGTTATATCAACAATACATACGAATATATTTATAAGATATAAGATATTTTTCTATTGTCCATGTATACATTATAATTTTTCTTAAATAAATATATTTTTAAAGGAGAAAAACTTACAATAAACATTTTTTTTAAATTGGCATATTTTATGGAGAAAAACTTACATCCCTTTTCCCCTTAAGGCATTGTTTATTTTCCGTCATCATTTTTAGTTGTGTTTATAATTGTTAGTATTATCCTTACCTTGCGGCAATCTTCCACTTTCCATCTGTAACACCAAATGTGCTTCCACAGTTCAAAGCCAGCCAACCCCACCAGAGCATAAATAAGCCAAGAATAGCAGTTGAAGGGGCACCCATTTCTCTAAGATCAACATCTTCATCCTCAAATCGCCCCGATCTTGGTTTTAGAACTATTGTCGCTACTAACCCGGTTACACCGCCGACTAGATGCACGGTACAAGCACCGGCTGCGTCATAGGCACCGATCGCACGCAGCCAACCTATCTCCGACCATAACCAGTGAGCCGGCATACAAAATATTATAGTATTCAAGAAAGAAAATAAACAGTACGCTTCGAGCTTGACGCGCTCTGCCATTGACCCCGAGACAATAGTTGTGGCTGTAGTTGAGAAAGAAGCTTGGAAAAAAAATCTTGAGTAAACCCAACCCATCTCATCTCCATCAGCATCGACAAAGAAATCTCCGAATCCGATAAACATATTTGATCCTTTTGCGCTTCCGAAGCTAAACGCATAACCGAACATCCAAAACGCTAGCCCTCCGAATAGCACATCCGCTATATTTTTAACCAAAATGTTTATCTCATGTTTTCGCGATACCATTCCTGATTCCAGTAACCCAAATCCTGACTGCATCGTGAAAATAATAAACGAACAAGTAAGGATCCATATTGCATCGTCCCAAGGATTATGCCTTGAAGAATCTGTTGTGGGAGTTAAATAACTTGTATTGCTGGTCGACGTCGTCATTCTGGTGTTCCTTTGAAATCACCTTGTGAAAATCTGGTTGTTGACTAGATCAGTTGGTTTCTATGTTGAAGCTGTTCGCAGTCCGATGACATCTTTTCATATTACAATCCTCGTTTGATTGGCTAGTGCGTTTGAGACTTTTTCTTAATAAAAATGCGTTTCTCACGAATGAAAATGCTTTACCACCTGGCTATATACGAACGGCGAAATGAACATATCCAAAATGTAAATGACTATCCTGAAAAGCGTGGTTAACTCATAGTGATTCAGTCCTCAACAATAAAACCATATATGATAAAACTGAGGAAATAGTGAATTGTTAATTTGCTTGCGCGCGCTCGAACGAATAATGTGCTAATCTTAAACATGGAACTGCTCTTGTCTAAAACAACTAATGAATTATATCACGTGATATCAATCAAATGAGCATTTAACTACATCTGTTGACATAATTAAAAACCCTTCGAAAATAACGTGGAGGGTTATACTGGGGGTAAATAATTGCCATAGTTAATCATATTGAATTTAATCGTAAATTAATATAGATCCATTTGAGTTTAATCGTAAGCTTGATGTTAATTTTCGATAATCTCTTTCCAAAAGTGATTTTTGTTATACTGTGACTACTGCTGGGCTCTGGATAAATTGTTTTCATTCATCAAGGAAGCTAGCTAAACTATTATATCTTTCCAGGAGACAAACACAGTTGAGTCTAGTCATATCATCAACTCAACAATTCACTTCACGTCATAAACCCACTTTGAGACGAAAACTAGATGCCACTTTGAAAAGCGTTCTCGTTCATTCTCAAATTTTCTCGAGGAAGCTACCTAAACTATTATATCTTTCCAGGAGACTAACACAGTTCTTGTCAGTCATATCATCAACTCAATTCAACTTCAAGTCATCAACTCGCTATGTGATGCAAACTAGATGCCACTTTAAAAAGTGTTCTCGTTCATTGTCAAATTTTCTCGAGGAAGCTAGCTAATTATTCTATCTTTCCAGCAGACTAACACAGTTCATGTCAGTCATATCATCAACTCAACTTCAACTTCAAGTCATCACTATGTGATGCAAACTAGATGACAATTTGAAAAGCGTTCTCGTTCATTGTCAAATATTCTCGAGTAAGCTAGCTAAACTATTATTTATATCTTTCCAGCAGACTAACGCAGTTCTTGTCAGTCATATCATCAACTCAATTCAACTTCAATTCATCAACTCGCTATGTGATGCAAACTAGATGCCACTTTGAAAAGCGTTCTCATTCATTGTCAAATTTTCCCAGTGTTTGAAGATGTATAATGAAGTGAAGCCAGATGTTTTTCGGCACTAATGTATGTTAGTTATTCCTCAATGAACTCTTATCAAACCTATGTCAAGATAAAGCATCGGAGATTACCATTAAACAATTAAAAGACAATTTAAAATCAATAAATGTCAAAAATATTGCTTCAGTCTATAAGATTTTTTGTTAAGATAAGCTGGCTTTGCCCTTCGAATGTCTGCAAGTACAGCAAGTATACTCTAAATATCTGATGTACAAGGAAGAAAAAGCCATCGAAGTTAATATTTGACTCATCGGTGTTTTGACAGCGAAAATTCCAGAATTCAACTGTTCATTCAGTGTATATAAGGTTTTTGATTAGATTAATTGTCTTTAGATTTCGCACACTGATGAATATCGTATATCAAACATGTATCCATGCAGTGTTGATATTTCTATTTTTTTTTTAATTTAAACCTATATTTCACTCTGTGTTTTCTCCAAGAGCTGTGCTCATCGTGACAGTACTGATTTACAATATTTATGGAGTTTTTAAGGAACAGAAAAAAGTACAAATACAAAAGCACAAGTATTGACGTAAAATAATTATGAAAAGACACTACAACAAGAGGTAAATATATGAAAGGAAAAAGAAGAAAACATTTACTGAAAAAATACATATTATACAATATAATATAATATAATTTGAGAGTAACTTGCTCTATAAAAATCTTTTGGTATCCATTATACATTTTTGGACATATAAAAACAATTTTTGGTTTTGTTTCAGTGTTAGATATGGAGAACCATTTTTATTTATCACACGTATCTGTGTTTTCAACATTGTGAAATAATTTCTTGATTGAAAACATTGTATGTTATATAATATACAGATCACATGTAACACGTGGGCGCTTGGAAATATAAATCCTATCTTTCTTATTGAGTAGAGACATATCGAGTTCAACACTCGAAGACAAATTTCATATCTCCGTGCACTGATGTGTTTTAAAATCTCTATATTATAATAAATTTGTGCGATGTCGACTGAAATAGTTTGTTGCTTTAAAGAGCAGTGTTTGCTTTTCAGGTTTCGAGCCTGAAGCGGTCGTCAGTCGCTACGATAACACTGAAAAATGTTTGACTGCATGTACTTATAGGTGTTTTTAACTTGTGTTTCTGTGTTGTGTCAAGTTGACAACGGCTGGTGTAGGCTCATTTGCATAGTGCCTGGAGCGGTATTCAGTGGATAGAATAACAAAAATAAACAATACACCGGCACAATGGAACACCTTTTTCGTATAACCCACTTTTAACATGCAAATTAGCATATGTGTAAAATAACATGCTAATGAGGTGTGCGTGTAGCAAAATGCTTCAGGGGATAGCGCTCTTAGCTTAAAATAATCAAACAAAACAGCTGAGCTACAAAAACATTTACAGATTTGCTCGAAATCACTTTTATCAATGATTTTCAGTGGCTTGTGGCTCAAGGAAACAAATAAAAGCAAACAGCTACACTCACACCTCATTAGCATGTTATTTTACACATATGCTCATTTGCTTGTTAATTTGAAAAATGGAAGCTAGCGAGTGAACTAGTATAGGCTGCGTCAGTGTTTGATATAAAGGATAGCTAATATAATGAAACTACAAATTTCATTATATTACCTATTGTTAATTTTAAAGTGAATATTAAAAGGACCCATATGGCTTAAAATTAACCTAAAAAAACGTGCGTTTTCGACTAAAATTGTGAATAAACCCTAGAAATGTGAATTGACTAACACGTGTTTTCTAAAACGGTGCCACGATTTCTTTGCTTCCGAATTATAAATTATAAATAACCATTTAAGAAAGGTGGAAAGGCAGAAATGTAGACTAAAATAGCATGCACGTATCACAAGGAGACTGAAATATTAAAATAGATCAAGAAATAGGCAAAAAATGTTGAAAAACTGTCATGAAAACGATCTTGGTTTTGCACGCATCACATGAAAAATGAGAGAAAATATTAAAATATCCAATAGTTCCTTGAAGAAACAACTTATTATTAATTAATATTGAAATAGGAAAAGAAATAGGAAAATAGATATATTGAAAAAACTGGTATAAAAACGATCTTGTTTTTGAGTTGAGAATGTCACAAAAATAACTCAAAAACAAAATAAAAATAAAGTGTTATTTACTTAAGTCCAGTATTTTCGTGGGCTGACTAACTATCAAAAAGAAATTAGGGAAATTGAAGGATTATTTCAAATTGAGACGACGAACTTAAATAGCAACAATTCCGATGTCAATGTTTTGTTGACGTTCGTTATTGTTTCAGCCAAGCGGTGAACACAATAGATCTTGATTCTCAGTTTATCGAGATATTCATATACAGTGGAACCCCGTTAATCCGGCCACCGAAGGGACAGTCCAAAGTGGCCGTATTAACGGGTTGGCCGTATTAAGCGGGTAAATTTTATAGAAAATGTATGGGCATGCATTTCGTCGGGAAGAGCGCGCACAAAGTTGAGGAAAACTTCGTTTATATAGGAGAAACATTGATATGAGTATTTAGCTAGTATTTTTGTAGGTTGACTAACTAATAATCAACCATTCAATATCAAAATTATTATAATTGCGTTATCGTGTGATTCTAAAAACCCATTTGTCAAGCCATTTAAAACCCGAAACTAATGAACTTATTTTGTGGTACTCGTACGTAGGTGCATCCCGTCGTAGGTAATTAGCGCGCGTTAATTAACAACGTCATCAATGACGTCACAATGAGGTCAGCAGCAGCAGTGAAGTAAAAGCGCCTAAGTGGAGGAGATTTAATGGATGCGAAAATTATTACGGAAAATACAAATGGCAGTGTGTGCTCCTTATTCAGTTTGAATATCAATAACGTAAGTATTATGGCGATGTCGTACGGTGTTTCAATATCCATTTATAATTAGCTTACGCGCAGGACTTGAACTCTAAAGATATCGATAGAGTGTTTTATAACGCTCTGTGCAGCCTCTTATCACGATCAATAGCGCACTTTCGATATGTTGGCTTTTCTACTCGGGTCCTTCTTTATGACCTCTCTAGGCATCTCAAAATCGTCTTTGTGAAAGTAAAACATTCAAATGATGTGAATAGACTTTTATGACGTCTTGCAAAGTCTCTCATAATTATGAATCCAAGCAATGATTTTGTCTTTTTGTAAGGATCTTCGGTTAAGCTTCAAGACTCATGGAGCATTATGGAAACTAGCGAGTAAACTAGTATAGGCTGCGTCGGTGTTTGAAATTTGTAACACCTTAAAAAATGTTGACTTAACTTTACTGACGTTTCGCCCTACACCGACGAAGGGCTAAAGCTCGAAACGTCAGTAAAGTTAAGTCAACATTTTTTACGTAATTACAAATTTCATTATATTACCTATCACCAATATAAACAGTTATTTCAATACATTATTTTAACTGCTTTTGACGACCGTCAATATTCAAAAACTTATTTTCTTTCTTTGGAAGAGTATTTCAGCCTTTTTAAAGCAATCTTTGAACACTTTTTAGTTTTAAAATCCGGCGTTCAATAATCGTCATGATAATTTGAGAATAATATAATAATAATATAATAATAATGTTCTTTTCACGATTATCTCATATCCACTTGAGGATAAGGATGTAGATTTCAATAGATTCTTCAATTGACAAGTGGTTCTCTAGTAAAGTGCTTATAAGGCTTCCTCTTCCACTCGAGATTTTAACAAACAATATATACCGTACTATTGAAGTGATGAAGAGCTCTTAGTGACGCACTAATAGGGTATTCTACAACATTAACATCTTTAATTCGCCGACAGTGTTTGAACCGGGGTACTCTCTTAGTCTAAGTGGTAGGGGTGATCGGTGCACCTGTTAGAGTTAAAAATATTCCCTGTGCGTACCTTTTAGGGTCCTTTTAGTTTCTGGCTCGAGCTAGGGTTTGAACTTACGTATACGACATATCTACAATACAATATATTACGTAGATAAAGACTGTTGCATTACAGGGATTATAGTGAGAAATAAACCTAATTTACAATTTATAAACTAATTGATTTATTTTTTAAAAATCTTTTTTTGCCAATTAACTGAAATAATTCAGGATTGATCCAGCTTAATCGTTTTGATAAAAAATATTATGTTCGTATCAAGACATTACAATCTGATTACGTATAGTAACTGCTCTTTCACTCCAACGAAGGGTTTATGGCACTGTGGTGTTTATTTTTATTTTTATATTGGCCATTGAAACACTCCGTTATTACGTAGATAGTATAACTGCTCTTTCACTCCAAGGGCTAAAGCTCTAAACGTCAGTAAAGTACCATTTTTTTCGACGTTACAAATTATATTTTATTATAACGTAGTGATAAATGTGTCTTCGTTTATCGAACAATTAGCCTGCGTGCAGCCGGTTGGTAATTAAACCGGCTGCACGCAGGCTACGAACAATGAGCTGCGAAGTGTTACTTAGATACTGATTTCAACATGACATGGAGGTCTAGCAGAGAAAAAAACTAATATACAGTGGAACCCCGCCTTACGGCCACCCGCTTCTTGCGGCCACCCCCTTATTGCGGCCAGTTTTTTAGGTCCCGACGAAATGCATGCTCATACATTTTCTATAAAATTTACCCGCCACTCCGTTAATACGGCCACTTTGGACTGTCCATTCGGTGGCCGGATTAGCGGGGTTACATTGTACATATATAATTATTTGACACGCACCAAAACGGTTTCATACTCTTCGCCTATCATCATCGTAATCATAACCACCAGCATTACCATCATCATCAAATCACGACCACAATCCATCATCATCATCATCATCATCAATATCACCACCACCATCATCATCAATATCATCACCACCACCATCATCATCAATATCATCACCACCACCACCACCACCATTTTTATCATCAATCAGTCACAATCATCAACATCATCATATCACCACCACCACCACCACCACCACCACCATCATCATCATCATCATCATCAATATCACCACCACCATCATCATCAATATCATCACCACCACCATCATCATCAATATCATCACCACCACCATCATCATCAATATCATCACCACCACCACCACCACCATTTTCATCATCAATCAGTCACAATCATCAACATCATCATATCACCACCACCACCACCACCACCACCACCATCATCATCATCATCATTATCACCACCAAAATCATCATCAATATATCACCACCATTTTTCACGTGACTTATTGTCTCACATGGCTCGGTCGGGACTGGGTACTATGTATCCCGTCAATATCCAGTCAATATGGCGGACAAAGATGGCGGACTGAAGACTGGAGGTTTTTGTGATGTAAACGTGATAGAAATACACAGGATAGATCTCCTTTTCGACATTCAGGATGTTTGTATTTTACGTCGAATATTGTTTCTAATTTGGGTTGTAATGAATTGACTCCAATCGATTGATTACGCAAAACATTGAAAATATTTGGATTTTTGGGATTCTACATGACAACGTGAGCATGTAAAAAAAACATTTGCTAACATTTACACATAGAAATTAGTAGTACGTGATTTGAACCACAACAACATCCAATGTTTGGCTCATTTGAAAAGGACAAAATGATATTTCCGTTGAACCTTGATCAACCATATTTGCTATACAGCTAATTCAAAAGAGGTTGACGGGACGAACGGCGCGGATTGTGATTGGCGATTGCACGACCGAAAGGAACTATGGGACTATGTGTAATACGAATTCCTTTTTATTCGTTTCTAAATTACGCAAACAATGCCTCCACCGTCTAGCGAAACCTTCGAGACACCCATCTAAGGTCATCGCTGAACGGTTTCTTGGTAATTTAGAATGGAATAAGAAGAAATTCGTATTACCCACAGTCCCTTTCGGTCGTGCAATCGCCAATTACCAATCGCCAATCCCAGTTCGTCCCGTCAACCTTTTATGAATTAGGTGTATATGCAGTCACACCTGGAATTCCAAACTGATTGAGATACTGGATATATATTTTGAGATTAAGATTCAATTCAAGATGTTTTTACACTGCGGGTATAAGCTATTTAGAAAGGAATACTTAGGATTCAAAATTGTTTTGACAGTGAACGTGCTGTTTTTTTAACAAGCTTTGCGTAATAAGGCGGTAAAGGGTTACGGCCTTTTTTCAGCAATTAAATCCTCTTTTCCTCAGTTATGTGTTTGTCTCAGAATCCGTGATTGAGATACTGGAAATATATTTTGAAATTAAGATTCAATTTAAGAACGTGCTGTTTTTTTAACAAGCTTTGCGTAATATTAAGGTAAAGGGTTATTGCCTTTCTTCAGCAATTAAATCCTCTTTCCTGGTTATATGTTTATCTGAAATCCGAAGCCAACCATGTTTAGAATATATTTTACAACAAAGGAAAACATTCTGAGCGGAGAGGACGAAGAAAGAGAAGTGTTTTAGGACCAAGATTCAAATATCAAATGCAGTTCTAGTTCCCGGGGGGTGGGGGAGACTCCGGTGAAAAAGTACCGGGGATGCTCGTCGGAAAGATACCGGAAGTTTTTTAAAAAGGGCGTGGCTGCATGAATTTTACCCCCTAAGACATACCACATTAATTGATAATATCAATATACGTATCAGAAGCGAATATCGATACGCTCTTCTCTCCTTTTTCGACACCCTAACAGATACCAGAAATGATAATTTAAAAAAATTCGCATTTGACACCCTAAAAGATACCAAATCGCTGATTATTACCCCTAAGAGATACGACGAGCATCCCCGGTACTTTTTCCCCGTAGTCCCCCCCCCCCCCCCCCCCTCGGGTTCTAGTTCTGTTTCAGCTGGACATAAATGGTTTTAAAGCATATCTCAAATGCTATGAATTGGATTGAATATTGTATTGCTGTGAAAAATAATAATAAGCATTTTCACCTGACAAAATTCAAAGCCGTATAAAACTAGTATCAATAGTTGAAATGTTTTTCTCTTTCAAGCAATATAATTTAAAAATAATAACAAATAATAACAATAATGTATTTGTAAAAGTTAAAAAAAGTAGTCATATTAATGTATTAAGAATAAAGAAAGAAAAAAAAGTGCAGTTCGATATGCCATATTGAAATAACTGAAAGTGCTGTATATTATTATCAGTCTTCTTTGCTAAATAAGGTTCATAAATATATTACGTCTCTGCAGCTTATTTTACGCTGACTGAACTACGTGAGTGTAAAGGCCCGGGCAAACGGCTTCAACATTTGCTTCAACATCTGTTCGATTTTGTTGAATCGCAATGTTGAAGCCGTTTGCCACCCCATTTCAATTAACATTGTTGAAACCGTTTGCCCCCTACGTTCAACATTGTTCAACAACCATTCTACAGCGTACAAGAACAAACTCGAACGAATGTTGAAGCAGTTTGCCCGGGCCTCTAACCTGGTTTAATACCAGAGGTTTAATATTTTCAACTTGCTTTGGCGTTTGTAAATTTGACGGTTTGTTTAGCTACGAGCATAGACGTACAAATAATAAATACAAATAATAGAACAAGGAACCCTCTAGTTTCAGGCTACGTAAGTGTCATATTTGGAAGAACAAAGAACTCAATAGAATTCGATAGGATTTCCTCTATAGTTCATTAGACTAATACCTTCGTTTGTCAAAACGAACAATAGCTTATAAATTTGGACAAAAGCGAGTAAATGTTTTTGAGCAAAGGGAAATTTCCTGTTTAAGATGATTAGTAAGATCAATGTGGTTCGGAACTCCAAGGAATTAGTTTTTGAATGTGAAATGTTTTGGCGCTTGGGTTAAACTGAGATGATTTTCGGTTAAGTTTTTTGTTTGGTTTCTTGTCAAAACGAACAACAGCTTATAAAGTTGGACAAAAGCGAGTAAACGTTTTTGAGCGAAAGGAAATTTTCCTTTTAAGACGATTAGCAGGTTAATGTGGTTCGGAACTCTAAGGAATTAGTGTTTTTGTGTGAAATGCATGCATGTTTTGGCGCGTGGGTGAAACTGCGATGATTTTGGGTTACGGTATTTTGTTTGGTTGCTTAGTTGCCCGTGAGAATATAATAAACGTCTGGAACTTTCAAAAGAAAACACCAATCTATTAGTTTCATTGTAATTTGATCGTTAGTTTATTCAATGGTCCATTTTTCATTTATTCAAGGAATTCTTTTTTTGTGTGTGAAATGTTTTGTCGCGTGGTTGAAACTGCGATGATTCTTGAGTTAAGTGTTTTTTGGTTACTTGCCCGTCTGTGAGCATAGAATGAACGTCTGGAACTTTAAAAAAAAACACCAATCTATTAGTTTTATTGTAATTTGATCGTTAGTTTATTCAACGGTCCATTTGACATTTTGTTCAATCATTTATATATTTGTTAATTGATTCATTCATTCATTCAACTGTTTGTTCATCCACCCATTCATTCTTTTATTTACCCATTCATTCATCCATTCTTTCATTTATTCATTCATTCCACCATTCATTCTTTTATTTACCCATTCATTCATTCATCCATTTATTCATTAATTCTTTCATTTACCCATTCATTCTTTCACTGATTTATTCATTTATTCTACCATTCATTTATCCACCCATGATCAATCCATTTTTCATTTATTCAATCATTATAATTTGTTCACTAATTCATTCATTTATCCACCATTTCGGCTTTCATTTACCCATCCATTTATTCCCTCATTCAACCATTCTATAATTTGCCTATTCGTTTATTCACTCATGTATTCTAGCTCATGCATGATTTTATTCGTATTTGACTTCCAATAGGACGCAGGCGACCAAAACGACGCATTCAGCGACGATAGCAATTCGTGTAAAATCTGTCGCGATCCGTCCATAGACGATGAAATCATCTCGCCGTGTTACTGTACGGGGACAATGTCCCGTGTACACAAGGGATGCTTAGAACAATGGCTGTCAGCTTCAAACAAATCAACCTGTGAAATATGTAGCTTCCAATTTGAAGTCAAACGGAGCCCTAAGAAGTTCAAAGAAGTATGTTGCTTTTTGTTTGTCGTTTGTTTCTTCTCTTATAAGTCTATATATTTTTGTTTGTCTTCTGTTTGTTTCTGATGTTTACTTGCTTGTTTAGTGTTTTGGCTTTTGTCTGTTTTTGTCGTTTGTCTCTTTGTATTTGTTTGTTTCTGTGTCAGTATTGTTTTTCCTTTTAAGTGTTTGTTTTATTTATCTTATATGTTGCTTGTTTAAGGCATAGTCTGGGACCTAAACTCGCCTTAACTCGCAGCGAGTTTGGGCGAGTTAAGGGAAAATCAAAATTTCAATGGTGCGAGTTAAGGCGAGTTAAGGAAAAATCCCATAATTTGGAGTGACACTAAAAGAACATGACATATATGTGTATATTTCAGCTTTGTGAGGCAATTTTCCCTGTGCATTATGACATTGAGCAATTTACTGCGAGCTTGTGCGAGTTTGTGCGGCGAGTTTGCGCGAGTTAAGGTCCCAGACTAGGCCTTTGTTTAATAATAAAGTGAATAACAAGAAGTTTAACTATCAAGTTATTTGTTTGATATTTCGGATAGCCTCCGCTATCCATCATCAGAATTTTTTTAAATGTTTTTGCTGTTGTTTGTTCGTTTAATGTTGTCTATCACCTTAGTTGATAGAAATTCGCTGGTTGTCATAACATAAGTTTTCTTTTTCAGTGGCTAACCCATCGACAAAGTAGAACGGAAAGGCGATACATTGGCGGTGATGTAGCGTGTCTCATTATTCTCACTCCTCTAGTAGCTTCAAGTACATATCTCTGTGGTAAAGGAGCGTATTACTATTTCGACATGGGTCTTGTATGGCTCTCTGTTGGTCTTATAAGCCTTAGCGCTTTTCTATGGTGTGTTTACGTAGTCTGGATGGCGGTAACTTTAAGGTTTCATTACAAGATGTGGCAAGACTGGCAACTCCACAATCAGATGATTCATCTGAGGAACCATCATGCTCATGGCCATGGTGAAACTATTCAGAACGAAGAGAACAGACCCAACAGAATACTCGGAAACATTGAGCAATGCGCTTGAATGGGCCTTTTGCATGCAACGACGTCATTTCTAGTGACCAGAATGCTTTACACTAAATATTTACCAGAGGAAAGTAGGCAAAACATTCTGGTCTTGGTAGTCCTTTATGACGTTACGATGGATGCTTTCATATTTATAAGAAAACTATGTATATCAATATTTCTTTATCATCAGTAAATAAAGTCGTATTCTTGATATGTTAAGTACTCTCTCGTCTACAAACAACGCAGGTTAGAGAGTGCAGTGTGTGTTAGTACGAGTCAGTCACTCAGGACCAGGCATTGTTACGTCTTCAGAGGTTCTTTAACTTCCCTAATTAACAATATTAATTACTCGCCAAATGCGAGGTGAATATGGATGAAGAACACATGCAGACAAAGTCGATAATTCACCGATATTCATCCCAGAGCCTGAGGAGCATTGTTTTAGTATAATTGCAAACTAAGGTGATTATTTCTAAAAAAAAAATAACCAGCCATTTCTAGAGAAAGACTGGAAACGATGTGGGTGTCGATTTTCGAAAAATAGTCAAAATTTCTTTAACGACCTTTAACCAATCCGCGCACGGGATTTTCTATAATTACCTGGGTATGCTTACTAATGCTAGCCTGCGTAAACAGACCCTTATTAGCGCTCGAAACGTCTCTCGCCAAGAGATTGGCTAATAGTAGTCACAGCCAGAGGGAGATTTAACGAGAAATGTTTCATAGTTAACTTGGTCCCGCTGCAAACTGTGCACCACAACACATAATTCTCTCCCGTTGGTGTTCAATTTGTTTCAGTGACGTAATTTGGAGTCATTGGTTTATCGCCTTTAGCTACAGTCTGCGTCAAAATTAGTTACGACACTAAATGTATTCCACACTCACCAAGGCTTCCCTTTTATCGCCCTTCCCGCTGAATGTCGTCTATTTTTTATCGTGTTTTTCTACACGTATTCAAGGCTTTGACGTCTGGCGACCTTTAAATAGCTATTATTGGAAATATTTTTGGGGCAACTTTTTTTTTTTTTTCAAGACATCTTTAAAAGTGCAATAGAAAACGTTTAGGGTCATTTGTATTGTGGGCTTTCAGCTTGTTGAAGTGGAATTGCTTCTTTTGGTGAAGTTAGTCGAATTACATCATAAAAAACGATCAGGTTAATGGTAAATTCTTGTAGACCGTCGGTTTGGCGCAAGCGATTGTTTTCTAAATGTGGATCACTTTGGAGGAAATGACAATGGAAATGACGAAACAAACACACACACACAAAAAGACAAACATACTATAAACAAACACACAAGCAAATAAGGAACAAAGCGAAGATAAACAAACAACCAAGCAAGCAAACAAACAAAAAAGCAATAACAGGAAAAAGGAAATATTTTTCACGTATTTGGGATGGAAAAAACGTTTTTCTGAAAAACATTTTTTACTGTGAATATTATATAGCCAATCAAGTGTGAATTCTCTCCTCATTTCGATTGGAAGCCAGTTCAATGCTACGCGCGCGTCTATATTTCTGCGGTAGAAAAATTCCATTAAAATAAATTATAACAATCCTTTATTAGAACTTTAAAAACATAAATTACTAAAATAAGTTTAAATTGACTACACTTTAATTTAATATAATTATTAAAATAACATCCTAATAGAAAAGCTAGTCTTTCTTGGAGTTTTACACATAAAAATAGTTTAATTTCTAGCATCCAAAAAAGTTAAAACACTTCACACAATTTAATTCTACTTACAAGAACAATATCATGAGGTTTTGCCATAAAAAGTTTGTTTGAATTTTGTCAAAGCTTAAGTACGAAGCTTAGAGTTTTTGGTGGGAAAATAACATTGCAAGATAAAGTGCTTTTGAGTGTAATCACTCGGAAACTAGCTATTTTGGGATTTTTTTGTCTTTTTAAAAACGAAATAAACTTGTGATATTTCTAACAAAATGAAAGGGATTTTGACTTACGAAAATAGCACAAGCTTCCGTCATGAGTAAACAACTTTTATAAAAAGATAAACAATATCTCTCTCTGTCTTTCTAGGTCGTTCTGCCTGTAAGATGGACTAGTTTCTACTTTTAATATTATTACAAGTCATAATACAGACTAGTTATAAAGTCTAATACTGTCATTCCCTGAATAGGTTGTTTTGTTTGTACGATGGACTAGGTTTTACTCTTAATATTATTACAAGTCATTATACAAACTAGTTATAAAGTCTAACACTTTAAGTGTGTTGTTCGTGATCACATGGTTCGGTACAATTACATGACTACACAACCTTTCTGGACGTCTACCTGTTAGAGCAAGTATAAAATGGTTAACAAATATGAATTACACGAGTAAAGGAGAACTTTGATGACAATTGCAAGGGTACTAACCGTAAAAATATGGGCAAAACACAGCCACGATAAATGTATGATATAGTTAGTTATCGATAGTAATAAAAATGGAAGTAATAAAGACAATAACGATGGTGAGAATGATGATGATGATATAATTGACAACAATGAAAATCATAGAAATGATGATAATAATAATAATAATGATAATAAAGATGGTGATGATGATGGAAATGATAATAATTATTGCTAGAATGATGATGATAATAACAATGGCAACAATGAAAATCATAGAAATCAGTTATGATGATAATGGTAATGATGACGATAATGATGATAATGGTAATGATGATAATGGTAATGATGATAATGGTAATGATGATGATAATAATAATGATAATAAAGATGGTGATGATGATGATAATGGTAATGATGACGATAATGATGATAATGGTAATAATGACGATAATGATGATGATAATAATGAGTAAAATAATGATGATAATGGTAATGATGATGATAATGGTAATGATGACGATAATGATGACGATAATGATGATGATAATAATAAGTATAATAATGACTATAATATTAATAATAATGACAGGGTGGGATGATAAAGATATTGAAAGATAAAACATTCATTCTTTTGAATAAATATCTAAAGACCGAATAAAAAAAAGTAACATGGGAGGGGAGGGTGGGGGATAATTTTACAAAAAGGTATATTCCTAAAAGTAAGAAAATTCACAAAATAACTTACATGTTTTCTTCCACGTCCAGAGTCAGTGCGGTCAGTCGAGTACTGCTCGAATACTTTCTGCTCAGAAAGAGTTGCAAGCTCCTGAATAATGAGAAAAGGAAAAATAATAAGGAAAGGAAGGCATTATGTAACTTTAAAATCTAACTTGTAATTCAAAATAATGTACATATAAAACTGAATGATAAAACTGTTTTATTCCCATCCAAATGATCATCATAGAAATTACATTTTCTGTACTGCAGTGTTCATCTTTCTGCAAACTCAGACAATTCAACAGCTAGTTGTAAAATACATTTTTAGCTGCTGCTAATCACTCAGCACCTTTTATGTTTTTTTGATTGATTGCAGCCAAAATAGTATCGGTGAATAATAACTGAGACAGACTCAAAATTATTATTCGCTGATATTCACTGAACCTGAGGTGGATAATTGTTTTAGTAAAAATACAAAAGTGATCATTTCTAAAAGAAAAAATAACCAGCCTCTTTTGAAGAAAAACTGTTCATTTCTTATTTCTAAGAGCGTGCAGAATGCTGTAGGTGATTATCGAGAAATAGTGTGAATTTGTCGACCAAACACTGTGCTGCATGATTTTCAATAATCACTTTTGTATTTATACTAAAATAGTGTGAAGTATAGTTTTTTTTTATAGTTTTTAATTTTGATAGTTCTTTTTAATTCCAAATAAAGTGAGCATTTATCATGTACTGTAGACTTCATTAAGTAGCATGTTATTCAATCTATCCCATTCTTTGACCTCGTTGTCAAACTGACATTTACAGACACACACCTCTCCGCTAGAGTTGAGCAGGATAGTGCGCACTTCATTGCCGCAGCCCCAGGTTGGGATCTGTTTGAAGACGATGTCTGCTGGGGGTTTGTGAGTGCCTCCACCTTGTGCAGCATAGATCTGGAAAATTAATAATAATAATAATAATAATAATAATAATAATAACATTTCATGAGGGAAAGAAAAAAATAATATTTTTAGTAGGGCCCTTATCATTGTATTGTTAAATAAATGAAAACTAGCGAGTTAACTAGTATAGGCTGCGTCAGTGTTTGATATAAGCGATAGGTAATATAATAAAATTTGTGACACCGTAAAAAAAATGTTGACTTAACTTTACTGACTTTTCGGGCTTTAGCCCTTCGAAGTAAAAACTTATTTAAATATGAAATCAATATAATATACATATTTTCATACTTGGTGTGCGTTGTAGGTATGTTTGTGTGTGACTGTACTCACTGTAGTATAACAATGTGATTTCAGGATATATTTTGGTGTAAACTTGTACACAACAGGGTCTTCTAAGTTAACTTGTCTCTGAACGGTAAATCCTCCAAGAGGTTCATCCTGGATAGTGATAGATATAAACAATAAGATAATAATGACACTACCATCACTGGAAAAAAACATTATCAACATTTTCTTAAGCACCATCATCATCAGAATCATCAACATCATCATCACTATCATCATTGTTATCATCATCACCATCAGCATCATGATCAGCAGCAGCAGCATCATATCATCATCACTATCTTTATTATTGTTATCATCATCATCATCACTATCATCACATCACCATCTTTATTATTATCATCATCATCATCATCAGAATCATCATCACATCACCACTCCCATCATAACTATTATCAACATAATCATAATCCAACATCAATCATACACACTAACCTTTTCTCCACTGTTAAAAAGTTTAATAAACTTCCCTTCAGGGTTTGACTCTACTATCTGGATCGGCCCTTCAGCAGTTGTGGTGGTGGTGATGGTAGATTCAGTTTCCTCTGTCCTAGCCCTTTTAGCACCTCGTCGTCTTGAGCTTGCTGTACCTCCACTTCCGTATATTGGCGATGAAGGTGGAGTTATGTTAAGCCTGGATGGGTGATAAAAGAAAAAAAATAAACATATGATTTCTTTATTACCATTATCATTATAATGTATATTATTTTGTATTTACTGTGCGACTACTAAACCAGGGCCACCAAAACATAATTAACCAACCATGATCCAGAATATGAACAGTCGAATCTCTACAAATGTTTATTTTCTGCTTAAAATGTTAATAATTTTCATATATGTGAACAGAATAGATCAAGGATGAATAAGACACATCTTAGCCTGTGAGAACCCTGTACGAGGTTTTGGTTTGATCTCAAAAAATTAACTATTTTGAAATTTGTTCGGGTGGCCCCGCTTTCCATAGTCGCATTGTAATATTTCATGTTAAAAGTGGTTCATATGAAAATGCTCTGTTATGCATATTTGTTTTACATGTACCTGTGCTCCTCTCCTTCAAGCATCTTCCTATATGCAATTATCTCCATATCCAAAGCTACTTTAACACCCATCAGTTCTTCATAATCCTTCAATGCATCATCAATGCTACTCCTTAGGTCACTGATCTCCTTCTCACGGATGATAATGTCCTCATCTGCCTTCTTCTTATCGTTAGCACGCAGGTCTTGTAGATCTGATACCCTTGTGCCAAGAGCTTTGACCTGAACATGAAACAAGGAACAGAATAGCTTTAGATACTCTTCATACATACATGTGTAATTTATTTGGCAACACAGGTTGGCAGATTTACAAGATGATGTGGACCTGCCTGCCATCACAGTTTTAAAGTTTTATTTGAGAGTCATGTTTAATCCTTGAATTAAGATACTACAAACATGACACTAGTCTATTAAGAACAACAGTTACCATGTTTACTCAAATAAGCGCTGACGTGCTTACTTAATTTTTCTCAATCTCACTGGCCCCTTTTTGTTTAGAACTATATAACTCAATGGGCGAGCAGTGAAATATAATTACTTTGAACTGAAGAGTATAGCTATTGGTAAAAATGTATTTCCAATGCTGTTCTAGAGTTACATATTGACATTAAAGTGCGGCGCTTATTTGAGGGCGACGCTTGTTTGGGGCGATGCTTATTCAAGTAAATATGGTAATTAAATTAATTCATTATCATTAAGTCAATCATTATCATCATTAAGTCAATCATATCATCATTAAGTCAATCATTATGATCAGTTAAAGCATGTAGCTTTAATAGAGAACATCCAACGTCGAGCAACCAAATTTATATTAAACTATCCACCCTCCGATGTAAGCTACACAGAAAGACTCAAAACTCTTAATCTACTACCGTTAGAACATAGACGTGATATCATCGACTTGACATTGTTTTACAAGATTAAATCCGAAATCATCGACATAAAAAGTTTTTCCAACCTACTAATTCCGTCTACCTCAAGATACTCTACTCGGAACTTTGACCCTTCGAACTATAGACCTCTTTTACATCACAAACAAAATTACTACCGTAAATCATACTTTCCCAGAACTATAGCTTTGTGGAACAGTCTCCCCTCGAACTTAAAGAACGTTGATAGCCTATCTAATTTCAAAAATCTACTCCAAATTCTGTACTCAAATAAATTAACAACGTATCGGCCACCATAGATTTAAAATATTTTTCTGTTTATATTAATTATTTAAATATTTGTTAACTTTGTTTATTTGATGTTTTACTTTTTTATAGGTTTAAATTGTCAATTGGGATTTTCGTCCTGTAATTTTCACCTGTTCATACAAATATTGTTATGTAATATCTTGTTATGACGAATTCTATTAAACTAAACTATTAAGTCAATCATTATCAGCAGTAAGTCTTGGTCTTGGGCCGGCAGCATGCCTAATGTCATTGTTCTGATTCTCTGATAGACAACTGTTAGGGTCTATCCATCCCTGGACTTGAATCAATCAATCAATCTTTATTGGGTAATAACAGATAAAGATAAAGTCTTTTTTCCAACCTGGCGAGAGAAGGATCTCCGTGGTCTCCCACATTAAAAAGGCTTCAAATTTATAATTTTTTAATATTTTTGAATGTTGTTTTGATAAGGAGTTTATGTTCATACCTTAGCGTGTTCTTGGTTCAACTCAGATCTTAGACTATCCACGGACTGGGAAAGATCTCTGTTTTGTTCTCTCAGCTCTGAGATAGTTTGTGAATCTTTGTCTCTTTGGGTTCTCAATTCCTCATACTAAAGGACAAAAATAAATAAATAAAAAATATCATTTACAACACCAACAAGGGTGCAATGCATTTCAGTCTTGGTATTCACTATTCAACCTTTTATAATAATAATAATAATAATAATAATAATAATAATAATAATAATAATAATAATAATAATAATAATAATAATAATAATAATAATAATAATAATAACAACAACATATTTTGACAAGTTGTACGTTAGAAAACATCTAGACAGTCTAACAAACCTTGGAACTGTATAAGAGCTGTGTTTCTTCTTTAAATCTCTTGCCTTCAACGTCGTAGTCGTCTCTCAATTCCTGCAGCTTGTCTCTCAGAGCTCCCTCATATTTGCTCTTGTAGTCTGTTTCTATGACAACCCTCTTGGATTCCACTGTCTTGAGTTGAGTTCTGATTTCTGTCAATTCCTGTAAATAGAAATATATATTACCATCATAGTAGGTAAACACTTAACTACACCCTAAACATTATCATCCTATCATTGTCACCACCATCATTATTACAACCATCATCTATATCTTCATCATTACAACACAGCAATCAAACAACTACGCACAGGTGAAAAAACAAGTAAAATGATCCAGCACACAAATCTAACATTTGTACAGACCAGAACAATGGAGTGGATGACTTTCATCGCTTTTTTCTCAAAATGTAAACAAAAATTACAAAGGTGTAAATTAACCATAGCTTCACAATATAAATAAGGTTATGTACACGGAAATTCAAGCTTATATATTCAGAGAATTTGTTATAATAATAATAATAATATTTGGTACTTAATATTGCGCATATGATCAACTGCGATTATATGATTGATTATATGATTGACTGCACATTACATTTTCTTATGATAGATGTGAAGGACTTATCGGACTGCTAGAAGCAGTTTACAATGCAAAATTTAGTGCTTGCGTAGTGGTTTGACCGCTGTGTTCATCATTACTGCTATCAACATTATCCAAGTTGCTACCAACATCATTATTGTTTACACTAAATAGTAAGCATCATTGATAATTGTGTAATATAAGTTGAATTAAATCATTATTACTAGTCGGGGTACCCGTGAAAAATTCACTACTTTTCCTAATGCTGGTATTGAAGTTGCTACCAGCATCATCAATGTATAAACTAAATAGTAAGCACCATTCATAATTGTGTAATATAAGTTGAATTAAATTATTATTACTAGTTGGGGTACCCGTGAAAAATTCACTACTTTTCCTAATGCTTGGGCTGCTCTTTGTAATGATTGGGCTCCCTATGTCAATAATAATCCAAGATGGCGGCCGAGGTGAGATCGCTGCAAGACGACTTTGATTTCTAGTTTTGCAAGCAATTCATTTCTCATTCCAATTTACCCACTATTGCACCCACAATTACTTGTTCTTAGCATTTATGGAATTCGTTTGGTGGCACAGTGGAATTGGAATGAGATGTGGACATTTTTTGCTTAGCGTATTATATATATGATTATCATGTATATTATCCCCATACCTTATCGTAAACATTCCTTTTAAAGTTCAGTTCTTCCTTGAGTGACTGCAGCTGATTCTGCAAGTCTACTCTTGTTAGTGTTTCTTGTTCTAAGCTGTATTTAGCAGCATCCAGCATGTCTTTTAGCTCTTTATTCTCGCCTTTAAGCTCATTAACAAGATCCTGTAGATTGCCAACTTCATTTTTTGCATTTGTAAGCTGGTTTTCTACCTCGGCAAGCTGTTTTTTGACATTGTTGAGCTCTTTTTCTGCCTTTTTTCGTCCTGCACTTTCCTTATCAAGTCTGGAAAAAGACATTAATAAAGTTCATTAATAAATATTACTAATATATTGTTGTAAAAATTGATAGTTTTCTTATGGATACGTACATACATACA
This sequence comes from Metridium senile, assembly GCA_949775045.1. Lineage (NCBI taxonomy): Eukaryota > Metazoa > Cnidaria > Anthozoa > Actiniaria > Metridiidae > Metridium > Metridium senile. The sequence continues at coordinate 12,551,032 of OX459109.1, forward strand.
CAAACTTTTATATTTCAGTGTCTAATCGTTCTAGCTCCTAAATGACACTTATTGGGGATACATTATCTCTTGTTTTACTATTATTATTATATGTATAACATTTTATAATTAATAAATATTACTAAAATATTGTTGTAAAAATTGATAGTTTTCACTCTTCTTTTGAATATGGTTGAGTTGTGATAGTCTTGGCTTAGTATTATCCTATATATATACATAAACTTTTATATTAAAGTGTCTAGTCGTTCTAGCACCTAAATGACAGACATATTATCTCTTGTTTACTATTATTATTATATGTATATTATTTTATAATAATTATTATAATTATCATTTTATAATGACAATCATTGTAATCATTTTTGTATGAATACAATGTTCTAAAGAAGTTACTCAACCCACAAAAAAACCTTCACAATTCCAGTTGAAATGAAACAAAGGGGTAGTGGTTTCTTTTGTTTTTAGAACAACAATTTATAGAAATGGATTCAATACAAAGAAAATAATTTTAGGTTCAAAATAGAGTGTGGTAAAAATCTAGAATTTTAGCAAAGAAAACGTGTTTGCTTTCAAATCACATATAATTCATACTTCAAAAAAAAAATACAATTAGTATTCCTCACCAATCAATGTTGTATAGACAGAAATTAACGTAAAGTGAATAGTTTTGCAACTGAGCTTCAAGATACAATGATAAGTATTAATTAAAAGTGTTCGATTTCATAAAATATGAATAATTTCTGAAATATACAAATATCTTTCGATTTCAAACTGTTAGATTTCACGCATAATCCGATCAACGGCATTTAAAAACTTTTGCAAACTTTGCAAGAACCTTCAAATCGGCATTTTTTGTATGTTTGATCATTTGAGCTTCGAATCGTGATAAGCATGATATAGTGCTCTCGAATACCTAATCAAATCAACTGCAGTTTTGCAAGCAGACACGGTTTCGCAGGCACGCTACATATATGCATTTCCACGTGCTGTCCGTTTGCGATTCGTTTCAAGAGCTGCAGCACTTCAATTGTTTATACTTTAAAATATCGTTCTAGATTTAGGGTAGCTGATAGAGTGGCTAGACCTACTTTTGCTTGTATTCCGTGGCAAAGCCAGCGTTCTTGCTATTCTCAATCTGTTCCTTCGCCTTCTCTTTCGCCGTTTCATCAACAAGTCTCCTTGCTTCCGCGAGTTCTGACTCGTACATTCTCTTTACACCGTCTACTTCTCTTTCTACGGATTCAGTGCTAATGGTCATCTCGGCTCGTAGCTTACTATTTTGCTCTTCCAACACTTTCATGCGCTCTATGTAAATCGCCAGGCGGTCGTTCAAGTGCTGTAGTTCCATCTTCTCTTGCGTTCTCGTTATTTTAGACGGCGAAACAAAACTCGACGACCTAGTTCGCGAAGACTCTGGTGTCTGAACTGAAGAACTGGCGGGAGATTTCATAGCGGTAGCCATTTTTTCGAAGTTAAAATCAAAAAAACTTCACAATAATCCTGAGTCTCCTCTCTCTCGCATACACAAACCCAAGCAACTCAACCCCGCGTTTTTTGGCGGTCTTTTTAACCACGTGATTGTAACCAACCAATCATGTAATGTGTACTTTCCGGGTTTCTTTCTTATGTAGATTTTGATTGGCTGTTTGTGTTCGTGACTTTAGAGAAGGCGTGACCTTTTGAAACGTGACTATATGACAGCATGTGGGGCAGATGTCTCGATATTCCTCCACCATGTCCATTGGTTAACAATATTGCCCTCAAGGAATGTGCAGTTGATTCATATTGTGCATTGTAATATGTAGCTGAAACGTTTTGAAAACAAAGTTACCCTTTTAAGTTTGTAATATTCAAAAATATTGATTCAAGTTTTGTAAATATTGATAAAAGTATTGTTTATCTTTTACATTAAACCTGCTCAACATCTGATCACAGACATCTTTATAACGTTATGCTAATTTATAACTTTATGCTAATCATTACTATTTCTCTAATTTTTTTGTTTATTGTTTTTTTTATTGTACTGAAGGGGGATGGCGACAGGAAATTGCAGGAGGGAGGGTTAGGGCTATAATAATGGACCCCTTTTAGTGGTATTCCTGTACAGTGACTCTTTGTTTCAAAACACTTTTTTTGAAAAACATTTACACTATCAAATACACTAAAACATAAAACCTACAAAATTATCACATGTATACCCATATAACATAAATATGTGAATCCCCCTCCCCTCCCCAGGTATAGTACCAAATCAAATTACCACACTTTGTTACTGTAAATTGTGTTACAATTCATTATAATCATCTACACATGCTAACCTTGGATCACCCTCGGTGATTGGCTCATACTTATACATGTATACTAATATTTACACATTTTGCCAGTGGTTCGTACACATGATAATTGTAAAGTGCATTGAGATATATGTGAAATGCATTATGTAAGCACCACATGCATTATACTACATTTTTACCAATTATCATCATCATGAATCATCATCACTTTCACAATAATCATCATCATCATTATTAGCATAAATACAATATGATACTTTTTGCAGAGTAGTTTATTTGATATAACATGGTAATGTGAACGAGGGATATTTTCTAGACATTGATTCCAATTTTCTACACAAAAGTTAATGATCCCTGATCCCAAAAGCTCGCGTATATTGATCCATGTTCCCACAAAAAATGAATCCTGAATTTATTCATATGATCATCCCTCTTCTGTGATCCCTGATTCCAGCTGATTTGGATTATGTGATCCCCGATCCCAGGCATGTAATCCCTTATCCCACATCCCTTGTCACGACCCTGATATTATCTCTGTGAGATTTTGTGAACAGAGAAATACAGATGACCATCTGCATTTAGGGTCAATTAGCAGATTATATAACACTACCACAAAAACCACACTTGCAACAACACTAGATCACAGATCAACAAATATAGCATGCAAAGCAGGAATTCCACTGTTATTATTATTTTTAAGACAAATATAATGATTTTCCTTGCAGGCTAGTTTTAGTGTTAGAAATATTTGATATAATCTTTGTGAGATTTTGTGAACAGAGATATACAGATGAGCATCTGTATTCATGCAGCTACTTATAGGGTCAATTAGCAGATTACATAATACTACCACAAAAACCACACTAGATCACACAACAAATAGCTTGCAAAGCAGGAATTTCAAGTTTTGGAATGAGCAAGAAAGTGGATTTGTCCACTCTTCATTTACCTCTCGTCAAAGCTTGGAATGTCTGCTTTGCAGGCTACACAACCAATAAACTGTTTGATTGGTATAATATATAATGAAATTTGTAACACCATAAAAAATGTTAACTTAACTTTACTGACGTTTCAAGCTTAAGCCCTTCATCAGTGTGAAAGAGCTTTGACAAATTAAGGGCTAAAGCTTGAAACGTCAGTAAAGTTAAGTTAACATTTTTTATGGTGTTACAAATTTCATTACATTACCTATAGTTTATATCAAACATCGACACAGCCTATACTAGTTTACTTCCAAATAAACTTTCTTATGCGCTGGATATCACCACCTTGATATCCAACAAAACAGATCATAGAGAAATAATATAATAATATAATCAAATTATTATAAAACCAACCTAAACAACCTGGACAACTTTGGATAGGATCAGTATGTTATTGATTTAATTTTATCAATAAAAATAAATTTAAAAAAATCATTTGAAATCATAAAAATGTTTGTGAAGACAATATTCATACCATAATCTCACTCCCTAATTTTCTTGAAGTTTTTATTTTTACAAAACAAAAAATAATTTAGCTCTAGCAAACTTACATACTCATATTCATTTTCATACATTATTCTGGTTAGGTAGTTTATCTTAATATATTATCATTATTTTTCCTATTCTTCTTCCAGTTCCACGAGAACTCCCCCACAATCCTTTGGGTGCAGGAATACAACTTCTTTACCGTGAGCCCCAATCTGTAAAAAAAGAATTATTATAATAATTTTATTATTGTAAAATTGTTGGTGTTGTTCGGTCTTGGGAAAGTGTTGGTGCTTTGCTCTAAGTTGTTGCTGCATGATTCCAAATGTGAAAAGAAAAATGGGGCTTCCCCAGCTGGTTTTTGAGATAACCAGATACTGATGAGTAAACCATTTTGATTTTCCCTCATTCATAATTATTGTATGTGTGTATAACTGCATTAACCCTCATTTTTGAGGCTGTTTGGGTCACTATAGATAGCAAAGGAATATTGAAGTTTTGAATGTATTTTCTTCAAGCAAAATTGAACCAAATATAGACAACCTGTTAAAATCCCGGACTTTTCTCATCATGTGACATAACATGGGGTCGACTAGTAATGATATTATTGTAAATGTTACCTTTGGTTCAGGATCAAGCGCTCTGATGTTGTGTGCCTTTAAATCTTTGATAGCTTCATGAATATTTTTGACCTTCAAAACAATAACATTATAACATAATTTGTTACTTGGATATAGGTTAGTATAAATTATAGAGAATAGAATAGAACAGAATAGAATCTAGAATAGAATAGAATAGAATAGAATAGAATAGAATAGAATAGAATAGAATAGAATAGAATAGAATAGAATAGAATAGAATAGAACAGAATAGAATAGAATAGAATCGAATCGAATCGAATCGAATCTAGAATAGAATAGAATAGAATAGAATAGAATCTAGAATAGAATAGAATAGAATCTAGAATAGAATAGAATAGAATAGAATAGAATAGAATAGAATAGAATAGAATAGAATAGAATAGAATAGAATAGAATAGAATAGAGATGAATGGGAGAGGAAGTTATGACTATGATGGAGCATCTAGCCCACCGACTAGTCAAAAGAGACATTAAAATGGATGAATGGATAAAATGGATGATTGATGATGATTATAATAGAAGTTATCAGATACCAGTGGTGGATACAGAAGAGAACAATTTCAAGGGGGGTGACTGTTAACTCATAAGGCCAAAAAGAGGGGAGGGGGACTCCAAGGGGGTACTCCATTTGTCCAAGTGGTAGGGGGGATCGGGTTCAAAATATTTCCTATGCTTACCATTAAGGGTTCTGACTCAAAAATCAGTCAAGTAACATGATTTTGTATCTGTAAGGTTCATTTTAACTCTACTTTGTTGCTAAAGGTAAGCCCCCCCTCTCCCCGGAATTTCCATTTTGGGACAAATGGAGAACCCCCCCCCAAAAAATGGTGAACCCTTTCTGTAACTTCAAACTGTTTTTGAGTAGTTTATAGTATTTTTAATCAAAACATATTCCAATTAATATTTTATTCTCTTATAGAGTGGTTGGTTGATTGTTTAGGAAAATAACAATAAAAGAGATTACCTCAATGCAGACATGATGTATTCCTCCATTCTTGTTCTTGTTCAGAAATCCTGCAATTGGACTCTTGTCTCCTAATGGATGCAGCAGCTTTTATGGAGACAAAACAATATAATTTAATACTGATAACTCGCCATGTATTACAATTAGGTATAAGTATTTCATTCTACCTCTATTTTAGTATTGCCCAGGTTGACAAAGACGGTAGTTACTCCATGTTCTGGCAAGCCCTAAAAATATCCAAATAATATAAATATTTATGAAAATTGTATAACTTTTTTTTAATTAGTTTTGAGAACACCATGCATCCTCCACAATGTAGTTTTTTATTACACTGAGCTTGATTGTAAGTAAATTAATCAAAATGTAGGGGGAAAACATTATCTATTGCTTAAGATTATCATTATAAAATAAATAGAAACTAGTGAGTAAACTGCTAGTACAGACTGTGTCGGTGATTGATATAAAGGATAAGTAAAAGAATGAAATATGTAACCCGCTTCATATTTTATACTTGGTATCTCTCTTAGTCTATCTCTTTTACTCCAGCAAAGGGTTAAAGCTTGAAAATTTATGTCACTTACATGTGGGTCGCTAACATCAGCACCAAAAGCATTTTTGTACATATTTGCTGCTTTATCTAATAAGAAAAATAAAATAGAAAATGAAAAGAAAACCTCTTCAGAAGTTCTTAGTGTGTCTGCATATAATATATTTCCTATGTACCCATGTCACTTTGTGAACCAGCCCCAACTATAACATCATAATAAATCCATTGTCTGGAAATTCTATGAAAACCACTCTAATATACACCTATTTAAAAAATCACTGCCACAGCCAAAGCTACAGTCCACACTCTGAAACCTGCAAAGGATGTTGGTATATATGAACACTTTTTTAAAAAAATTAATTCTTTCATCATCTACCATTTACAGCAACTTGTTATGTAATATAACACAAACATGTACCTCCAATTATGCTATGAATAAATCAATAACAAGAAATGCTGAGATGCTTACAGGCTTTATGGTATGCACTGTAGCTTTGATTGCGACAACGATTTTTCAAATAGGTGTATTTTATGTATGAGCAGTCTTATTTAGAACTCCAAACTTACCTAAATCAGGAACAGCTATAGCAACATGATTTAGCTTGCCAATCTTCCAAAGCTTGTCATTCTAAAATGAGCGATTTATACACTTGATTGTAGTTGTAGTACACAAAAATGTAATTTATTCAATATATCTATAATGATCATATTATGCATTTGAAACATAATAATAATTATATATTCACTTATAAAGTGCAAATATCAATTGGTGAATTTTCAATAATGGATTATTTTTGCACATCAGATTTAATTTTTAAACTTATATTTGTATAAATGTGTATTACAACCTTTCTGTAATAATTATTATCATCCTCGGTAACCCAGGGGTATTCTTCTGTCGCTCGTTTCTCGCTTCCACAACATATACCCCTGGGAACGTAGTCTGTTGGAGCTTGTTCCGGAAGTCAAAATTCAAACTTATTTAACGACTTTCTTTGAATGGTTATCTTGATTTTCATTGGTCGACCTAATAAGGTCGACCAATCAGGAAAGAGCTGAATTTTGACTTCCGGAACAAGCTCCAACAGACTATGTTCCCAGGGGTATATGTTGTGGAAGCGAGAAACGAGCGACAGAAGAATACCCCTGGGTTCCCGAGGATGTAATTATTATTTGACAATGTTTCTTTATTTGCCTATTTTGTATATAATGTATTATAATCCATTGTTATAAATTGCTATAAGGCAAGAAAATACTACAATTAGCCCTGAGATTCTTAGATGAGGTATACTAGTAATTAATCTGGTTCTAATTTATGGATATAGTGTTTCAGCTTTACCAAATGGCATTCAAAGACTGAAACAGCGATGCAATAAAGAAATATAGTCCTTAAATATAACACAATTTCAGTTTTACATTTTAATTAAAACCACTCTAGCAATATATAGTAATAGTAGTACTGTAGTAATATATTAGTACTGTAGCATCTGTAGTACTCTGTAAGCACTGTTGTATATTGTAGTACGGTAGTACTGGACCCGGTTGTTCAAAGCTCGATTAATACTAATCTATATGATTCTATAGGTTTTCTTTAGAGTTAACACTGCTAATCGAAATAAAATAAGATAGAATAAAATGTTTTTCCTATTAATTTATGTGAAAAAAATCGATTGCCTGACATTTAGTTTTTGTGTCGTGTCATATGTACAAAATCTTACCGAACAGCAGTATTTTCGACTCTGTGGCAATATTCTAGTTCTGTTACTTGAAATAACCTTTTTCCTATTAATTTATTTGAAAAAAAATCGATTGCCTGACATTTAGTTTTTGTCAACACTCTGTCAGGCTGCCTGACATTTAGACACTCCGTTTGAGATTCGTTTACCTGCAAAGAATTCGTTGTTGAGAGAGCTCGAACAATCTGCAAAATAACATTGATACTTCAACACAAATTAACCAAAAAATAGACTACAAGTCAAATAATGAGCTATGTTTCTTACTGTGAAATTATTTCTAGGGATAGCTCTCGTAAGGCCTGCACAATTTCGAGCAAAAGTCGACAATAACATCCTAGTGGAAGCCATTTTCTTCTTGCTCCGATGGGGAACTGGGTACGAGTATGTTATGATAACGAGGGTGAGTGGGCAAAACTTGCGCAAAATCTTTTTTTCTATATAATCTTTTTCCTCGTTTATTGCAAGTGTAAAGCTCAAACAGTAGAGTACAAACACTAAAAGTGTGCAACATAAATACCACTAAATACTGCTAAATTATGCAAATTCTTTTGTTCTCTATTGTTTAATCAACACTATTTAGTGGTAAATAGTACAAAGTATTGCACACTTTTTGTGTTTGTACTCTATATCCGCGAGATACTAGTTACTAAATTGTAAACAAAAGCGCTAATTAGAAAACAATAGAAATGGAGTAAAATTGCACAAATTTTCTGGGATATTCCGTTTGCTCTACTAGGTAGAAAAATGCAATAAAACTTGACTGAGAATTTATGCAAACAGATTCCTTCCAGCATTTTCACACTCGCTTTATCAATCCATTCACGTTTTTCAAAACGTTAACAAAACAATAGAATTAGTACTACTTGTTCTCAAACTCAATGCGTGCACTGACCAACAAACATGTAACGATGCAATGAATGTTTAAGATTTTTAATAGCAACATAATTCTATTTGCTATATATGTACAATTCTCGTCGGTCTTAGAGTTTGATCAAAAAAACAAAGACATCTAGTTACAATAGTCACAATACAATTTAGTTACAATATTAATTTGAACAAAGTGAAGTCGGGAATGTCATATGGAATTGCAACACACTTAAAACTAAAAAATTATTTGGCTATTTACAGAATTATTATTATTATCAGTTGATAAATGAGAAATATTTATCGTTCTAAAAAGAATTGTCGACTCTTAAAATAATCTTCTATCTATAAAGTTTAGTTCATGCTTTCTTGGTCATTTTCTTTGGTTTTGGAGTAGTTTTCTTTGCTTTGGGTTTCGCGTCGGCTGTCTTCTTTGGCTTTGCGCTCTTGGTCGTACTACCAGCGACTTTCCCACTAGCAGTCTTTTTAACTTTCTTAACTTCTCCCTCCGTTGTTTTAGAAACTTTCTTTGGGCTTTTGGCGTCCTTGCTCGAAGCTCTTTTGGGCTTTGTTTTAACGTCTTTAGATTTCGCGCTTGTTTTAGTGTCCTTCGACGACGACTTCGTGCTTGCTTTGGCTTTTTTGGCCGGTTTCTCAGCTAGTTCTTTGCTTTTACTCGAAGTTTTCTTAGCTCTTACAGGTTTATCGTCGTCTTCGTCAGGCGAGAGGTTTTCCTTTTCGTCTTTGGATTTCTTTGTTGACGGCTCTTTTAGTGCTTTCTTGGCGGCCTTTTCCTTGGTCTTCTTCGCCTTCTCTGCTTCTTTCTTCACTGTTTGCGATAGTTTAAACGAGCCACTAGCACCTTTGCCTTTCGTTTGGACAAGTCTTTCACTCAGAACTCCTTTCCTAAGAGCAATTTTAACGTGGTTTTCGGCTAGGTCACTCACAGGGAAGTTTGCTTGAATATATTTGACGACAGCTTGCCGAGATGAACCGCCTCGCTCGTTCATTTTTCCTAATGCATCCTCCACCATTAAACTATACTTAGGATGCTGTAATTTTGAGGCTGCCTTTGAAGCTGTGTTTGCTTGTACATCGAGGTCTGAGAGAGCCATCTTGATCGAGTTAGTATGAGTAAAACTTTGTTCTTGACACTAAAGCACTAGAAGAGAGTAAAGCTTCCTTTGCGCACTGCCCTTTTTATACCTGCGTCAGGCAAGGTTTCGCAATTTCACATACCAACAGATCCGCGCAGCGTGCATTGTGAACGCGCAAATACTGTAAATCTCGTGTATTACAACTCTCGTGGCTATGTTTTAACCTTTGTAAAGCTTCAAAAGAGTTTAATTGTCGCGTATGTAAATTGCGCATCGGTGTTTGTAAGAACAACATTTTAAATAGTATGGTCTGCGTCACTGGTTTTGTGGAAATAATGGGAGTAAACAATGTAGTTTGAGAGCGCAAATTACGAACGTTCCGCTGGTCAGTACTTTGTAGAAATGCATCGAAAACATCTGCAAAAGTTTTATTAAAACACCAGTTGTATTAGAATGTATTTTTTGCTCCAGTGTAGTCAAGCAGTAAAAGCTTACAAATAACAAATTATTTTATGAAACATTCCCACCGGGACTACAGTAAAACCCACATAAAAGAACTAGTTGATTAAATTTATGCGGGTTTAAATTACTGAAGTTGTTGCACGTTGCAATTTCAGTATATAGTGTCCTTTCCCCTCCCTTCCCCTCCTATCACCTCCCCTCCCCTCTCAATAACGTTTTAAATAAAAAAGAATCCGAAATATATTGTGAAGGAAGCCATTCTAGTGCCAAAAAGCGCGCGTATTTTTATTGGACGAGAATAATTTGACTGACATCTAAAATTTCGGCGACGATTTTGCCGATTGTAAAGATATCGATTTTCATTTTCACCTTTTTCCTATTTTTTTCCGTGAAAGAATTATCGCCTTATGTGCTAAACTTTATCAATTTGCTTCTAAGTAACTATTGTAAACCATGAACGAAGAGCTAATTGAAGAGCTTTCTCCAAGAGCTGAGATATTTCGCTCAAAACTCATTGAAGATTTTCAACTTCTCGACATGTTGATTGACAAAGGCGGGAGCGAAGTGCCGATGTATTACTCCAACGAAATACTGGGTAAGAATCTTGATATAGCAAAACATAATTTAACTAAAACAATAACTTTGATCAAGAAAAATGACATAAAGCTTTATAACTTTTGAAAGTGGTTATCACGGCCTCGACACTCCATTTTCCCGCCATTTTCACACAAATACTTATTTCAACTTTAACATTGTTTTATAGATGATGCAGTAATGCATAAATTACTTAAAGAAACACCTCAAGGCCTTGTGAAGTTCCAGTTGTACTCCAAGAAAGATGAACAACGTTTTCACGACCGTCGACTCAACAGAGTGAAAAACAAAAACAGTATCCCCCTTGGACCCTGGGCACACACAGTTGTAGTTAGTAAGTATTCCAATCTGTATTTTGTTTTGTGTTTTTGTTTGAAAAAGACGAGATAATACGCTAGAAAATATTGAAAATGAAGAGATCCTCAAACCTTAGTTGAATTCAACATTCAAATGGTTGCCCCAGTATTAACCAATCAAATTGCTGTTTTCGAAAAGTTGATGAGAGCTTGTCATTAATTTAGCCAATCGGATCGATGGATTCAATATAGTATTAGCTATAAAGGGCTCAAAATATTTCACAATAAAATATTTGATGTGATTTTTTTTGCTTTTTCCTGATGTTTCTGTATTTCTTTTTTCTCTTATTTTGTTTTCTTTTTTACTCTTGCTCTTGTAGTGTTGTTTGTTTGTATATGTTTGGTTGTTTTCTTGTTTGTTTGTTTGTTCGTTCCGGTAATTGTTTAGTTTTGTTTATTTATTTAATTCGTCTTTTTAGTTGTTTGTTCGTTCGTTCGTTTGCTTGTCTGTTTATTTGTATGTTCGTTTTTTTGTTTGTTTATTTGTTTGTTCGAATTTGTTCCCTCGTTCGTTCATTTGTTTGTTGGTTTATCTGTTTGGTACCGGTTGTTTGTTGTTCGTTCGTTCGTTCGTTGGTTTTTTGTTTAACTGGTTTGTTTGTTTACTTGTTTGTTTGTTTGTTTGTTTGTTTACTTGTCTGTTTGTCTGTTTGTCTGTTTGTCTGTTTGTCTGTTTGTCTGTTTGTCTGTTTGTCTGTTTGTCTGTTTGTCTGTTTGTCTGTTTGTCTGTTTGTCTGTTTGTTTGTTTACTCATCTGTTTATTTGTTTGTTCGCTTGTTTGATTGTTTGTCTCTTTACTTGTTCGTATAGTTGTTTATCTGTTTATTAGTTTGGTTTTTTTTTTAGATCCACATGTTCAGAATTTTATCATGTTCTTGATAATTGGCAATTCCTTGGTTCTCGGAATACAAGCTGGTAAGGGGAATGCGAAATTGGTGACTCCTTCTCCTTCTCCTTCTCCTTCTCCTTCTCCTTCTCCTTCTCCTTCTCCTTCTCAGTTAATTGATGTTTCTGTTTCAGAGTTATCCCAGTTAGAAGACGAGTCTTTAACACTTATCAAAGTAGCACTTAACGTCTTCGACTACTGTGTACTCACTGTTTTTGTGCTGGAGATTATTATCAAATGGATCGATGAATTCTGGTTGTTCTGGAGCAATGGATGGAATGTGTTTGACTTTTTTGTCACTATTATGGTAAGAGGGCTCTCATTAATGAGTGTATGGGGGGTCGGCAATATTGAGGGGGTTCACGTTATTTTCAGAAGCTATATAGGAGGTGGGGGTACCGGTTGTTACTAATTGTATGTAGCTTTAGTATAATAAGCTTGGCAAACCAGGCAATGGGGGTTGCGTAATATATGGAAAAGACAACAGGTGATCTTGATGACCCCCCCCCCCCCCCCCCCCCCCCCCACCACCATACACTTAGAAATGAAGCCTGGTTTCCATATAATCGCTACGATCGCTGCGATCGCCGAAAATCATGTTTGGCCATCGGAATATTGCTCAGAGCTCAGAGTTCTTTGTGATTAAACAAAATGATTTTGAAAAAATGACACTGATTTTTTTATGTTTAGGTTTATTTCGTCAAATTTAAGCTTCAACCATTAGTCAGCAGTGATATTTTTATTATTTCACAAAACCAAAGCGCCATCATCGTAGCGATTATATGGGAACCAGGCTTAAGTCGAAAATGAGAAAATACCTTTCAGAGAATGCTTATTCTGACATTTTTTTTAGAATGCTGCCATTTTCATTTTGATACTCTTTTATGAAGTGCCAAAAATACACATACAATTTAGCATGTGTACAACAGCCCCCATTCCTCCATTTTCACCCCACTCCTCCATCCCCTCCCCCCCCCTGAATGCTTTAGTTCTGTCAGAAATCGGCGCAATGTAAAAAATGTTTTTTCTTGAAGCAATATTAAATTGCTTCATTTTAAGTCGAAGCTGATTTCCAGCCAATTGCCATATAATAAAATGTATTCTTTGTATGTCATGCCAGTCTGTTGTCCCCGAGGTCATGAAGTTCTGGTCAGGTTCTAAATCTGAGCTGGCAGTTATCGCTGAAAATCTGAGAGTTTTCAGAATTCTACGATCGTTGAAAATGGTATGTTGATATATGCTTGAGTCTCGAAAAGGCCAGTAGCCTACGCAGCGGCTGGGGGGGGGATGTGGGTGGCGAAAGGAACCGCCACGCATATTTGTGAATTAGTTGAAATGTATAAAAATTAAAAAAAAAATATAGCTGATTTTAATTTTACAGGCATATTTTTTAAGTTATAAAACATTGATTGGATTAGCTTCAGCATTTGTATAAAAAAAAAACATTAAAAATCTTTATTTTTTTTACAAAAGTTGAAACATGTTACATATTTGGTTTTAATTTCAGGTATCTCGTTTTGCTCAACTTCGGATTATTGTTTTAACTATTCTGAAAGCGTTCAAGGTATTGTAGAATTAAAAAGAACCCTGACAAACAAATATGTAAACGAACGAACGAATGAACGAACGAACGAACGAACGTACGAACGAACGAACGAACGAACGAACGAACGAACGAACGAACGAACGAACGAACGAACGAACGAACGAACGAACGAACGAACGAACGAACGAACGAACGAACGAACGAACGAACGAACGAACGAACGAACGAACAACGCATTAACGAACGAATGAACGCATTAACAAACGCATTAACGAACGAACGAACGCATTGACGAACGCATTAAAGAACGAACGCATTAACGAACGAGCGAACGAACGCATTAACGAACGAACGAATGAAAAAACCAAACAAATAAACAAACAAACACAAATAGGGATATTTGAAAGCCTACGCTTCGATTCTCGTCGTATATCGTGTTGAAGTTAAACAAAAAACATTCAAAAATGATGTGCCTTTGTTGTTTGATTTGTAGTCCATGGCCTTCATAATGATACTACTGATAACATTCATGTATATCTTTGGTGTGGCTGGGACAGTTATCTTTGATACTTACTCGAAATCCGAACGAACAGACCTCAAATACAAGGAGAGTTTCAGGTATGATGATAATATAACGTTTTTCAACTTACAAGTATTTGGAGAGGGACAATATGAAGGTGAAAAGAAACTTTAGATCGTCTCTGAGTACGTATCATCATCATCATCATCATTATTATTATTATTATTATTGTTATTATTATTATTATTATTATTATTATTATTATTATTATTATTATTATTATTATTATTATTATTATTATTATTATCACCATCTTCATTATCATTGTCACTATCATCATCGTAATCATTATCACTGGTACCATTACCACCATTATCATAATGAATTTAATCACTACATTTATCATCATTGCTATCACTGATCATCATCGTCCGTCAACATTATCGTCATCATTAGTCTGCGTAGCAAGCGTTTCTTTCTTTTTGAGGGGAAAAAAATGTTTTACCCTTTTTGCACTCGTCTTAGGTTTCCAGCGACCACCTCGGTAAGACAGTTTCCCCTTCTTTCCCAAAAAAGAAATGCTTGTTATGCAGGCTATATCATCATCTTCATCATCATTGTTGTGCAGCATGGTCGAGTGGGCAGAGCGTCGGACTCGCAATCCGTTGGTGCCGGGTTCGAGCCCCCGCTCTGTCCACTAGCTGAGACTGTATTTGTCCCGATTTCGATTAGGCCAGTCTCTCTACCATGCTAGTAAATAACCAACTGGTTTGCCTCCTTACCAGTTGGGATTCTTATCTTAGGGCTATTATGAAAACTACCGGATAACCGGTAACTGAATGTAACTACCCTCACAAAATAAAGACTTTTTTTTTCAGTACCCTTGGCAACGCGTTAATAACTCTCTTCCAGTTGTTCACTCTCGATCATTGGTACCAAATACTAAATGATCTTGTCAAAGTAGCTGATGACATCACAGCCAAGATCTACGTCATATTGTGGATATGTATCGGTGCTTTTATTTTCAGGAACATCTTTGCGGGAATTATGGGTAAGCAAGTTTTAATGCCACGCCCTCTTTGTTATCAATCTTCATCAATGTAACTTGGCTGACACGCGCCTAATCTGAATTTCATTTCTTCTCCACAAAAATGAACATGTGAGCCGAGTTGTGTGCAAAATATTCAACGTAGAGGTAGTGAGTGTGTGTTTGAGTCTCCCCAATAAGTAGGGCACGCGTGTCCAGCTAGAAGATTGAGACGTTAAAAATGTGATTTATTTTTTATAATTTATTTTTTAACTTCTGCATTAATTTTTATTGTTGTTCATATTTTAAAGTGTATCTATCCCATGCAAATATAATCTTTTTAACTAAATACTGTGTGCTCTAGTTATGAGAATTTTTTATCCAATATATATACATCATATCATAGTTAATATATCAATGTTTCTTCTAATCTAAGTTGTCATTCGAATGCTCTTCCATAATATAGAATATAATCATCCATATTTGTCATTTAAATACAAAGGATTTCACAAGTATGGGAATATCTCGATAACCGTTTGCAATGGCTGGGCCAATTAACAAACGTCCGGCTTTTTCAGAAGAGCTACACTGATCACAGGCAGCCCAAGCAAATCACTTGTATTCAGTGGATTTTTTTTCGTTTTTTTTAAATAAAATGTTACTAAACTTTAATTTGTTTGTAGTTGTTGTGTGTGCTTTTTGGATGGTTTTTAGCTAGTTTTAAGCCATATTTTTATTTTCTCCCCACTAGTTATATATTCACTGCATACAAATGATTTGCTTGGGCTGCCTGTGCACTGATGAGTTCAATTGTGCCAATTGGGATTAGTAAAAAACATAACTTTTCTATATATTTAGCGAGAAATGTGGATCTGATAATATGTTTCGTTTTAGTAATGAATTTCCAGAACATTCGAAACGACTTCAACAAGCAGGTGAAAGAGCAACAGTTAGCCATTGAAAATGAACAGATGAGACAACATCTAAGTGAAGAACTTGATCGACAGGACAAGCTGCATGAAAGAACAAGGTACAACTCCTGGGAAAGGACGAGGATGCTTATCATAGCTTTTAGGGGGTGAAATTGTTAGTTTGGTAATGCTAAGGGTGTCCGGCAAAAATCGAAATTTAATACTAGAGTCTCTCATCATCACCATATTTCTCATATTTATTTTCATCATCATCATAATTTATCATTATCGTCATATTTATCATCATTATAACCATATCATCATATTTATCATTATTGTCATATCTATCATCATCATTATCATTATCGTCATCATATCTATCATCATGTTTATCATTATCGTCATATCTATCATCATCATTATCGTCATCATTATATCTATCAAAATCATATTTATCATTATCGTCATATCCATCATTATTATTATCGTCATCATCATATTTATCATGATCATATTTATCATTATCGTCATATCTATCATCATCATTATCGTCATCATTATATCTATCAAAATCATATTTATCATTATCGTCATATTTATCATCATCATTATCGTCATCATCATATTTATCATGATCATATTTATCATTATCATCATTACTGTCATATCTATCATCATCATAATCGTCATCACCATATTTATCATCACCATCATATTTATAATCATCATTATCATCATCATATTTATCATCGTTATTCATTATTGCAGACGATCCAGCACTACAGGATATACTCTCTACAACGAAAATGCTGCCAAAGTAGGGGCCGAGACATTACCAACACTGGCCGAGCTGTCTGACCCTGATGATGAAAATAAAACTGACACTAAAAACGAACAAGATAAAGTCGACCCATTTGCTGCCCTGGGATCTCTCATGGCCAAACTGAAGTGAGTGTCTGACGTTATATGTAGCAATTCATTATCAACATCATCATTAAAGAAACAAAAATAGCTCAGTTGGTTAGTACGTGGCTTTTGGAGCGAGAGGTCCCGAGATGGATCCCCAGGGGCTTACTCTTGCTCCCACTTCTTTCCATTCTGTGAAGCTTTCAATTGAATAGATCTAAATACCCGTAAAACAGAGCATTGACGGAGAGAGAGGGAAAGAGCGCATAGTCGGCTCTCTGGGAGACCAGATAACTTCAAGAAGCTGAGGGAACTACCGACTCTAAACATTACTAGTACCACGGATATGCCGGATATTATTACCATAATCATCGTTATCATCAACAGATTGGCCGCGTACTTCTTTGTGATACGTGCACACTTGTTTTATTTGGTTATGATTGGCAAGTTTGTATAGAAATTTGTCAAACGTTTTTAGTAAAGTAACTCTTCTTTAGTTGCTGAGGTCGAAAGCACGATAAAAAAGTTGATGAAATAACTTTAATATGATCACCATCGTCATTACCATCATCATGTTGTTTTCCAGGGAGACCAGGACCAGCCAGACAGCCAATATGGAAGGATTTGCTAGTGTTCAAGATGATTTTAGTGCTGTATCAGATGGTAAAACTAATAAAGATGTCCATAGCCTGCTTTGCAGACTCAAAATATTTGCCAAAAAAATCGAGCGTAAAAAATTGAGTCTGTAAAGCAGTCAAAAAGGCAAAATCAGGATAAAAACGCTTTCAAAAACTATGTATTATAAATTTTACATATTTTATAAACTCCTTTCTGAAGCAAAATACATTTTACAAGAAACTAGCTCATTTTAGTGCAATTTTGCGAAAAAGATTGAACTATTTTTAATTGCACAAATTAAACAAAGTAGATTTTGAAAAATACCATTGAAAGTGTTTCATAAACTACTATAATAATAATAATAATAATGATGATGATGATAATAATTATTTAAATTTATATAGCGCCATTTCCAGGAGCTCGATGGCGCTTTACAAAGATTGTTTAAAAAATAACTCAAATTTCTATAACTACACAACTGTAATTTCTTTATATTTGTATCAGATTGGAATACCACTGTATTTTCAAACCTTGGCATCCTCAAGAACAACCCTGTGGAAACACTATGGCCAAGGGATACTCTTTTTAGGTACAATTTAAAAAAGAAAAGTAAAATATCATTACTATCATTGATAAGATCATTATCACATTGATGACAGGTATTTCCAATTGATGGAGTCTTTGCAAGAAAATATAGCTGAACGACAACAACTATTGAAGTTAGCAGGTATGTGGTATTGCAGATTGAATCATATTACCATACCACAATAATTGCCTAGTCCCCTTCACAGTTCCCTGCGCCATCTTGAAAGGTAACCAGGCCTTTGAGTTGAGTGAGACGAACGTTGAGCTTGCAATGATAGACACATGAATAAGTGTCCGTATGGTGTTAAAAGTTCTCTATCATTGCAAGAACGTTTGTCTCGCTTCAATGCAAAAGTCTGGCTACCTTTTAAGATGGCGCAGGGAACTATGAAGGGGACTTTCTACTAGCTATAACTTTTGTTTAACTTTTTATTCATTTCCACAGCTGATGCTTTGGTCAAGCTTCAAGATTCTTAACATTGATTGATATTGTGGTGCTTTTAAAACGTTTTAAATACATTTTTGATTGGTCAAATCATTGACTACATGTATAAGAAATAACAAATTAATGTAACCCATGGTCACTTACCAGCATGCACTGCACAAAAGACTAAATTTCATGGACCATGAAAATCACTACAGACATTTTGACATGTTGTGATGTGAGTTGGTATTTACATTCTTACTAAATCATTTAGCGTTTGTTCTATTTGTTTTTCATAATACTGCGAATAAACATTCAAATCAAAATAAACAATGCAAAGCATGCTGGGAAGCGACCATGGGTCTTTATGTTGTAATTATTTTTTGGAAAACATTTAACCCTCAAACCTTTATTCATTTAAATCTAACAATTCTAACAACAAAAACCAAAAAACTTATTTCTTTGAAATATTTTAATTTAAATGTAATAAAGATACATAATTGATGTTGTATAAATCTTATGGTGTAATGTTCCTCTTTAGTGGCCCTTCTTGCCTTTAGATGAGGTTGGTTTGGTTATGATAGGTGCGTGAGAAGATGCAGAGATTCTATTCATGTAGTACAGGATGATTGCTGAGAATAAAAAGCTAGAAAACAAAAAGAAAAGAAAATTGTGAATATATTGTAGGTAGGATATAGGATAGAACAGGATAGGACAGGATAGGCTAACATAGGATAGGACAGAATAGAGGATAAGATAGGATAGAACATGACAGTATAGGATATAATGGGTAGGATAGGATATAGGAG
Organism: Metridium senile; assembly: GCA_949775045.1. Classification (NCBI taxonomy): domain Eukaryota; kingdom Metazoa; phylum Cnidaria; class Anthozoa; order Actiniaria; family Metridiidae; genus Metridium; species Metridium senile. Next base: position 12,570,288 of record OX459109.1, read on the forward strand.
AGAAGAGGAGAGATAGAACAGGATAGGACAGGATAGGCTAACATAGGATAGGACAGGATAGAGGATAAGATAGGATAGAACATGACAGTATAGGATATAATGGGTAGGATAGGATATAGGAGAGAAGAGGAGAGATAGAACAGGATAGGACAGGATAGGCTAACATAGGATAGGACAGGATAGAGGATAAGATAGGATAGATTAGGATAGAACATGGTAGTTTTAGGATATAATGGGTAGGATAGGATATAGGAGAGAAGAGGATATGACAGGATAGGATAACATAGGATAGGACATAATGGGTAGGATAGGGAAGAATAGGATAGAGGATAGGAGAGTAGAGTATAGGACATGATAACACAGGATAACAAAGGGTAGGATAGGACAGGATATAGGAAAGTAGATAACAGGACAGGATAACATAGGGTAGGATAGGACAGGATATAGGAAAGTAGAGAACAGGACAGGATAGGCTAACATAGGATAGGACAGGATAGAGGATAAGATAGGATAGATTAGGATAGAACATGACAGTATAGGATATAATGGATAGGATAGGATATAGGAAAGTAGAGAACAGGACAGGATAGGATAACATAGGGTAGGACAGGATAGAGGATAAGATAGGATAGGAGAAAATAGGTAGGATAGGATAGGACAGGATAGAGGATAGGGTATGTAAGGTTGAATAGGATAAAAGGGAGGGGAAAAAGTATATGACACAAAACACCTACCATGTGGTCACACACACTCTATGAACAAGACCAGAGGCAAACATGGCTACTCCAAGGCATGCAATCACTATAAAAAAAAACAAAAAAACAAATTAGTTAGTAGAAACATCAATACAATTAATATCAATCTATTGATTTTCACAAATGAATTGCTTTGATTATTTTACACTGGGAATCGAACCCAGACCATTAGACCAGAAATCTGAACCAGTAACTACTATAGACCATTATGCCTCTCTCTCTTAAGGCCCGTTTACACTAGCAATTTTGTCACTGCGATTTCAATGGCGATTTTATTGCAAATTTATCAACGCAACTTTGAACATGCTCAAAATTTAGTGCAACTTGCTGCGATTTTCTGTCTCCTAAATTCAAGCTTATTTGAAATTGTGGCGACAAAGCTGTAATAAATTCACCATTGAAATCGCCGCTCTTGTCGTGCGACAAAATTGCTAGTGTAAACGGGCCTTTAGTTACTTGTATACCAACCTTCAGGGAACAGCTTGGTTTGGAAGTTCTTTCCAAAGAACATTGTTTCAAAATTACCAACAGCCTGAATATTGTTAAGGGGTACAAACTAACAAATATGAATCTAAATACACCAGCAAAACAATCTTACTGCCCTAAGTAACCTATACATTATAAGTTAATTAGTAATCATATAACATTACTAAAAATTTAAAATGGAAACTAGTGAGTAAACTAGTATAGGCTGCGTCAGTGTTTGATATAAACGATAGGTATTACCTATCGTGAAAATTCAAAACTTTCCCCCTATCTGTTAAAATTGGAGATGTTGTTTTATATTATCATTGTTATTATTTAATCAATATTATGCTTATGATAATGATCATTTTTATTATTTCCATCACCATTACTATTATCATCACCATTATTTCATTTTCTTCATTATTATTATCAATGTAATTATTTATAAGTGTAGTATCGTAACTTTAAACTTTAAAATGTCAAAAATTTCTTTCCATTTAAAAATATTTTTCATAAACGTTTCCCTTTTAGTCAAAACAATAATACCCATCAACAAATGATTGAGCTCCTCGTTACAAAAATATCAATATTGATAACAATAGTCTATTGTTTGATTCAGCTGAGATTTCATCGTAAATCCAAAAGTGCAGATAAGTTTGGAAACTACTCATACAAGAGCAATAATATAACATCTTTTTCGACTCTAGTAAACTTTTAAGGCTTAAGGTATTAAACAAAGGATACAGTTAACAAACATATGAAGATTTGAGCTCCGACGAAACCCCCTAAAATGGTCATCCATTCGCTTGAAGCTAGATTCTGTTTGAACATTTGCATTGAAGCAAATATAATCACAGTAAGCGTAGCGGAGAAGAAACACGATGCAGCTGTAGGGATAGCTGTGGAGAATAACTCATATTAATATTAATGCGATCGCAAAATCAGTTAGCGAGAAATAGGAATAAATTTGAAGCGATAACTTACCCATGTTGAAAAAGAAAGAAACGATTTCAAAGAGGACACCTCAGCTAGTCACTAGTCCTCTCACGGTCGACATTCTTGACAAAGTCCCGGATATTTCAAAATGGCGGACGATTTTGATTGAATTGGCGAAAAACTTTTCTTTCTTTCGGGTCGTTTGTTCGCTGCGTTTATGAACAAAAATGAATAACTATGACGAAAAAGAGATGCGATTTAGACCTAGAAGAGTGACAAATCAGAATATTGTATGGAAACTAAGGCAAAGAGAAACAACAAATGGGCGACCTGGCTGCCATTGGCATCGGGCACGGAGTTTTACTCAAAATGCATTCCCTAATTTTACAATTGTAAACGTTGAAAAACCTCCATGTTTCTTGAGGAAGTTCTCTCCTGATGGAAGATTCTTTGTAGCTTTTTCGCTTGACCAGAGCTCTATAGAAGTATACGAATTTCAAGGCGCCGGAGCTGCAGAGGAGATGCTTGCCAAATCAGGTCGCGACACAGCGAAATGTAGACGGGAGCTGTTTAGTCATTTTTTTAAACAAACGGCTGTGGTGACAGTAGCTACGAATGGGGAGCACTTGAACAGGGAATGTAGTTTATTCACAGATGATGGTCATTATGTTATAGTTGGGTCTGCGTCGTATGTCCCTGAGGACCCCCACCCATACTTCTTCGATATTTATAGGAACAATGAATCGGTGTCACCAAATCCAAGGTCACCCCTTGAAGATTATACCATACATATTGTGGACTTACGCAATGGCTGCCTTAGTGATTCAAGAGCTTTTAAATGTGACAAGGTCTTTCTGAGTCACAATCAAGGGCTGTATTTGTACAGAGACCTGTTGGCCATACTCTCCGTCCAACAACAGACAATTCATATATTTCAAGTTACAAGGGATGGGAAGTTTATTGACGTCAGATCAATTGGACGATTTTGTCAAGAAGATGACGAGCTTGTTTTACAGAATTCTGTGAGTATGGAGACAGAGAATGGACATCCCCCAAGACCTTATCTTGAAACCTGTATAAATGGTCTCAAACATAGGTTACTAGCTCATCTTTATAGGTGTGCTGAAAGGGAAGGGACCCCAGAGGCCTTACGTAGATTCTTTCAACATTTTGAGCAGTTTCGAATGCTCCGAATGTGGAAGATGCAGCTGCTAGATGAAACAACAATACTCATTAAGTACGCCAGTGAAGATGTCGTAACATTACGAGTAGCTGATCCCAACTCTCAGCCATCGTTCTTTGTACTTTATAACATGGAGTCAACAGAAGTGTTAGCAGTCTTTGAAAACACCTCCGAAAAACTCCTAGAACTATTTGAACAATTTTGTGACTCGTTCCGCAATGCAATACTGCATTCTCCGGCACAGTTCACTTGTTCAGCATCGAGTAACATTTATGCGCGTCAAATTCAGCGCCGTTTCAAGCATACTATTATCAATGCTAAATATGGAGGCCATACAGAAGCAGTTAAGCGTCTATTGGCACAGTTGCCGATTAGTTCCCAGTCCTACAGCAGCAGTCCTTATTTAGACTTGTCATTGTTTAGTTATGATGATAAGTGGGTGTCCGTCATGGAGAGACCAAAGGGTTGTGGTGATCATCCAATCAGGTAAAAGGACTGATATTTGTGCACAGTCAGCATATGACCTTATACATTCTTTTGGGCTTCCCACTAGTAACTAAAATACAAACTAGAAGTATTAGTTAAAGAATTTATTAGTGTATGGGGAGGGGGGAGTCGGCAAAATCACCTGTCGTCTTTTTCCAAATATGATGCAACCCCCTTCCTGGTTGGCAAAAACATAACCCCCCTCAATTTGCCAAGTTTATTACTAAAGCTGCATACAACCCCCCTATATTTGGCCAATTTATTACTAAAGCTGCATACAATTCAGTAAAAAAACCTATATAGCTTCTGAAAAAAACGTGATCCCCCTCTCAATATTGCTGACCCCCCCCCCCCCCCCCCATACACTTATAAATGAAAACCCCCTAAGAAACTACAGTAACACAACACATGAGAGAATAAGTCATTCAACATTTCACTATATACCTGAACTGACTGGCCTTTTATTTATTAAAAAATGTCCTACTCTTTGCAACATTGATGACTGCATGAAATCAATGTACAGCAATATGCATTTTTTAACCATGTTAACAGCTGGTTTTTGTTATATTTCAGGTTCTATTCAAGGGATTCTGGACTTCTGAAGTTCAAGATTCATGCAGGATTCCTAGGCAGGCCAACTCCGCCTACAGCACGACGGCTTGTTGCATTTACCTTTCACCCCAATGAACCTTTTGCTATTTCTGTACAGAGGACAAATGCTGAATATGTGGTGAATTTTCACATCAGACACCTGACAATGGGACCTGAACACATGTAATTTGATTTTAAGACACAGTCACTTACCAGCATGCTTTGCATTATTTATTTTGATTCTAGTGTTAAAATTAATTCATTCGCAGTCAGTCTTAATACGAGAAAACAAATACAAAACGATTTTGTAAGAGCTCAAATGCCAACTAACATTATAAAAGCTATCAAAATGTCTGATTGGTGATTTTCATGGTGTACATAAATTCAGTCTTTTGCACAGTGCATGGTGGTAAGCGACAATGGGTCTTTAAACAGTAAACTTTACAGCGCCTTTGAGAATAGTCCGTTTGCATTATAGCGTCATATACCACCAGTACCCGAGGACTTAGACTTGCTACAAGTCCTTCGTCTTCGCGCGCGCCAATAAAAATCACAAGAATCCCAACCGGATTTGCATGTAGGATGAACAAAGTTGTTCTCTCCTGCTTCAACTCATGGAGTAATAATGTGCACGCTTTGGTTGGGCTTCCTGTGTACTCAGTGCATGTGCATTTATATTAGTCTCAAAGCAGTAAATTCAAGAGAGGACGACTTGTAGCAAGTCTACAGAGGGTCAACTGTTCTAGTAATCTCAAGAGGTAATACAAATCTGAATGAGAAATTACATTTGTAAATCGTTCTAGTATTGGTAGTAAAATGATGCCATAATGGAAATTCCCTATAATGCTTTTGTCAACATGAATACTGCAGTTTATGGTGCCGTTTGATTGACAGCAGTCAATGAAAGCCTTTTACATGTTGCCTGATCTTCGATGGTAATGTAATACTCATTTCATTTTACAATTTCGCAAAAGGCACATTTGCACAGGGATAATCTCAGTGATTCTCAATAAATTTAAATGTTTTTTCTTTTGTTTAGTTGTGGTGTTTGCACGTGCTTGGCTTGGAATTTGTGAATATTTTTACAACATATCAGGGTTTAGCCTGTGCAAATGCCCCTTAGATAACGTACTAGATAACGTGAAACAAGAGTATTTTGAAAGGCACCGTAAGGATGTTTCATTTTGTCTTTTCTTATTTTTCTGGTGCTACAAATCACTTGATTGAACTTCAATATGCGAGGTGTGGGATTGCAGAAAATATTGCAAAGTAAAACATTTCTTTCAAAAAAACCCAAACTATTTCCCTGCTTTGCATAAAGTTTCTGCAATCCCAGCCAGGTGTCTTAATAATTAAGATAAAAGATTACATGACAAGCATTAACAAGGTCTATTGGTTTATTGTCTTTTGAATGAAGTCATTCACAACACTGGTGGGTGTAAAAATCGAACGTTTATTTTTGTAAGGGAAGACTTAAAAACTGTACAGCTGGAAAGATTATTACTTAATAAAAGAGAATAAGAGACTTGTAAATTATTGTAAATCTTTTGAAGATAATATAATCGACTATTTAAAAAAAAATTATGTATATTTAAATCATATCATGTTCTAGAACAAATCATCACTCTGATCTTACATTCTAGAACAGAACACTACTATAATCATAAATTTAATCTCTGATAAGATCAACCATCTGGGAAAAACCATCACATCACTTTGATCATTCCAGAACTAGTTAATTTTGATCAAACATTCTAGAATGAGTTACTGTTTGATCATACATTCTTTTTGATCGTGCATTTCAGAATGAATCATCATTGCGATGCAATATTCCAGAATGAATCTTCCCTCAATAAAGTGTCCAGTTGATTGACACCTCCAGATACGATCTCCTTTTCTTTTGGAGTTAATTCTCTCATGTGAGACATGTGATCACTCAGTCGTCTTTTTCTTTTCATGTAACTTAAAGGCAAATCTAAATGACTTGATTTTTTCTTTAATCGTGGAAGAGTGTTAGTGAATCCAGATGGAGTTTTGTGGAATGATCTTTGTGTACTTAGGTGAAATCTAGAAGATGGAGTAGTGGTGCTTCTGTTGGATGGTGTCTTTACGTTGTCTTCTTCTGTTGAAAGATTATTATCAAAAACATGAGTTACTGCTGTTTGCATAATATTTAGTATGGGTTTAACCAGACTAAATAGGGAATTTGGTCAACAGGCCACTAGGAGAAGCTTACAAAGTGTTAAACAGTCACACAAGTGGGTGGTGCTTTTGGTAGCCTGTTGGCCAATTCCCAATGAGTTTAGTCTGATAGAAAGTGCAATAACAATGATGATGATGATTATGGTAGTGACTTTCATTTACTTTCAAACTTCTGCCATACCCCCAGTACTACTATTTCTACAGATATAATAACCAAGATGATGATGATAATGACAAAGATGATACTGATGTCAAAAACAGTGATGATGATTTGATAACGAAGATGATGACAAAGATGATGATGCCAGACAATGATGATGACAAAGACGAAGATGGTGACAAAGACAAAGATGATGATGATGACAAAGAAGAAAATGATGACAAAGATGATGATGACAAAGATGATGACAAAGACAATGATAATGACAAATGATAAAGATGATGTTGACAAAGATGATGATGACAAGGATGACAACAGACAAAGATGATGACAAAGATGACAACAGACAAAGATGATTATGACAGAGATGACGACAGACAAAGATGATGACAAAGATGCTTATGATGGTAACTGATAAAGAGATGATATTGTCACAACTATATGAATGATAACAATGACGACGGAATGTTTCCCATAACTAACCATCTAGTGCCAAGTCTAGTAATAATGATTTGTTTCTTTTCTTGTTCTTTTGGGGTGTCGCAGTCTTCTTTTCAATCCATGACAACAAGCCATCCATGTTGTCTTTCTGTTTGGCATCACTTTCAGAATCACTGCTAAACATCTGTAGAGTACCTACATGTAATAAAAACAATGTTGAAATAAGGATGATCACTCAACCAAAATATCAAAAGTAGGCTATTGGTTGCCATTGTTTTACAGTGAGGATACTTGAACCGTGAAGACTTTTTTCATGTTATTATTTTCTGAACCTTCTACTGCTTCAAAATCTCTTAAAATGAAGCAGTGAGTTGAAATACACTAAGTGTAACAAAAAAACTCAAAGTGTTCACAGTTTGAGTGTCCTAATGCAATAGACCTCTTTACCTCCGTATGCAAATTGCCCATTTCAGACCATGTGTCATTCCCTTGAGAATTGTTCTTTTATGATGAACGTGTTATATCATTTACATATGAAACAATTCCCAAGGGTAGCATCACATGATCTAAAATAGGACAACAAACAAGGAAGGTAAAGAGGTCTATTGGTGTTTTTGTCAGCTTATGATATATCCCTTTTACCTTGTTGTTGTGATTGTTCCTGTGATAAAGGAGTATCATTTTGTTGCACATCCAATGTTGATTCATGTTCTTCATTGCCTGCATTACCACTGTCTTTGCTGTGATGTGATTTGTGTTTTTTACTAGGTGATAAAGACTCCAAAGTATTTTCATTACTTTCATTTTCCATTGTTTGAACATCTTTATGTTTGTGTTTCTTTGATTTCTTTGTCATTGAGGAAATTCCTGCATCTTGTTCTCTTGATGGTTTAGAAGGAGCGGTGTCCTCGGTTTCAACAACAGAGGTATTTTCATCATCATCTTGAAGTTTTTGTTGCTTTTTCTTTTTTGTTGCACTACTTAGTTTAGTTATTTTATTGTCTTTCACATTTGTCTGGCTTTCTGGCTGGTAATCTGGTAAAATGTCATCCTTTCCAGTTTCATTTGAACACTTCTTCTTTTTCTTCTTCTTCTTTGTTCCCATCTCTTGCAGTTGTGAGAAGCTGCTTGGTAAGTTCTCAGATTCCTCAACAAGCCCTGAAAAATTTAAACCTGAAAATGTGTCTTCTACCTCTTGGACAGTTTTGGAATTTTTAGATTTCTTTGTTCTTTCATTCATGTTAATGTCTTCATTTTTATTTTGATTGACATTATCTTGTGGTTCAGCTGTATTTTCCTTCTTCTTTTTTTTCTTTTTCTTTGACTTGCTTTCTGTATTATCGCTTTCCTTTTCTGCTGTATCAACAATATTACTATGGTCATTATCAACAGTTTCAGGTGGTTTTATGATTTCTTCACCAAGAACAACTTGTGATTCACTATCAGTGTCTGCCCTTTTCTTCCTTTTCTTCTTACTCCGTTCATCCTTTCCCACTGTTTCAATAATATGACTTTGTTCATCATTGGTGACATTATCACCAGTTCCAGGTGGTTTTATGTTTTCTTCACCAAGAACAAATTGAGATTCACTTTCAGAGTCTGTCCTTTTCTTCCTTTTCTTCTTACTCCGTTCATCCTTTCCCACTGTTTCAATAATATGACTTTGTTCATCATTGGTGATATTATCATCACTTCCAAGTGGTTTTATCATTTCCTTATCAAGAACACCTTGAGGTTCATTATCGGTGTCCCTCATTTTCTTCCTTTTCTTCTTCTTAATCTGTCCACTCTCTCCCTCTTCACTAGCAGTTTTCTCCAAGACTGTTGTTGGTGTTTCCGAAATGGGATCTTTTGTCTTTTTCTTTTTTTTCTTGCTTTTGTCAGATTCTACCTCATTAACATCAGTCTCCTCACCATTTTTGTAAGATTGTTCATCATGAGAAACATTTGTTTCCTCAACACTTTTGTGCTTTTTCTTGTGTTTTCTGGATTCAGAACTTGATAAATGATCCTCTGTTTCCAATGCAGTAAGAGTTTTGTTGGTATTTTCCATGGTATTCTGTCTGTCCTTGTCTTTGTTTTTCTTCTTCTTCTTTTTGGAAGAATGTTCAGCACTTTCATCTTCTTGATTACTTTTATTCCCATCCAAACTTTTGTTCAATGTCACAATGCTATCTCTTTTGTTACATTCCTCAAGTCTTTCCAAATCTTTGTCCAGTGTTAAATTCTCTACCTCTTTTTCTGCTGTTTTCTCACCAATGATTTGTTTTGATTTCTTCTTGTGTTTCTTCTTGGAACCAAGTTCAACATTGTCATCCTCTTTCTCCCTTCTGTTATTTCTTTCCAAATCTTTGTCTTGAGTTAAACTTTCTACCTCTTTGTCTGTTGTTTTTTCATCAATGAGTTGCCCTGATTTCTTTTTATGTTTCTTCTTTGAACTGTGTTCAAAGTTTTCATCCCGTTTCTCACTTTTGTTCTTTACTTCCAAGTCTTTGTCCTGAGTAAAATTCTCTACCTCTTTTTCTGCTATTTGTTTTGATTTCTTCTTCTTGTGTTTCTTCTTTGAACCAAGTTCAAAGTTTTCATTCTGTTTCCCCCTGCTGTTATTTACTTCCAAGTCTTTGTCCTGAGTTAAATTATCTACCTCTTCGTCTGCTGTTTTGTCACCAATGATTTGTTTTGATTTCTTCTTATGTTTCTTCTTTGAACCAAATTCAACATTTTCAGCTTGTTTCTCACTTCTGTTCTCATTTTCTCCTGTGATGTTATCTTTGTCTACTCTTTTCTTCTTTTTGGGAGATGCTTCAATAACTTTATCATTACTTTCCGTTTCCTTTGCAGTTGTAGTGTCACTACTATGACTGGCAGTCTTCCTCTTCATTGGTGATTGTTCAACACTATCCCTGCGTTTACTTTTACTCAAATTACTCTTCCCAGGATTCTCAGTCAAATTACTTCTCTCTTTAGTCACTGAACTTGTACTGTGTTGTTTATCAAGTGATTCTGGACTTAGAGACTGTAATGGGTTGTCGGCATTTGAATCTGTTATATTCATGTTGTTTTGTGAATCATCCATGTAATTTTCCTTCCGCAAAACTGTGTTCTCATGAGCTTCTTTGTCTTGAGAAGGTTCCCGAGAAGGTTCCTTATCAGTCTCAGTGTTGTCTCCCTTGTTCTTTGTAGGTTCATCACTTGAAGTGTTCTCATTTTTATCTTTATTTCTCTTTCGCATCAATTTCCTTAATGGGGAATTGAAAAGTGAATTTACATTGACAACAAGTTTCATTTTAGTTTTGTTACTATTTGCACTGGTTGCTGATGGTCCAGTCTGTGTATGTTTGGTTGCATCATTATTTGGGTTGGTTTCGTCTTCACTGTCTGACGAGGATGAATCTGAATCAGCAGACCTTTTTGAAGCATTTTTTGCAGACAAACTCTTTGACTTTTTTCCTTGTTTTGTGTTGGAAGTGCTTGTCTTTTTAGGTAAAGCTTTAGGTGGCAGGTTTTCACATTCACTATCTGAGCTAGTGGAATCTGAATCAGACTTATTTGAAGTTTGTTTACTTCGTTTTGTAGCCAAAGCTTTTGTTTTCTTGCCTTGTTTCATGCCTAGAGTACTTGTACTTGGAATGTTATCTTTGGTTTTAGATTTTTGGTTTTCTTCTTCACTATCAGTAGTGCGCAAATAGTCTGAGTCTGATAATGGTGAGTCATCACTGGTATTGTTTGGAGCTGTCTTTGGTTTGGCACTGGTCACAGACATGGTCTTTTGGGGTAGTTTTTTAGGTGTTTGTGTTTTCAAATCTTCCCTGTTCTTTCGTAATGTTATTGGAGTGTTCTTCTTAGCCAATGTACTTGGAGTTTTTTTGGAATCTTTCTTAGGTGTGTTTTCGTGATAAGTGTCTGAAGAAGAGGAATCTGAGTCAGTCTTGGAATTACCTTTGGCATTGATTCCTGATATAGTAGGTAAAGTGTTTGATATATTGTCTTGTTTGCTGCCTGACGTGCTTGCAGTTTTCTTGGGTGTTTTTTCTTGATCACTATCTGAGGTATACGAATCTGAATCTGACTTGAAATTATCTTTAGTATTGGTAGTAGTTTTTGATTGTGATATCTTTTCTTGCTTGCTGTCTTGAATACTTGTAGTTTTACTTGCATCTTTCTTTGGTGTGTTTTCAAGGCTTTCATATGTGGTTGAATCAGAATCAGACTTGAAACTATCTTTATCATTGTTACTAGTCTTAGTTTGTGAAATCTTTTCTTGCTTGCTGTTTGGAATGCTTGTAGTTTTACTTGCGTCTATCTTTGGTGTGTTTTCAAGGCTTTCATAGGTGGTAGAATCAGAATCAGACTTGAAACTATCTTTATCATTGTTACTAGTCTTAGTTGGTGATATTTTTTCTTGTGTGTTGTGTAATATGCTTGCAGTTTTCTCTTTCTTTGGTGCGTTTTCGTGATCACTATCAGACATGGAAGAATCAGAATCTGACTTAGAACCACTCTTGGGATTGTTACTAACTTTTGTAGGTGAAGATTTTGAGTTTTTCTGTTGCTTGCTGTCTGACATGCTTCGATTTTTTTGTGCATTAGATTCATCATCATTTGTGGAAGAATCGGAATCTGAGTTGGAACCACCTTTGGTATTGTTATCAGTTTTAGTAGGTAGACTCTCCAATTTGCCTCCATTATCAGTGTCTTCAAATCTTACACTTTTGTTCACATCTTGTTTTGGTTGATTTTCTTGCTCACTATCAGAACTAGACAAATCTGAATCAGATTCCTTTGAAGCTCTAACTTTCGTAGGCACTGTCTTTGACGTTGCTCCTTTTTTTGTACTTGGAGAGCTGATATTTTTGCATGGTCCGCTCTCCTCTTCACTGTCGGTTGTATGCAAATCATCTGAATCAGATTGCGACACTACATTATTGGCAGTCTTTTGTGGTACCTTAGCTTTATTTCCTTTCATATTTCCTACAGTCTCTTGTACAGTTTTATTGGGTTGTGTTGCCTGTTCACTCTCAGACATTGACATTGAATCAAAATTAAGTTTCTTAGCAATTTCTTGATCATACTGAGTAAGATGTTGTTTTTCAAGTTCACTTTCTGTAGAGCTGCCCATATCTTGGTCCAATTCAGATTCATTGTTAAACAAGTTGTTTGATAACTGTGATAGCTGGTTATCTTCATTCAGTGTATCATCATTAGCCATTGAGTGTTCATTTTGTAAAGATGTTGTGTCCATTGTGGCTGATTCTTTGTGGCTATGAGTGTTTCCATGGCTACTCAGTGTATTTTTTAGTTTATTGTTGGTGTTCTGCTCTGTGACGTTTTTGTGATGATCTTTTGAACTTGCATCACTGGTATTAGTATTTTTTTGTTTTTCATGATGATTGTTATTCCGATCTGCAATTGACTTGTTGTGAATATTTGTGGTAGCATTTTGTTTTCTTTGAACATCAATTCTTTCTGGAGATGCTGACGTAGACTCTTCACTGCTGTTTTGCGCCTCATCCACTATTGGTTCATTACAACTTCTTGAGCTTTTATTGTGTTGATTTTGGACGTCAATCTGTTCTGTACTAGAATCATGATGACTGTTTCTTGACTCATTTGTTAATACTTCATCATGTCTCCTTGGGCTTTCAGTTTGTTGATTTTGGACAGAAGAATAATTCTCATGATTGTTTTGTGTCTCACTATCAGGTGTTTTATTTTTTGACTTAGTACTGTCTTCTGAAGGTTTATGTATGAAAGGTCTTTTATCTTCATCGTCATTGTGATCCAAGATTTCTGTAGACCCACAGCTTTTATCATCTTCATTGTCATCATGTAGAGGTTTTTCTTTGTAAATGGCGGATGGTTTGCTACGGCATCTTCCAGGTAGTTCTGAATTGAAACAGAAAAGAAATATTATTTTTAAAGAGGTATAAATTAAACAAATATATCAAATTCATAAATATTTGGAATCAAAGGTAGTAAAGTGGTGAGCATTCCTGCCTGTCAAAAAGGAGAACTGGGTTGAAAAAAAAAAACACATAAAAGAGCGACGTACAGGATTGAGAAAGATTACACAAAGTATCAAATTTCTTTAGAAAACAACAAACAATTTGCTAATTTGGATCATTTGAATAACATTTCTGCAATCCCACATCTTGGTAACAAATAAACAAACAGCAAACAAACTAACAATCAAATTAACTAACAAACAAACTAACTAACAAACAAACACACTACCTATCACCTGATGAAGACTCACAATAGCAGACAATATATCATGGTCTAAACCGTCAACATTTAACAAATAACTTCTACTAAACAAACAAACAAACAAACAAACAAACAAAAAAGAACAAGCCTACATATAACTAACTTTCTGACATTCATTTCAAAAAGTAAGATATAGCACATTTAACTTTATTTTAATCAATTTTAGGTTTAAAAACGTTTATAATTTATCATAGTACCATTTGTATTGTTGTGACTGTCTCCTTTACAAGTGTCATCAATCTTCCCTCTACCACTTCTTGTCTTTCTGTAACTACAATGTGATGTTGTGTCTACATTTGTACAACCTCCTTTAGTACAAAAATAAGGAAGAACCATTGTACAAGAAAGCAGATTAGATTCTTTAAGTACCCCTCCGCTGAAACTAGCATCGCTAGGGTCACTATCATAGTATATAACTTTATCATCTGTAACATCAACAACACTGTACACCTTTGAAGCTGTTTCTGGTTCAACTCCATCATCATTACTATCAAAGTCACTTTCTGCCCTACATGAATGTTCTGATTCTTCAAGGTTACTGTCACTCTCGACCAACCAATTAGCAACTTTATTCACCGATTTCTCGATAGCTTGCCGTCGTTTTGGGTAGCGGAATTCTTTTGATTGTAACATTGTTTGAAACGTAGGAGATTTGAAAACTACTTCTGAGATTGAGCTGCCCTGTTGGGAGACATTAGATGTACTATCGCTAGGTCGATTTCTCTCATCTTCTGCTAAACTGTCATCTACTGATTTTGTTCTTGATGACTTACGCTGTTTGCGTTTCTCCATTTGCTTTTCAAGTCTCTTCGTTGTAGGATTATCTTTGAAAACTTCATCTTTCTCCTTAGCATTGTCAGCTGCAAATGCAATATTCTCCTTGGCAGAGCTTCCCCTTGTTAATTGAATGTCTGTAGAATTGTCATGATTATTATTATTGTTAGAATTAGTTTTGTCAGGGCTGCAATCATCATTTGCATCAACTGTTACAGTATTCTGACAATCATTTGCTAATGGTACAACACTTGTTTCCTGGGATTCATAATTTACAACAAGTTCACCTTCTGAATCTAAACCTCCATGTTTAGCTTGACTCTGTACAGTGTACTCTTCTGACATTCTTAGCTGACTGTCTTCTTCAACAACATGTTCACCATCATCTCTGTTCTCAACTGTAGCATTCAATCCTTGTTCAGTTTTGTCATTCTCTACAGTATCCTCAAAGGAACATTCAACTCCATTTGTCAATCTTCTCTCAGCACTACGCAAGCATTGATGTTTGATATTACTAACATCATTATTATTAAATTCTAAAGTATATTCATCATCATCATCCTGGCCATCACTGTTTGCACAGCCCTTTGCTTGGTTTAAAGGCTGAGCTGTTTCCTGGGATGCACGGGGATCTGTATCGTCTTGATTGTTGGTTGCGTTATTTTGCAAGCATGATGGATCAATGTACTCTTTGCTTGTAGATTCTATGGATCTAAAGGTAGGTATGTGTCCTATAACAAAGATTTTAATCTATCAATGTTGGGAATTTTCTATCTATTTCTATCTATATATTTTATCAGCTAATTAAGTTATCGCTTAATGTCCATTTAAACACTGCGACACAAATACATTAACACCACATTTGCTGAAAGAAAAATTTGCACTTTCAATTTGAACACTGGCAAAAAACACAGGCATGAAACATCATCCAGGGTTCTTGCTGATGTCAGTAAACAAAATCTAAGGAGTTTTCAAGTAGTTTTCAAGGACCAAAAAGTAATTTTAAGCACTTTTTGCGGGTAAAGTCGTTTTGGATGGTCGTTCCCAGTACCCCTCAATACATGCAGGAATACCTGTCGGATAATTCCTTTGCGATTTTAATTAATCTTGCTAAACTTATTTTACGAAAATGATGTACAATACTATAACTTTTAGTTAACTTTCATTTGCAATACTAGAATTTTTACCCTACTTTAGCTAGAATTAAGGAGTTTTTAAGGAGTTTTGGCTGGTTTTCTAAAATTCAAGGCCTTTTTAAGTGCCCTTAAAAACGTAAATCAAATCTAAGGAGTTTTCAAGGAGTTTAAGGAGTAGCACGAACCCTGATCATCAGCAGTTATCACTAGCTTTTTTAACAACAACAACAACAACAACAATCATTCTTTATTTGCACACATTATTTTACAATTATACATCCACAGCCACCCAGGCTTAAAAATATCAATAAAAAAAAAACATCACACAGCCTTTTTGAGTACCCAATAATTACTAAAAAAACATTTAACAAACTGAATGTTATACAATTAAAATATTAACTTACTGTCTGAGTATGAGAGTACAACTTCTTGCTCTTTTAACAATCGCCCAACAGTATATATTTCTGGTAACTCAAATCCATTGGAATTTCGAACTGATGTTATCTCCCTATAATTACAAAATGATTGATATATTAATGATAACTTGTGTTTGATCATCATTTTGATCATAATCATCATGAGTATTATCATCATGAGCATTATCAATGATCAATATCACACCACTGCCATCATTATTTTGACCAACACACATCATCATCACACACATTATCATAATCACACACATCATCATCATCATAATCACAAAAAACACACATCATCATCATCATCATAATCACACACATCATCATCATCACCATCATCACACACATCATCATCATAATCACACACATCATCATCATAATCACACACATCATCATCATCATAATTATATCCTGCTTATCAAATCATAAATTATCACTATCATTAGTGCAAACGTTATTCACTATAATAATATTCAGCATAATCTGGACATCATCAGCAAAACATCCAGCTATTATATTGAAATTTAACTTTGCAATTTATTCAATCGAATATACCTCATTGACATCTAGACTCATATTTAGACTTCACACAACAGACTTGTGTGCCAAACTATTTACTATAAATCTGAATACGTTGTGTACGACTCAAAGAGCGTTTCCAATAACAAACACTGTATTATATTCTGTCTCAGTTGTAGCCGTTTCTAATATGTACATAAATCAATAAATTTTCTGATAGATGAAACATCAACGCTGAAGAGCGCAACGAACAAGCAGACTTCTTTGTCATGCAAATCGATTTAACGATGTAAACAAAAACAATCATACCTCACAAATATTGAAGATGTTCATTAGACACTCATTATTTAGTCAATTTTGTTGTGTTTGATTATTGTGGTGGTGCAAATTAGCTTTGACATGCTATCAGCTCACCTTACTTCACGCGAAAGTACTAGGCATGCAACTCTGGCTATCTCCGACTTCAGCTCTTTTATCGTATTTTCATTCTTTGTGAGAACCTTACAAGGTGGAAAACAGGTCAGTAAGGTGTGAAACTAAGCTACAATGTCATAATAACTCACCAAGAATCTGTATTTCTCGTCTAAATTTACTCTCAAAACCAGGTCTTGCTGTTGCATCGTAAACACAACGTGGTCTGATAAGGATCTACTCTGATGGGGTAAACCCGCTGACAGGTGATACGAGTTTTCCCGCGTAACCAGTGGCGGGAAAATGGCGCGCGTACGCAAAATACGGAATTCGAAATAAAAATAAGTTGAAACAACAATAAAATTAAATATAAAGAAATACAAATATCTGTTTAACAACAATAACAAAGCAATTAGGTGATTGGCGATCATAGTAAAGCAGATATTCTCATATTCATTTTTTTCTTTTGCTGCCTGAACTCTTTTCAGAGATACTAAAGCTTTTCTCAGCAAACAACTTCAAAAAAAATAAAAATAAAAAAACCTTCAAAATGGCTTTACTGTATCCCGGGGGGGGGGGGGGGGGGGGGTACTCCCTTATATTTACTATACGGGGACGTTCCGCCAAATAGGGTATGGTTTTTTGTCTTGGCGTCTTGAATAGGGTATACAATTTAGCCTTATTTGTCTTAAATTGCCTTACCTAGGGTATACAATGTCCCCCTTGAGTCTTGGATAGGGTCTACTTTTTACCAATTTGTCTTGAAATAGGGTACATATTTTTAGGATTCTGCTGTCTTAAATAGGGTCAGGGTTTAGAGGTACCAGCGGAACGTCCCCGTCAGAAACTGGGTCAAGTACCCCCCCCCCGGGTACTGTATACGATTTTTCATAATTTTAATTCCGACCTACACGTGCTTCTATCACTGAAAGATTTGAGTCTTTTATTTACGCTTGTTCAACTTTCCGGAATAAAACAGGGAGTCATTTGGCACAACCGACTAGCATTTCACTGGCTTCTCACTCTCAACAAATGAAATTTAGGAATTATATTTTTAAGATATTTGACGAAAGATTGTGTTTTCATCCACTCGTGAGCCGAGAATTACACTTATTAAAAAAGTTAACAAAAATGTAAATATTTTATTTAAAAGGCCATTCTCATAAATTGTTTTGTTTCCCATCGCCCTAGATCTCGGCAATCAATGTGAGCCATTAATAGTTGACAGTTTAGTTGTCTGTTATCTATGTATTTTCTTTTTTTTATCTTATTCCTGATTTTTGAAATTGGTGTCCGTCAGGAGATGGGAAAATTAAATAAAAGTGAGGATGCATGACCTAAGAATAATATTAAGGACAAGGTGCAATAATTTGTTTGTCACACATTATTTAAAATAATATTTATTGACAATAAAGAAATACACAGAAAAGCACACAGTTTCACAAACTCAACCAGGAGACGAATTTGAATAACCTTCTACATTTAAACTGGCTATTTTTAATAAAGCTGGTGAGTCCAAAACAAAAGTCATTCAAATAAGTCATTCACAATTCACTTTGTATCATGATTTGTTTAAATTGCTGTTTTTTTTTCTACAAAAATATTGATATAAAATACTTAATAATTGTTATAGATATTATATTTTCAATGTTTATAAATCAAGCCCTCTTTGTTGGGCTAGCCATTTCCGCCTTTTTCAGTCTCTTCTTCATTTCAAGTGGCATTTTCTCGTAGCATTTCTTGCAGAGCGGTTGCATGTCAAACTCGTGAAATTTGCTCCTAAAACAGAGAAACAATGTTTAATTATTCCAGAAGATACAAAACGAACAAAATTTGTTCACGAAAGATGTTGATGAGTTGGGATCATCTGGGTGTGTGTATATAGTCTTGAGAAAGACTGTTGCATTTATGTCTGAAGTCTCTACAACTTAACCTCAGAGGAGATTTCGTATGTCCTTGAAAAGCTCACAGAATAAATGCAGTCAAGGTGCGGCAAGGCACGTCAAAAAATTCTAGAAACATCACGGTCGTGGCAAGGCACGCACACAGCACTGAACTTTTGACAGTCATATGAAATTTGCTCTATTAACTATGCATTATCACTAACAGCTTGGTTCAAACCTTTAACTCTTAAAAACAGAAATAGCAAGTATTTTTCATGATAACTTACTTGAGAGTTAGTGAGATATTGCATCCAATACATGTGAAATGTTGCACACACCAACACTTGCTCAACGCATTCACGACTGAAAAACAAAATGAACATTATTAATGCTTTGTTTATGAGTTTGGTAATAATTTTATTACAGCTTGTTTTACAGAGAGGGACATTGGGGTTTGCGGTATTGGCCATTTTTATTGCGGTAAAAGGAATAAATTTTTGCGGTAATGCGGGATTTAGGATACCTGCGTTATGCGATATTTGTCCTATTTTAAGCGGTATTTCGGTGAAATAAGCAAAATCTAGCGGTAATGCGGGATTTAGAATTCCTGCGGTATGCGATATTAACGGTTTTTGTTTTTGTATTTTTTTGGTACGTATGGATGGTGAAAAAAACGAAAACGTTTAATGACCTTTGATTTTAATTAAATGTTGTGCGGTATGCGGTATTTGCAAAAACCATTTGCGGTAATGCGGGATTTTTAAAGAATTTTTGCGGTACTGCGGGATTTAAACCCCTCCATGTCCCCCTCTTTACAGGAAAGGGGAATACATGTACTTGAATCTGTCAAGTCGATTCTCTAAATAATCTGCTGAATGTTTACTTACCGTCACCAGTGATTGCTTTATTGCATTCGAAGCATATATCCCCATATAACTAAACAAATAAAGTGAAAAAATATTATCATTAAAGTTATCATCATCATCATGTTCATCATTATAGTTATCATCATCATCATGTTCATCATTAAAGTTATCATCATCATCATGTTCATCATTATAGTTATCATCATCATCATGTTCATCATTAAAGTTATCATCATCATCATGTTCATCATTATAGTTATCATCATCATCATGTTCATCATTATAGTTATCATCATCATCATGTTCATCATTATAGTTATCATCATCATCATGTTCATCATTATAGTTATCATCATCATCATGTTCATCATTAAAGTTATCATCATCATCATGTTCATCATTAAAGTTATCATCATCATCATGTTCATCATTAAAGTTATCATCATCATCATGTTCATCATTAAAGTTATCATCATCATCATGTTCATCATTATAGTTATCATCATCATCATGTTCATCATTATAGTTATCATCATCATCATGTTCATCATTATAGTTATCATCATCATCATGTTCATCATTAAAGTTATCATCATCATCATGTTCATCATTAAAGTTATCATCATCATCATGTTCATCATTAAAGTTATCATCATCATCATGTTCATCATTAAAGTTATCATCATCATCATGTTCATCATTATAGTTATCATCATCATCATGTTCATCATTATAGTTATCATCATCATCATGTTCATCATTATAGTTATCATCATCATCATGTTCATCATTATAGTTATCATCATCATCATGTTCATCATTATAGTTATCATCATCATCATGTTCATCATTATAGTTATCATCATCATCATGTTCATCATTAAAGTTATCATCATCATCATGTTCATCATTAAAGTTATCATCATCATCATGTTCATCATTAAAGTTATCATCATCATCATGTTCATCATTATAGTTATCATCATCATCATGTTCATCATTATAGTTATCATCATCATCATGTTCATCATTATAGTTATCATCATCATCATGTTCATCATTAAAGTTATCATCATCATCATGTTCATCATTATAGTTATCATCATCATCATGTTCATCCTTATCACCACCAACCCTAACATCATCATCGTCAAAGTGCCATCATCTTCACGACCACCACAACCACCACCACAACCACCACCAGCAAAAACATCACAATCACAATATTTGTGCCATTATCACCACCATTACTTTCATGATCTTGATCATCATCAGCATCATTAGAACTTTCATCACCACCATCATCATCATCAACATCATCCTTACAATACACTTATCATCATCACCACTATAATTTTTATCATCATCATGATCATCACCTTCACCACTAACATCATTATTGTTGTCAATATTATCATCATATATACGTACCTCATTATAATGTGTTTCACAGTACGCAAGTCCTTTGCGCTCATAGTATCGATGTCCATAAAATGGTTTTTCGCACTTGGCACAAACAAAGTGCTAAAAAAAAAGAACAAAAAAAAATAATAATTCTGTTATTACAAATAAAAAACACATGTCATGTCATGAGACATATCATGCAATATCACTTCCACTAGAAATGAGTAATCACATGCTCTGAGTGGCATGAGTGGCCTAGCAGTGAGAGTGCTGGCCTTTCACCACTGTGACCTGGGTTCGATTCCCGGCTCGGGCGACAAGTGAATAGAGTGTTTGATGTGTTGTTCTCTCTCATGCCACAAGGGTTTTTCTCTGGGTTATCTGGTTTTCCTCCCTCCACAAAAATCAACATGTGAGCAGAGTTGTGTGTTGTAAATGTGGAATGTAGTGGTAGTGAGTGTGAGCGAACCTCAAGGAAGAGCCCCGACGGGGAGTGAATGGTTGTAAATATACGTTTTTTACTTCTCCATAATTTTCAATATTATACTCTACCTCAACATGCCATGCCTTTCCAAGTGCATGAACAACACGGTCTTCAACTGGACGTCTGTTGAATATCACCAAATTAATATCAATGTTAGAAAACTTGCATATAATATATATATATATATATATATATATATATATATATGTTCAATAATATTTGTGAAATATAACTTAATTTAACGTTATTTCAATGTAATGCAATAAACGTACCGACAAGCTCCACAGATGGGAGTGCCCATCATGTCATGACATCGGAGACAGTAAAGTTCTGTATCCTTTTTACGGCAAAGATGATCCAGCTCCTTACTGAAAATAGGGAGACAAGAAAGTGAGAATGGGATAAGATGGTATGGTATAAGTAGGGTTGTGATTTTTTGGAGGAGAAAAGAGCATAATGGGATAGGATGAGAGAGGATGGGATGAAATAGAATGGAACAAAACAGAACATCATAAAACAGGGAATAGAATAGGTGGGGATAGAATGGAATACAATAGAATGGGATAGGATAGGATAACATAGGAAAGAATATGATAGGATTAGCATAAGATAGGATAGGACTGGATCGAACAATAGGATATAGGATACAATATGATAGGATAGAAAACAATAAGATAGAATCTGATAGGATATAATACAATAAGATATGATAGGATACAATACAATAACAGGTTTCTTACAGGCAGCAGAAGCAGTTGTAATGCCATGGATGAACTGGTTCGCCCATGTACATGATATGCTCTCCCTCAGGAATATATGTACTAGAATAAGATAGGAAAAACGTATCAGTTGGTATATCAAATAGAGTTTTATCAACACAGGGCTGCAAATAAGCGCCAGTCATCGGACAAATGTCCGATAAAAAGCAGAATTTGACTGGTAAATGACCGCTTCTGGTCGGACATTTGACCAATCAAATTTCGCTTAAAATAGTATGAATAAGGTATTTCTTTCTTTCTTTTTTATTATGTTCACTTAAAATTAATATTTTTGTCCGACCAGACTGGGTTTTTGACAGGTCAAACTTGCCCCTGGCCTGACAAATGACCAGCTTATAGAGAAAATTATTTGCAGCCCTGCAACATGGCTGCTAATGAAGCTGTTTGTTATTGTCGTTATCATTTTCAATTTTGTTGAGTGTGCTATTGTTGTATAGGTTTGCAATTTCAACCATGGTTAAAAGTTTTGTCATTTTCAGTGTAACAAAATACTTACTGGCATTTCCTGCACACATAACGACCAGTCTCTGAAAAGAAATAATAATAAAATTGAAAATGATACTTTTGAAAAAAGGACAAACATTGCAATATATTTTTTATTTAACAAAATTATTGATCTCTGTTTAAGATATCACCTACTTTTTGTCTTTTCATCAGCGTTGCATTTCTTGCACAATGCCCTGGGAAATAAAGAAATGCATTATAAAATAACTATTATAAATTATGCATTCTTAGTGGTTGAGGAGCGTGCTTTCTGAGAGCACACAGCATGTACATGTTGATCAAACAAGTTAATTTGAATATTTTATAAAAGAAATAGAAAACATACGTGCTGTATGTATATACACCTATTTCAAAAATCGTTGTCGCAGCAAAAGCTACAGTCCACAAACTGAACCCTGCAAAGGATGTCGGTATTTCTTCTTTAATTGTTATAATCGATTTATTCATAGCATATTTTGGATGGACATGTTGTATGACCATAACACTGTTACAGTCATAGATGATGAAACACTGATATTTCTTTAAAAAACTTGTTATAAATCACAAATTATGTTCATAATACCGACAACCTTTGCAGGCTTCAGAGTGTGGACTGTAGCTTCGGCTGCTGCAATGATTTTTGAAATAGATATAATTTATAATAGCACACAGCACACCCATGCAGTTTTTATGTCTTCATTACAAGAGTCAGTGGTTTTAATCTGGGAAAAATTTGTACATAAATTGTTCAAATGTGAAAATTTATGATCCTTACCTGCCAGCATTCTTAACAAAACCTGCATCAGCAAGACCATCTCCACATATTTCACACAAAAAGCAGTCAGGATGCCAGTTGGCTTGCATGGCTTTGATTACACGACCAATGATAAACTTTCCTGATGATAACAAATGGGTTGAAAATGAATTGATGGTACACTACATGTTTGGAAGGATGTAGGACTTTTTTGCAAGGTCAGAAAAAAACTAGCCTGTATAGCGGCTCTTGGGGATTGGGGACAGGAGGCTATGCAGGCAGAAAAAAAAGTTTCAGTTCTTTAATTATCAGCCTAATTAAGCCTGAATTGAAAGGGGACCTATGTGACTTTTAAATGTTATTTTCAAACCTTGCTCAAAGCAACTTAAATTACACCAAACAACTTGTTTTAGTTTGGATATTGATGTTTGCTATCCATCTTCCATGTTTTTGGGTATTGTAGGTAAATTAGTCAAAAACTTTGAGACAAAACCAGTGGCATTTCTATTGTTTGTTTGCATTCCTTGCCTTACAATAGGAATATATCACATGCTAATTTGAGGCTAATTAGCCTGTGCAGTGAAGAACTCAAAAGAGGAGTATTCGGGGCAAGATAAAATTCAATATGTAGAGGTGTTTATGTAACACTCTTCAGTGGCAGATCCAGTATTTTCAAAAGGGGGGGGGGGAATTTTGGAAAAAGGGGGGGGATTTTGGTTTCGGATATATAAAAACCCCAATAATGCTGGAGCTATCCCGGACGTGAGATATAACTGCTTAGAAAAAGAGGGGGGGGGGGGGGAAAGTCACCCAATTCCCCTCCCCTGGATCCGTCCCTGCTCTTATTCTACTTACTACATTGCTTGCAACATGGAGCAAAAAGTGTTTGGAAATCATGCTCACAGAAACGTCGACCATCATACT
The DNA here is from genome assembly GCA_949775045.1 of Metridium senile. Classification (NCBI taxonomy): domain Eukaryota; kingdom Metazoa; phylum Cnidaria; class Anthozoa; order Actiniaria; family Metridiidae; genus Metridium; species Metridium senile. The sequence continues at coordinate 12,594,616 of OX459109.1, forward strand.
AAAAAATAAAAATAAAAAATAAGTAAATGAATGAGATAATAGTAAGCATATTTTTAAATACGAACCTCATAAAATAGACCATCTGGGAATGGTTGGAAACACTGCACACATCTGAAATAAGAAGAGGAACGTCATTTAATAAATAAATATTGTTGGACTGATTGAGTGACAAATATATGACAAAAAATTTGAAATTGAAATTTCTTGATGGATTTATGGTACTTTATCCTCATAAAATGAATGAAAGAGTGAACGGATGAACTAGTGAATGAATAAATGAATAATTAATTAATTAAAATAAATCGAAAATATAAATAATCTTATAATTAATCAATGATCATCTGATGATGATTATGATAATAATGATCCAGACTGACAAATGTTTTGCTTGTCATAACTATAATTTCTGATATAAAAACAATTTAAAAAAAAATCAGCTGAGTTATGAAGTTCGAAAATTTCAATCACATTTTGGCAACTTCTTTTCTTCATTCTTTCGAAATTTCTCACGACATCTAGCACGGAAGGGTGTGGACAAATATATCACATTCCTTCGCTAATACCTCAACAATACATCTCCATAATGTATATAATATATGTACTTTGTCAGATCACCAATAATAAATACATCAAAAGTAATAGTTATCGTAAACTTAGGAAACCTTAGAATCTGAACATTAAATCTAAAATCTAAGTGTTAATTGGCTGCTCTTTTGATCTTTATAAATATATTGTCGTTTGAAAGCTATAAAGCTAACTAAATCACAGTCAAACTCTACTTGCTATTGACAAATTAAGCTTTATAGGTATAAAACGTTTCTACTAACATACAGAACAAGCCTTAAAGACAACTTTGAGGGATACAATAAAGAAATGTCGAGTAATTATAGTGAGTTTTTGTAGTACAAATTAGCGTAAACAATCATACTTACACAAAACATCTTTCGTGAAGAATTTGACCATTCGAGTTCACCATTCGCTCGTCAACGCCAAACCCTTCATGGCACACAGCGCATATTGCTGTACTAAGTCCAATGTTGGACTGTACAGACGTTAATTCTTGAACAGGCATCGGAAAATCCACGATAAAATGAACAGACTTCAAAGAGTATAACTACAAACCTTGTTTGGTGTTTCAGTGTAGGATGACGAACCGAGGAAGACTGGTGCGAAGTGATCAAATATCACTTTCCCTCCCCTCCCATGCCCAGAATCACCAGAATCAAGCTGTCTCATCGTATACTATCAAATGTATCAAATTAAATTTTTCTTGTTGTTTAAGAGTAGAGCTAAGGGTCTGTTTATACGCAGGCTAGCCTGTTTGTGGCCTAAATTTCATTAAGTCCTCTCTAAATCTAACCACCACCCCTCCCTCCCAAATAACACCCCTCTTCTGATAAAAAGGAATATTTCCCAAAGCCTTACTATGAAGAGAGAGGAAACAAAATAGGAGAAAGAGATGGTAGGATGTATGAAAGAGGAGTGAATGAGCAAGGCAACTGAAAAGAAAAGGATGAGAGGAAACTGAGAGGAAAGAAGAAAAAGAATGGATGGATGGAGAAATGAACAAAGGAAAAAAAGAAAATGAGAAAGAAAAGTGAGTTAAAAATTGTCTGTGTCAAGCCTTGAATAGACTTCTGGTATTTTTAGGGTCCCCTGAGACCAAGGGAGGAATTAATGAATAGAGGAGAGGGAGAAGAAACAAATTGTAGAAATGAAAGGAGAAAGGTACAGGGCAGGTAGTCTCTTGAATGCCATACTGACTTATCTATTACAAAACAACAAAAGACACTGTGTAATCATTAATTTAAAAAATTGTTTTATTTCACTGGCTAGCAGCCTGAAAGTCCCATGGATACAAATGGATATCTTTATCATTTATCACATACTTTATTCTATTCACTAGATTGTGAGCAATAATTGACTCTTTAATGTATTCAAGCTAACAATAATTAGTTTAGGTGTGAATGGTTTGCACCATGGTGTACACAATGGTGATGTGTTATGATCATAAAGGTGTGGGAAGTCTTGACAAAGACTGTTATACAGTGCAACTACTGAAACCAGGGCCACCCAAACAAATTCCAAAAAAATATTGTTTGAGATACAACAAAAAAATTGTAGAGGGTTCTCACAGGCTAAGACGTTTCTTATTCAACCTTGATCTATTCCGTTCACATATTATGAAAATGATTAGAATTTAGGCAAAAAGTCAAACATTTGTAGATATTATTCAATTGTTCATATTCTCGATCGTGATTGGATAATTATGTTTTGGTGGCCCCAGTGTCAGTGGTCGCACTGTAATGTTTGTGTCTAAGTTTTGATGACCTGAGCAGAAGTCGTCTTCAGAGTCTTATTGTTTCTTAGGTTGTTAAACATCAGACACCAACACCAAAAGTATTTCTTAAGACTTCAAACACTAGGATGATCACAACTCACCAACAAGAATTATTAGTTTAGTTCTTCATTTAGTTTTATTACAAGCAATAATCATGTTGCTCTATATTTTATAAACATCACTAAAACCTAGCCTCAATTGCAGATGACTTAATTGGTTTTCTCCCACATAAGATGTCTGCAATGGAGGCTAACTTAAACCCTCTTATGCAGTGTATTATGGATTTATATAATGACCACCACTCAACTAGTATTTGGTCTTTTTGTAGCTTGCGTTGCTCTTTGCGGCTTCAATTGCTAACCCCTATAGTCCAAATCGAAATATGGTGGCCTACTATTGTTCTTGACTGACTAGCCTCATGTTCATGATGGAATACAATGGAGTTTTTACATGAATGAGAGGCTAGTGAGTAAATAACAATAGTTATTGAAATTAGTTGCCATATTTCGATTCGGTGTATATATATATGAAATCCTTTGCTTTTAATTGATACCAAACCCCCAGCTCTACCCCATTTAGCATAAAATATGAAATATTTATTCACTGATGCAAAGGCTAATTAATAGATATAGAAATAAAGAACCTTTGACTATTCTATATTAAAATTAATGAAATGAACGAATGATTTTGATTGGCGTATGCATATGATGATCACATTACGATGGTATATCTACAACACATTGACGCTCATTACCCATGTCATTGACAATTATTGTCCTGAGGGAACAAGGTTAGATATTCTATCAAAATAAAATTTTAAAAAACTAAAAAATTAAATCAAAATACTGTTATAGTGTATTTCAAAATTAACGGATTTCTAATTTGAATGCTTCATTATTTACCTCTCCCTCCCCTCCCTAATGGTTTTGAGGGAATATTTTGATGAATATTTGAGCATACTTAAAATTGGACTAAAAAAAAATTACTTTATATTTACAATATTATTATTATGCCTAATTGAAATTATTATTATTATTATCAATATATAAATGCCAACAAAATAAAATTGAATAACTTTTTGTACAAATGAATACCATATATGATATGCTGTAATAGTATTTCTTACCCCCTACCCCACAGTTTTTCTAAATTGTTCACCTTCATCCTAAGTGTAACGTTTTCTATATATATTTGAAAATAATACCAGTATATCGAACTTGAATCTCACAGCTCCTCTAAATATACATAAAATTAATATTTTCTAAATCCTAAATGATTATCGCTAGGTTAATTCTCTGGATACCAGAGATTTATTATATTTTAATCAATGTTATGCATTTGTCAAATATTTCTGCTGTTTTTTTTTTATAGCATTGTCAAGTTATCTTGGCTATTTGAATAACTACTAATTTCTTCACGATTGTAAGCTGCTAGTGGTCTGTACGATAATTGTAAAGGCCATTAAGTTGTATGTGAAATACGCCATCTAAGCACCACATTACATCATATGAATGAGTTTTTAACTACATGTAAAAATGGACAAGATTTGCATTCTTCATTGCTCAGCCTAAGCCTGGATACTGCACACTGATTTATGTCTAATCAAGCAACGCTTTGCAGTGAAGAACTTTATCGAATACTTTGCTTATATGTACAAAATACAAAGTAAAATGATAATTATGATTTGAATAACTGATACAAAACATTTCAAATGTTTTTGATTCCTTTCCCCTGTGAATTCAATTCACAATGCTTAAAATAATATTACAGTTGGGGAAGTATAAGTTGTTTTAAAGACGCAAAAAACAATGCATCAACTGCTTATCTTGCATTTGCCTTTGCATAAGCGAAAACTTAGTTGTTAGGCTTTTATAAAGCATTATTTTATAAAGTGTGAATGCAGCTCCCACTTGGCAAAATGTTCACATTATATATATTATGTAACTGTTGAATATACAATGATGGTTAAGTTATTTGACGCCTGATCATGTGATAACTATCACCATAGTAACGTTGATGATTATTTTATTTAGGAGGGCCAAAGTGAAAACTACTGGGAAACCAGTAACTATGTTTTTACCCTCATTAAATAAAGGCGCATCATCATCATCAAGGTTGCACTATCCAATGGCATTAACGTTGCGAAGGTGATGTCATTCACCCATCAATAATTTATACAAAGGGGTTGTGATTGTTAACTTTACCAGACATCACATGTGCGAGTCTACGCGCTTGACTCTACTTCATTTTGAATGGTCTCTGCTCGCTGTCGTGGAATGTAACAACTTTTCACCCTGAGCATTTCTTGTAGTTGGGCTTGAGGTAAAGTTGAGTAAAATGACTTTGTCTTGAAACTTTCTGATAGCCTATTTTCAATCATGTTGATGATGGTGAGGAAAGTTGGACGGATTTTGGGTTTGAATTGGAAGCATAATGTCATTAACTCGTATCTGAAAAACAAATATTAGATTAACTTCAACCCCGAAAAATATAGTGGTACAATAGTCCCCTTCACAGTTCCATGTGCCATCTTGAAATGTAGCTGGGCCTTGACATCGAAGTGAGACAAACATTGAGCTAACAATGATAGAGACATGTGAATAATTGTCCAGCGAGGTGTAAAAAAGTTTACAAGCTCAACGTTCATCTTGCTTCAATGAAAAGGCTGGGCTACCTTTTATGATGGTGCAGGGAACTGTGAACAGGACAATTGTAGCAAAATCAGTTTAGCACTGCAGACATTCTGATTTTTCTTTTATACTATATAAATAATTAGTAGTCATATCAAAAATAACATTGTGCCAAATACTTTTGTCATTGATTGTACACATTTTTTTGTTAATAATTTTAACATTTCCAATGTATTTCATTTTTTAAAGTTAGAGAAAGAGTAAAATCATTCCTCTGAAGATGGCCGCGAAAGCCGAAAGCTTAGGAGAAGTTATTAAAAATTAAAAGATTGAGGAACAATTACAACTACTATTATGATATTAAAGCAGAGTTTTCCCAGAAGTGAACCAAAACATGTGATCATTTTTTTAACTGATTTTGCAAGTAACTTACAATTCCTGTGGAACATCCTCAGGTTTTTCCATGACTCCTCCATCAACAACAAACTTTAAAACTTCTTCATTTGACTTGCCGGGGTAGGGTTGGGAAGCATATGTAACCATTTCCCATAATACAACTCCATAAGACCTGATAAGGGAACAATAAAGATGAAGTAAATGTCATTTTCAAGACAGAAAAATTGTTCCCTTTCTCCATCCACAATATTCTCGTCACTATCATTATTACTATCATCGTTATCATCATCAGATACTTACCAGACATCAGAAGGAGAGGAAAACACACCATCCTTTAGAGATTCAGGAGCCATCCATCTTACAGGTAACAAACCTACAAACAAATATCAGACAATCATAAGTAATTATAAAAAAGTTAACATTTTTATTTGATTACCAGCAAATATCATTTATATTAAACACTGATGCAGTCTATACTAGTTCACTCACTAGTTTCCATTTGACTTATTATTGACTTCAATAATGACATAATTCTTACCTTTACCCCCCTTTCTGTAGTAGTCAGTTTCATATATATCCCTTGTCATCCCAAAATCTAAAAACATCAAAAAACATGAATGAGTAATATAAAAAAGAAAAAAAAATGGAGGAAATCAAATAAATAGGCTGAAAGGGACAATCCTTAGTGTATGAAGGAATAAGAGATATTGAAAAATATTTACCTCCAATCTTAACTGTAAGACTCTCATTCACCATACAGTTACGTGCAGCAAGATCCCTAGTATCAGAAAGAACATTATTACAACATGTTAAACATAAAATTAAACAGAAAGTAAAAAAAATATATTCCAAGTGACAATCACAATCGCAATTGAAATTATAGTAAGTTTAGAGCTATATCTTCTTGGATACGGACATAAAGCCAGAGGTCCCGTCTGCCTTCACTCTAATTCCTATATAAGGTGGACATGCATAAAAGATCCTGTAGTGCTCTTCGAAAAGAGTAGGGGTTGTCTCCCGGCACAACAGTCAGGTCTCAGCATACTACAGTAATTGGAGTAAGCTGTTGTGGTGTCCCTGCCTTCATATGAAGGAAAAAGCTAAATAAATAAAGAAAAAAAAATTTACCTGTGTACAAACTTCCTTGATGCAAGGTAAGCCATTCCATCGGCAATCTCACCAGCCATTTGTAGCATCTCATCAATCGTTGGAGGAGGCAAGTCACCACCCTCCTGTGTTAAAAAACAGATACAGTCAATATTATCACAATAAAGTCATTCCAGTTAAAGAAGAGCTTAAGCTTCTGGTGTAACTTTTGATGATAAGTATGATAAACAAATAGCACAAATAACAAGGAAGGTTTCCCAACAGGTTGCTGTTCTAAAGCACATGAAAAACTTGCTACCTCTTGAGACAAGAAAAGATATCTACCAATATATCCAATAATTATGTAGATTATAACATCACAAATCAAGAGAAGAAAAGAAAAGATATCTACCATTATATCCAATAATTATGTAGATTATAACATCACAAATCATCAAATCTATACAATTATCAAGCTGTAAATGAATCATGACATCATCATACCCCTGGACGTCGTGACCGTAGATGGTTCTTTAAGTCTCCATTATGCATAAGCTCCATGATCACTAAAGTAGGCTGACCGTCTGATACTACACCTATCAGCTCTACCACATGATGACAGTGAAATGCTCTGAAAATAATCATTATTGAATATCAATTAGACTTAGTTTCTCCCATGGACCTTTCTCACAAAGTTAGCTAAACATATATGCAAATGCTCTGCCTTTTACATGGAGGGCACTTAAAGATGTATACTGCATTGTCCTTCTCACAGGGAGCTGCAATTTAAGCTATAGTTTATTGGTATACCTAGTTTATATGAAAAATGAGGCCTTTTCAAATGTTTTCATTTTGACATTTCAAACTTATTTTTCTCAAAACTTTTACTTTCTTTATGTCTGTGACTGTGTTACAATAACTACCATAACAAATACCTTTCTAATGGTATATTACTTAGGGGGTTGTTTTTATATTCATTGATTTCCAAGAATGTGCCGTTTCCTTTGGGAGTGAAAGGGTTAAGTGAAAGTGTGGCTTTTTTCACATCCATTTGATTTGTTTGACTTTGTTTATTTACTAGTAATTAATAATAGTTTAAATAATTTATTCCTTATTAGGCACAAATTAACATGGGTATATGATCAAATGCGCCTAGCAATGAAAATGGTTATAGAAATGAAAAGCTAGTATCTTTGAAGATGAGTTTCCTACACATGTTTATAAAATATCAGACATCAAACCCAGTAGTATTTTACAAGACTACGCACATCCAGATGATCACAGCTCACCAGCTTCCATTACACCTGGGTTTAACAATTCAAACATCAGACACCAACAGCCTTTCTCAAGGATAAGCACACATCAAGATGATCCCAACTACCCAACTCATCACACACATGTCACACAAACAAAGATGACTACTCATCAGTATCAATAGTACCTGGGTTTTACCATTCAAACATCAGACACAAGCTGCCTTTCTTTAAAGGCTAAACACATATCCAGATGATCACAACTACCCAACTCATCACACACATGTCACACAAACAAAGATGACTACTCATCAGTATCAATAGTACCTGGGTTTTACCATTCAAACATCAGACACAAGCTGCCTTTCTTTAAAGGCTAAACACATATCCAGATGATCACAACTACCCAACTCATCACACACATGTCACACAAACAAAGATGACTACTCATCAGTATCAATAGTACCTGGGTTTTACCATTCAAACATCAGACACAAGCTACCTTTCTTTAAAGGCTAAACACATATCCAGATGTTCACAACTACCCAACTCATCACACACATGTCACACAAACAAAGATGACTGCTCATCAGTATCAATTACACCTGGGATAAATGAATAAGTACAGAACCAGATGATCACGACTCATATCACTCAAGTGAAAGTTCCCTTTCCCGATACTTACTTCATGATAGATGCTTCTTGTAGGAACTCAATTCTGTCTTTTACTGAAGCATTTTCACTGACAGTCTGAATAAACACAAATGATTGATTGATGAGTAAAACAAAAGAAACTCTTTTTCAGAGTTTTTTTTATATATTATTGCTTACCTTGACTGCAACACGGCATCTTGGTTGATCTTTTACAATGTTAATAGCTTCTCCCTCAAATACCATACCAAATGACCCTTGTCCTAACTCCCTTATTAGCTTGATCTTATCTCTTGGTACCTCCCACTCATCGGCAATATAAACTGGAAAAAAGAATGGATGGATGAATTAATAAATGGATGAATGATTAAATATACAAATCAAGCTTCTCTCTAGGAATATTCAACTCATCCGCAATATAAACTGGAAAAAAAACTGGTTGGATGAATGAGTAAATAAACAAACTGATCTTCTCTTTCTGAACTTTCCACTTATCAACAATATAAACTGGAAAAAGGGACAAAAAATAAATGAATAAACAAATGAATGGTTTAATAAATAATTTGAGCATATATAATATGAACTAAGAAAAGGGATGAAAAAATGAATTGAATAATCAGGAGAGGGATACTTACCATCGGAAGAGTTCATATACTCAGGATTCACTGAGGCATATAAAACTGTATGAATCTGCTTCTCCTCATACCTAAAACATACAAACTTTACTTAATACCATAGTGAAAATTCATAAACAAATAATGAGCAGAAAACAAATGGGGTCACACCCTGGAAATTTCAGAGGGGGTTGGGGATTTACCATTTGTCCCAAAATCGGAAATTCCAGGGGTGGGAAGGACAATAAAAAAACTCCCTGTTGGGGGAGGGGGATATGGGGGGAGGGGAGGAGGGGATTATTTCTGGAACTACACATTATTGGTGATTTGATATTGGATGAAACACTCTTTCTCGTGTTTGTTCTAGCTATCTCATCTACCTTTTTCGCGTGATATACCAAACTGCAATCCCACAAACCAAGATGATGACACAACACGTTGCCAGACTTACACCTACTATCATACCAACATCCGTTTTCTCTGCAATTTTCCCTTGAAAATTTCCTATGGAACAGAACAAGAAATGTATAAGGGGAAGTTGACATTTACAGTGCGAATCAAAAAACTGTGGGCACCTAGAAATATTTTAGAAATCATTTATTATTTGTTGAACAACTCAGAAACAATTATATCTCCGCAAGAAGTTTGACTGATGTGTAACTATGATAAACTTTTTGCAGTTAGAGTTATTTGTGAGTTGATCAACGAACAAAAAACGATTTCTAAAATATTTCTATATATATAATTTTATTAAAATATTTAATAATTCTATTATATCACCCTCATGCATGCTCAACAGGGTAATTATCAGGAGTCAGCAGAGCCATTTCTCTCTCGTTTTTCAATGGGGGAGAGAGGTGGCTCTGTTAGCAGAGTATAAATTCTAGGTTCTTACAAGCAGGTAAGTACTGTACATTCAGGTAGTTATGTAAATAGACCCACTAACCATCATCAGCTTCACTAGCAATATAAAATGTGACAAGGTTACTCCATGATCCATTTCCAGCAGGTGTGATTGCTCTCACACGTGCAGAGTAGTTGCCTGGTAACCCTTCCTTATCAACCCATGTTGGTAATTGTCCCTGATGGCAAATGATTTCTGGAGTTTCACGCAAAAGCTGTGAAACATGCAATAATAAAAACCATTACGTTAAACATACCGTCGTTTGCACCTAGCCATGAACTGTCGCAACAAAAAACATGTTCTGTCTAGATGTAAACTTCCAAAGTTTGGTGCCAAACTTTGCAATCTCCCAATGCAATCCTCTAAATAAATTCAATTTGTTGAGGTAAATTTCGCATATTATATCATTTTTGTTGAATCTGTTAAAGGTTAGATGCAAGTGCAGTACATATCTACAAATTTCTAGTCTTTTTTCACAAACGTGGTTTACAAACATGCGAAGTTTGGGGTACCAATCTTTGAAGTTTGACTGTGAGACAGAGCATGTTTTTGTCGCAACCGTTAACTGATGCAAGCGAAGGTAATGCAATACTGCAATGTTGCGTTGCTGATAATAAAAATGAGGAAGATGATGATGATGATGATGTTTGATATATACATATATTGATGATGATGATGTTTGATATATTGATGATAATAATATGGGAATGATAATGACGATCATCATGATGGTATTGATAATGTAGAAGATGATAACAATGATGATGGCGATGATGGTGGTGGTGGTGATGATGATGGTGATGATGATGGCAGTATTGATGGAGATGATGATGATGACAGTGATAATGATCTGAATGATTATGGTAACAATGATGATGATGAAGATGATGGTGGTGGTGGTGATGATGACGGTGATGATAATGATGGTAATGATGACAGTGATAATGTTCTGGATGATAATGGTTACAATGATGATGATGATGAAGATGATGATGGTGGTGGTGATGATGATGGTGGTGATGATGATGATGGTGATGATAATGATGGTAATGATGACAGTGATAATGTTCTGGATGATAATGGTTACAATGATGGTGATGAAGATGATGATGGTGATGATGATAGTGATGATGATGATGGCAATGAAGATAATGATGGTGGTAATAATGATTGTGATGATGATGATGGCAGTGATGATGGAGATAATGATGATGGTATTATGATGACAGTAATAATGTTCTGGATGATAATAGTCAGAATGATGATGATGGTGATGAAGATAATGATGGTGATGATGATTGTAGTGATAATTGTGGTGATGATAATGATTGTGGTGGTGGTGATGATAATGATAATTATGATCAAATACTTACATGTCTTATCTCAATGTCATATTTCAGAACCAGGCTGTTTGGATCTACTGGAGCTATCCATGATATGTTGAACTAGACAAATAGATAAGATAATAATAATAATAATAATAATAATAATAATAATAATAATAATAATAATAATAATAATAATAATAATAATTTATTATTATTATTTGTACTAGTTTACTTGCTAGTTTCCATTTATTATATATAAGTATCATTTAATAATTTTAGCATTGCTCATATAGTAGAATGCAATAAAACCATGAAATGCAATCTAAGAAACTACTAACAAATAGTTATTATTATGTTGCTCAAGCAGAACATCTTGACACAAAAGAGTAATACACAAGAAACCTCATTATCCTTTGTTTTATTATTTATTCTGGGTGAATAGTAGCAACAACTAGTCACTAAATAATTACTATTTGTTAGAATTTACTTGATATTATTTCATGGTTTAACTGCATTATCTCTAGTACAATGTATGTACTTACTTTCTTAATTGTGCTTCTGACATCGACTTTCAACATCCCTCCCAGGTTATCAGCAAGTTCTGCAATGAAGAGAGCAGGTCATTTTAAACTGTAGTCAAAGTTATTGTTATCTTCCTCCTTTTTTATCTTTTTCCTATAAGGGGCTTTCATTTATTAGTGTATGTGGGGGGGGGGGGGGGGGGGGGGGTCGGCAAATCACCTGTTGTCTTTTCCATATATTACCCAACCCCCCCTTCCTGGTTGGCAAAAATATCATAACCCCCCTATATTTAATTGAGTTTTTACTTAACCCCTATAAAACAGCATACAATTTGTAACAGCCCCCCCCCCCCCTACCTATATAGATTCCGAAAATTAAGTACCCCCCCCCCCCCCCCCGCCCCCCACACACACACACACTACAATATTGTCGAACCCCCTCATACACTGAGCTGTGGCTGAGCTGGTCAGTGGCTGGGTCAATAGGCATGTATGTGTCTAATAGTCCTGTTCACAATTCCCTGCGCCATCTTGAAAGGTAACCAGGGCTTTGCATCAAAGATGAGACAAATGTTGAGCTTGCAATGATAGAGAAACATGAATAATTGTCTAGTGAGGTGTTAAAAGGTCTCTATCTTTGCAGGCTCAACGTTCGTCTAGCTTTGATGCAAAGGTCTGTCTACCTTCCAAGGTGGTGCAGGTAATTGTGAAGGGGGCTATTCCTCTCTTCCTGTGCCAAGGAGTATAAATAGGAACCAGCATAATTGCATTGAGTAAAGTTGGGAGAAGAGTGTTGCCCACCCCTACCTCTCTACTATAGACCCTGTGCAAAAAGAGCAAGAGACTGGGAATGAGCAACACGAAACACCACAAACAATAAAATATTTCAATAATATTTCCATTACAGGAAAGAGCATGTTTAAATTAGTAATTTCAATTGGTAGAGTTCTGTTGTCATATATTGAATCACTGCAGAGTTATCAGCATTGGAAATGTACCAAAAACACAAAAGTGAAGTGCAAATTTTAAGCTAAATCTTTGTAAATTAAAAAAGCCGTAGCTTTTTATCATTTTATGTTACTTCATTGAAATTTTAAATTATTTAAATTATGTTGTGCTCTTTATAATAAAAGCACTAGTGTCTTCTAATACTGATTAAGTAAGGTATCGCCTTTTTGCATAGAGTGTATGGTAGAAGCTGAATAAAGAAGAGCTTTTAGTATAGGTTGTTGCTTTCTGTTTATCTGATTTAATTGTATTCACCTTTTTTGCCGGTACGTCCTTTGGTACTTGTACATTGTTTAGAACACCCAGCATTAGTGCATGCACAGACCTGACAATGAATATCACAAATTAAATCTAAACAGTGATTCAAACCACTTTATAATGGGCATTGCTGTAACCAAGATAATTGTCCAGAGTGCTAAATATTTCTGAAAATGTCTGATTGGAAAGATAGTGCCATTTTCTGTGTGAAACCAAACCACACAGTTTGACAGGAGTTCCAGTGTTTTGACTGAGGTTTAATTTACAAATGTGGGATCAAAATTATGTCTTGTTTTGATAGAATTACTGTTTTGAGGTTCCAGATTATAGATTAAAGGGTTCACTGTATAATTTGTTAGTATAATTAATTATTAATCCTAGTATAATTAAAAATGGACAAACCTTATAGAGATTTCTGATTTAGTGGATTATAGGCATAGGATTATAGGTACATATAGTATAGTGTTATTCCACCTATAATCCACTAAATCGGAAATCTCTAATGAAAATACAGTGCTAAAATGATTGAATTTCATGTTACAAAAGTGATGTTATACTTACTGATATCTTATAATCAACAAAGTGTCTAAGTCCAGTGATAAGAAACTGTGACTTGGTGCCGTTAATTACTTTGACTATTGGCATGACTTTTGTAGGGGTAATGGGCGTAGTGTTGGTAGGCTTTCTAGTAGCATTGTTAGGTGTGGTTGATGGTGAGCCACTTGCTGTGGTTTGTACTGGATTTGACGTAGGGGTGGAGGGTGGAGTGGTGCATGCTGGATCCTGAGTTATTATAATAGAAATGGATCAGTGTCATAATAATGAAGTTCTTTGAAACAATCCACAATATAATATCTATTTATCATCCTCCTCCTCATCATCATCATCAACAGCAATGTCATCATTATCATCATCAACAGCAATGTCATCAGTATCATCATCAACAGCAATATCATCAGTATCATCATCAACAGCAATGTCATCATTATCATCATCAACAGCAATGTCATCAGTATCATCATCAACAGCAATGTCATCATTATCATCATCATCAACACTGTCGTCATCATCATCATTAACAATGTCATCATTATCATCATCATCAACACTGTCATCATCATCATCATCAACAACAATGTCATCATCATCATCAACAACAATGTCATCATTGTCATCATCTTCCCCATCATCATCATCATCAGAATCTACAATGTCGTCATTATCATCATCATCACCACCATTGTCAGAATCTCTAAGGGGGCTTTCATTTATTAGTGTATGGGCGTAAATATTACCAACCAGGCGTAAATATTTGAAAAAGACAACAGGTGATTTTTGCCGACCCCGCCTCCCCCCATACACTAATAAATGAAAGTTGTAACAAGCATACCTTGGAATCCCTTGAGCAGTTTGTGTTGTTGGATACTAGCTGTGTAATAGGGAAGGTTGTTGCTGAGATGTTATTGGGTTTGGTTGTTGGATCACTGTCATCTCCCTTTTTGAAAAAGATGGTTTTTAACATGAGATCTTGAAATTCCTTGGCAAAGATAGCAGCCTGTTTCTCTGGTTTGACAATATCTTTGTCTTTGTCGCAGACGCATGTAATGTTGCATACTCCTAGAGACAAAATAAGGTGTCAGAAATTTGAATAGGATTATCATCATCATCAGATTATCATCACCATCAGCAGCATTATCATCACCATCATCAGCATTATCATCACCATCACCATCACCAGCATTATCATCACCATCAGCAGCATTATCATCACCATCATTAGCATTATCATCACCATCACCATCACCATCACCAGCATTATCATCACCATCAGCAGCATTATCATCACCATCATTAGCATTATCATCACCATCACCATCACCAGCATTATCATCACCATCAGCAGCATTATCATCATCATCACCATCACCAGCATTATCATCACCATCAGCAGCATTATCATCACCATCATCATCATCATCATCATCATCACGATCACCTCCACCACTACCATCACCATCATTGACATATTAATATTTACGTTTTAAGTTGTTGGGTTAACTGTGGGCCACAGTGGTCCATTATCTAGTTGTCAGTGTCAACATAGAAATGAATATTGTAATATGTGGCTGCTATGTCACTGTAAGTCAAGTTTTATGCTGAATAAACCCTTCCAAGGTTCAACATATCAACCATCACTATCGTCATTACCTGGTTTATTTTCTGGTTTATTTCCTGACTTCTCATCATGGCTTGTTACTATTTGTCTTGTACACCAGTCGATATTGTCCTGCTCCCAAACAGAATAGTCACTTTGTTGGTATGTTATCACATACTTGGTGATGTTGCCGTTTGGGTAGAGAGGGGGCTGCCACTTTACTTGGAGGGAGTAGTGATTCAGGAAGCTAGCGTCAAGCCCCACTACAGCTGATGGAACTAAATTGACAAAAACATGAATAAAATAATTATGATTAAGTGCAATACAATGTGATATCAAGTGCGGATGACACAATATTTTGCAGAAAAATTCCTGCCTAAACAGGGCCAGTCTGCTTGCTGGGTGACAATCACTTAGAGAGCAACAGGATCTGGTTATAAACCCGACTTTGACAGTTTTTTTTCTGTACCTACAATCATTTTGCTGTAACAATATCATAACTAATCAATTCAACTTTTCTTTAACATCTAATTTTATAAGCTTTCATAATTACATACTATCATTTTGTATTCCCTGTAACCCACACTATCCCATAATGCATTTGCACAATTCTAAATCTTTACCCATTTCTCTTGTTTTTATGAACTCTAACTTGCTTCTCACTCCCTTCTTGTTCAGTGTTACGACCTCAACAACCATGGCGTATAGGGTGTGCGGCTTGAGAGAGCCTATATATCGCATGATGATGTGTACAGGCAGTTGTTTATTGGAGTATGTTACATTTATTCTGAAATAACATCAAATCACATTTGAAAACAATGTTATAATATATCATACATTTCTGAGGTTAATATGTGGCTTTATTCAGAGTATGAAATCAATGATAATGATGACAATAACAATAATGGTGAGAATGAAAATGATGATGATGACAATGATAATGATAATAAAAATGTTAGATGATGATGTTCGGTGATGATGACAATAATGATAATGATGACAATGATGAAGATGATGATGATGACAATAACAATAATGGTGAGAATGAAAATGGTGATGATGACAACAATAACGATAATAATGATGATGATGATAACAGTAATAATGATGAAGTGGCTATATAGAGGCTCGGGAAATAGCGAAAAAATCAAATATCCACCAAAATCAAGTTTAGACGTCAATGTTTTTTAGTGAATGTCTGTAATTACTCACTTTTGTACTTCTTTGGCTGGTACATCTAACTTTTTCCACCTGTTCATTAAAACACTCAGTAAGCCAAAGTAAAACATTATTGTTATTATTATTTATTGTTAAGATTATTACCATTATTGCCATTTTATTACAAATAAATAAATAGTTGTATTCTTAAGACAAATAAGGAATATTCTTCTTATTTAGATTTATTTTATGGGCTAACATATCAAATAACCAATATATTATTTATTTAACTTTTCAATTATTTACTAATGCTTCAATTTGTAAACTTACACTGTCTTGCTGCTGCATCCATCAATGTCATCAAATTCTGTGATTTCAGTGTTTGGACTGCAAATATAGCCAAATTATTATTATAAAGGCATCCTAATATATGTGAAGGCTGTATTTGTCATAGGGTGTTAGGTGCAAGGGCAATAGAAAGTAATGACAATACCAATAATTATGGTAGTAAGGATGGTGAAAGTATTAGTATTATTTTTGAAAGACAGTCATAATAATAATAAATGATAGGTAATATAATGATAGGTAATATATTGAAATTTTCAACACCGTAAAAAAAGGTTGACTTAACTTTACTGATGTTTCGAGCTTTAGCCCTTCGTCGGAGTAAAATAATAATGATATAATAATGATATTAAATAAGTACTTACGCTTCTCTGTAGGAGAGAGTATAAAATAGCACATTACGATAATCTTCATTAATTATGACTTCATTCCACTTAGCCATAACACAGACATTTTGACAATGGCGTCTATTAGGGTAGACTATCTCAGTTAGTGTAAGATTGATGGTCTTGACTTGACCTGTAACATATGGTGTTAATGTGACTCATAATAGTCAACACAGAAGCAAATAATGGTCAGTGGTATCACTTAAGCGGAGGTCAAACGGCTATGATAGTTGATGATAGTTGAAGGTGTCTCAACTATCATCAACATAATCCTGTACGCATGGTCAAACGGCAAAAACTATCATGGACTATCATGTGAAATTTGAACATGTTCAAACTCTATGATAGTCCATGATAGTGGATGAAAGTTTGTGGTCAAACGCACATGATAGTTGGAATTATCTGTATCATCAACCTATTCTGAACTATCATTGCTGTTTCACCGAGGCTTTAGGGGTAAAAATCAGCGGTTTCAAATTAGCAATTAAAACAAATTATAGTTTTAGTTTTCACTCCCCATCAGGCTTGATCTTCCATGAAGTTTACTCACTATCTGACTACATTAATATACATTTCAAAATTCAACAACTTTCAAGGTTTCCCATGTCCCGTATGAACCCTGTTACACAGATTGAGTGTTGGATGGACAAATACAGTCAGACAGACAAAGACAGTGACACAGTGCAAACCAATAGCAAACATCCGCATCATATACTAACAGACAGACATTACAGTGTGACTCGCCGTACCGTAGTCACTTACAAAAACTTTTGATGAATTTTTGACATTATTTTGACTTTTTTTTTTATCTCAATGGACCAATTACAGACATCAAAGTTTCTAAAGTCTCCGCCTCTCGATATAAACTTGTACCTGATTGGTCCATTGAGATGGAAAAATGTCAAAGTAATGTAAAAAATTCATCAAATGTTTTTGTAAGTGACTACGGTACAGCGAGTCGCACAGTAAGCTTAAAGACATTCATTAATAAACCTATATACGTACATGCAACATCATTGCCATTAGTTGTCTTGGATATATCAATGTTTGCTACATTGGTTTTGTTTCCTTGTTTCATGATTTTTTCCAAAGGCTCTATCTTACTGGGACAAAGACGAGGATTCATTCGAACCAGTACACCACCAGCAGTAATCGTCAAATTAGGATGAAAATCCCAGATTGCCTCCAGCTTTGGATTGTCCATAATAGTCAACGCATACCTAAAAAAAAATCAAGAAACTGTAAAATAATCTACTATGAAAATATCTACATTTTAAATCCTTTTTTAAGCTACTGTCCTCCATAGGAGGTGTAGCTTCTATGTCATCATGTAGTGTCCGATGAAAAAAAAAATTGAGTAACACCACAGGAAGCTCGAAAATATTATAATTTTTCACGTAGGCGATCACAAAATAGCGGACTCGAGGCAAAACCATGCCAGGAGCTTCTAGTGTAATAACTTGATCGTGAATTAACACCACCTTTTAAAATGTTGATAAAGCTAACCAACGCAACATGTTTATACTATTTGGAAAGGTATCGATGCATTTCTTGCTTGAATACAGATTTGTACAAAATATATAGTGCAATTAGTTAACGCTTGGGCTGCTCTTTGTAATGATTGGGCTCCCTGTGTCAATGATAATCCAAGATGGCGGCCGAGCTGCGAGACAACTTTGATTTCTAGTTTTGCAAGCATTTAATTTCTTGTTCCAATTTATCCCCTATTGCACGGGTCCACAATTATCTGTTCTTAGCATTTATGGAATTCGTTTGGTGGCACGGTGGGCGGGTTTATTGGAATAACATGCAGACATTTTTGACTTAGCATATTATATATATGATGGGCATTATTAATCTTAACATCATCAATATTTAGTAAATACCTGTCATTGTAAAGAAAGGGAACTGTCTTCAACAGTTTCATGTTAATTGTTGTTCTGGGCTGTATAACCTTCAAGTTATTCAAAAACTTCAATGAAACTAAAGACTTTGATTCTCGAATTAGAATGTAGCCTTTCACTCTTTCCAACATTCCAAGGCTTTCTTCCAAAACTTTTGAAATGGATCCTACAGGAAAAACAAAATTTAATAACGATTTAAGGTGTCAGGCTACTTTTGGAAATAATGTTCAACTTTTCTTTAAACTACGATTTTTTAATGTGAAATTTAATGGTTATTCCAAATATGAATAGCAAAATGAGCTTCTGAGCTCATTTTCGAAATAATCAGCATTTAATGAATGCCTACGCGCGAGATTTTGAAGCAAAATTTCCTAAAAAGGAAGCGATATGAAAAAAATCACATCTCATACGAAAACCGCCAGTGAACAAAAGAAACTGACTCAACGATGATATAAGAAATATCAACACCCTGTCATTATCATGCATACTCATCATTTATAGCCAAACCTACAGAAGCGTTCCTATCGAGGTTGGAAGGCTTGATTTATTCTTCCAAACTTGATTTTAAATTTGTTTTGAAATTTGCATAAATGAATCGAATCTTGTAAGCTTCAAAAACCGCCTCAAATCAAAACATTACTTTCAATGTTTTTTTGGACAATGGAAACTTGCTAAACCTAGTCTGCTTACATAAATATTGTTATAACTGCTTACTAAGGTATTCTATTACAATAGCATTATCAGTTATTGACCACATATCATGATTTTGGGACCATTATCATATTAGTTGACGGTTGAAGTCTGCATTTTGAAACAGGATTCGATTCATTTATGCAAATTTCAAAACAAATTTAAAATCAAGTTTGGAAGAATAAATTAAGCCTTCCAACCTCGATAGGAACGCTTCTGTAGGTTTGGCTGTAAGATATTCTTACCACCACCCCCTCGTATCTGGATGATCAGGTTTGCTTCTATTTCAGTACAGCCTTTATACTTCTTGATGGCACTCAGTGAATCTATAACTATCTTGGTACCAGGGAAGCCACTACAGACTGGTAATGAAACAAACAGTGTTAATATACAGTGGAACCCCGTTAATCCGGCAACTGAAGGGACAGCCCAAAGTGGCCGTATTAACGGGGTGGCTGTATTAAGCGGATAAATTCTATAGAAAATGTATGGGCATGCATTTCGTCGGGACCTTAAAAACTGGCCGCAATAAACAATAGATAATATAATGAAATTTGTAACACCGTAACAAATGTTGACTTAATGCTCGAAACATCAGTAAAGTTAAGTCAAATTTCTTTTACGGTGTTACAAATTTCATTATATTACCTAGTTCTTGTTATTTAAGGGAAGAAAAATATTACGTTTCGGTCTCATATACTGAAACCACCATCAAGTATAAATATTTCCTCTGGGCTAAAATAGGTTTAAGCTTACAGCGCGACGCGTTGTTTCTACATTCAAACTCGCTATTAAATGGTCTGTAGGCACCTTTCCTGTGACTCCGCCTCTCAATCAAAAAAGAATCAAAAATGTTTGTCTGGTGGAAACGGTAAGGCACGTCATGCTGTAAAACGTCAGTAAAGTTAAGTTACATTTATATGGTGTTACAAATTGCATTATATTACCTATCGTTAAAAATAAAAAAGCAACTAGCAATACACAAAACTTCACTTACCTCGATCACAACGCTTCTCCACACACTTCTCACACTTTCCAGGAAAAAGGTAACCACCAGATTCCTTTACTGCATATCCTGCAGGACACTTTTTGACACATTTACCCTCTAACAGTTTATAAAATCTTGGGCAACTGGGTAGGCATTCAAAATTATTCACCTGAAAAAAAAAAGTATTTATGATGATATTTTTCCTAGTATTCTCTCAAGTCCCAGTAAACACAGCACACAATAGAGCGGTTTTCGTACGAGTGGGAAACTGACCGTACCGTACCGTAGCCGTAACCATACCGTAAGTTCTATAAAAACATTCGAAAATTCTACAGTAACAGTACCGTAACTGTGCGGTAAATATTACTGCCATTTTCCCACTCATACGAAAACCTCTCTATGCGGTGGTTGGCCCAAGTCCACAACATGATTTTATTATCAAAATAAATCCAAAAATACTCTTATATCAAGATGACATGATTAAACTATTCTCAAACAATGTTACTCGAGTTGAACTAAGACCACAATGGTCTGAAACCAAAATTACTTTTCAAACTTTATACAACTCCTATACACAACATACTTTCAATTAGCATAACTAGTCCCTAGTCCTCTCGTTCACATAGGAAACTATTTCTCTCTTCATTACCAACTCTCAAATATCATTGTCCATTACAAGAGAAATACATTTCTTATGTACATCTGCATTAATTTTATGATGATATTACGGTGCGACTACTGAAACTGGGCCACTCAATGACAGTTGGAGGTGCACAAACACAGCACTTTTCCTTACTATTGTATTGAGCCATGTAAAAAAATCATGAAAACCTCTTTAAAAACACAAATACAGCACTTTTCATTGCCATTGTAGAGTGAAAACACTTAATCCGTGAAATAAAATCAAAATTGTTACTAACAAATAGTTCTTATTTAGTGGCTCACTCAACAAGAACAGTCTAAGAAAAGGCAAATACAAAGGAGACAATACTTCATTACAGCTTTACTTGTCTAAAATAGTCACTAATATTCACTAAATAAGAACTATTAGACAATAAAAAATATTTTTTATTTCACAGATTAAGTGTTTGCGCTGTATTGAGCCATGTATACATTATATATAATAATCTTAAGGAGACCTCTTTCACATAAGCCTATTGGTTTCCAGAGGCCTCCTTGCCATATTATACCATTTAATATTTATTTATCTATACTGATTACATTGTTATTTTTCTTATATATAACATTATTTATGTAAACTTTGTAATATGGCAGAAACAATAAACAATAAACAATGTATAAAATCATGAAAAACTTACTTCTAGCAGGCTATCAGGACATTTGCTGACACATTCTCCACTTTGAAGACGGAAATTCTTGCAGGCATAGCAATGGAACTGTGAATTAATCTTGGAACATCCACCCAAACATGATCGATGACAGCAAAGCTGAGAACTATCCTTGACACACCCAGCGTCACCACACTTAGTATCACATACTTGAGAAACAAAACAGCATTTATCATGATAGTATTTATCAATCAATCAATCTTTATTGGATAATAACAGATCCAATCTGGCCCATAAAACTTTATAATAAAGTAAAGTTAAGTTAAATAACCTTATTTAACGTTGGTAACTCGTAACAGTCATAGACTGATAAACTTGAGGCCGATGGTAAATATAAGTTATACTAAAACTAAATGATGATGATGATGATGATGATGTAATGATGATGATGATGGTGGTGACAGTGATGGCGGTAGTGGTATTGGTTGATGGTGGTTATGATGATGATGATGATGATAATGATAGTGATGGTGTTTGTGATGATGATGATAGTAGTAATGTTGCTGATGCAATGATGGTAGTGATGATGATGATGATGATTGTGATGATGATGATAATGACGATAGTTATGATGTTTGTGATGATGATGATAGTAGTAATGTTGCTGATGCAACGATGGTAGTGATGATGATGATGATGATGATGATGATGGTGATAATGATGTTGATAATTATGATGATGTAATGATGGTTATGATGGTGATGTTGATGATGGTGGTGATGATGAGGATAATAATGATTATGACAATAGCATGATTATAGTGGTATTGGTGTTGGTGATGATGATGATTTTCAGGTTCCAAACTTTTGGAACAGAGCGTAAATTACAGTGATTTGTATGGAGAAATTATATATTCAAGTGGCCATATCTCAGCTGCTATTTGACTGATTCTCATCACATTTGGAGTGTAAACGTCTTTTTTGATTGTCCATCGAAAATGGCAACCAAAAATTGTTAAAGCCAAAATTTATTTTTTCATGACGTAACACTTTAGTACTCTATTCTTTCCTTATTTCACACAGTTTAATTATTACAATAAAAAGTTTGGACTTATAAGAAAAAAAAAAAAAAAAAAAAATTTCAATATATTTCTATTGTGCGCAGTCTTATTAAGATATCAAGATACAAAGATCAAGTGTTTGAACATGCTGGGGCTTGTATAATTTTTCTTAGTCAACAGAGCATTGCTCAATGTTCATCTGCAAAATAGTGTTGATATTTAATCGTGAAGTGCCAACAGTTTACAAAAGTAATGTATTTTACTGCTCAATGTATGTCAATTTTAAACAAAAGATACACATAACACAATGTATAAACTGAGTAAACTCCAGAAAGAAAGTTGACAGTTTATTTTTATAATGAAAATGATATTATTGACTTAGATGCAAAATATCCGACATCATTTGATGTGTAAATATTGATTTTGGGTAGAAAAACATTTGCAGGAGAACTCAAAATACCTAAGAAAAAATAGTTGGATTTATCGTGAGCTCAAATTAAATATAAAAATTAATACATTTAAATTTTGGTTGATCTATCTCAAGCTTCCAGCTCAAAAAATTCGACAGTTTTTGGATTTATATTTAGCCAAATTTGTTACGGCTTTTTGGATGTTACAAAATATGTCGTGATATGATTGTCTTTTTTATCAAAAATGGTTGGTTTTGAAAGCGGAAACGAAATGAACTGTCATTAAAAATCAATATTGAAATCCCACGTAGATTAGTTAAAAGATGAAGACAAAAAGTTGATCAAGATAATGCCTAAAAAGCGCTTCTTTTGTTAAGCAAAATCACTTTGACTGAGCCTTATATTACTTCTTTGAGCCTGAATAACAATAACAATAGACAAGGATTGTAGCGATATGAGAAGAACCAATTAAACTTCTTTTGTGATTTTTATATGGCGTGAAATGTTGTGAAACTATTAAAGCGGCGCGATAAAAATTAGTGTAGTCCTGCCTTTTTATAAAATGTAAATTATATTCTAATAAAATAAAGGAACAATAGAGCCAAATGATTTTAAATCAAATTCATAAAAGATAGAACAATCTAATAAGTTTGTCAGCTAATTCATCATCGTGCAATAAGCCAATATCAACTGACGGGTCAAGATAAGCAACGATCACGTTTGCTGAATGTATTTACGCTAATTCAAAAAACTACAGTAAACGCTCATATTTACGAAGTGTTGTTGTCTTATTAAACGATGAGTTAATGATATTATTGCAATACGACAACATCATTTTAGACACAACTTAAGAAACTTACATATAGAACGCATGATCGCATATTGAGATCAAGTATATAAATTGACTAGAAAGTGTTTGCTCTAGCTTCTAATGAGATTCTATTATAAAACTTACAGCTTTGACAAGAGTATGAATCTTGCGGTGCTCCAGCTCCCCAGCAATACTGTTTCCCCGAGGCCCCATGACCAGCAGGAGCAAAACATTTGGCTTTGTAGCACAAATCATAACAATCGTTATTATTTTCTGAAATTACCAATGCAGAAGAATCCTCAACGTCCATACGCATTATAGATTTCCACCGAATCGTCTTTGCGTAGCATAGGTTCATATTTTTTTCGATGCGAATTCCACCGCTCAATATTACAGTCAAGGAAGGCAAATTAATTCGCCTGAGTCCTTCATTCATGTAAATTACAAGAGAATAATCAAGAAATAGTTTTCCACCTCGGATTACTGCTAAGTTGGGAAAAACCTCTTTTAAATCGACAGTATTGCGAAGTATGGTCACTAATAAAAAACCAGTAATTTCTGTAAGTTTAGGAAAATGCATATGTGGTCCAGAGTTTTGAATTTGAATACTGCCATGGAAGGTTGTACAGTTCTGCAGTTGTGCGCAACCTTGGCAAATCCCACCAACTGTTTTTATTTGTAGAGTTCCTTCACGTTCGGAAAAAAATGATCCAGACATTGGGTAACATACTGAAAAAGATAGGAAAGATAATGAGTACGCTTTGAGTTTGTTTAGTTCGTCAATTAGAACTCAAAACTCAAATTGTTAATTGTATAACTCTTGACGCCATTATTGACGTTATGCAGTAAATCAAACATCAACAAAACATCGCTATCTCCTTCCCGTTTTGCGTCGTTTCAGCTTCATATTACAATAGAACTGAAGTGTTACACTTACGTTTATATTGCGACTCTTCTGGGCTACAAAGACATGCATTTAGCATTAAAAATACGAGCCATAAAGCCACAAATGCGTTCATTTTGCCTTCAAGTAAACTTGTGTCTTCTCGCTTTCTGACATACGATATCAAAGTGCCATTCACAAGCTAGCACGCAGTGATCGTGCTTTTTTGACGTTAGTCTACATCACAAAAGGGAATAATATCCCTTTTGATATTTGTGAGTATTAAATACTTAAGACACTAAGAAAAGATCACAGGGGTATGAACGCTTTACGATCCTTTCGCAAATTTGCTCGCTGATCGAATTGTTTTACACAACGGGGTACAACGTCACTCAATGACGTCAGGGCATTCCGTCTGGACGCAAAAAATCTGATTCCATTTGCTTTGAAACCCCACAGAAAATACCCTTGAAACATGCTGAGCACCTAGATTATGAACTAAATGGATCAAAGAAGGGTTTGCATCAAATAATAAAATGTTTTGATGTTAAAAAATTATGGGTGCGGAAGTGAAGAAATTTGCAGAAATTTTCAAAATGGTGGCGGCTAAAATTTCACGAAAAAATGATAAAATTACTAGGACTGCCTTAAAATACATCAAAAACATCAAAAAGCTACAAAAGGTTTTGAAGTAAAAACGTGCAATTTGTTCAGGTTTTGGAATGCGGAGATTTCTCAAAATGCCAAATGGTGGCAGACATTAGTCATAATTCAAAAAAAATGACAGTCGTTAGTTTTCAATTTATTATTTGACCTCAATTCCTTTCTTGAATGATTTAAGTTAAATGTGTGATGATATAACTCTTTTATGTATTGTACAAAGAATGAAAAGTTACATAATGTTTGTAGTCGTACAATATAAACATGTATGAAAGTAGTCAGTGTACAACGACTATTAAATGCTCTTCAGTACCGAAACCCGAATACATGCTGCTTCAAAACATTACAAAAACAATTCTCAAGATTGATGTGTTTTTTTTTTGATTGATAATGGCGCTATAATAGCACAGTGATTTTCCTTTGTCCGTGCAACGAAGTAGACTAGTTTATAGTGAGTAATAGTCGAATGATAGAACAAAAAAGCAATGGGGTTAGTGTGTACTACTATGTATTACGTTGACTATTCTTTCACAGACGAAGGAAAATCACTTAGCTATTGATAGAGTGCATTCAGTAAAAGCGTGAAACACTAATTACTAAATTGTGCAAAATAGTGCTAGTTGAACAATAGAAAACAATAGAGTTAGCATAAAATAGTACAAAATAGTATTACTAATGTTTCCGAGTGCATTCAGTAAAAGCGTGAAACACTAATTACTAAATTGTGCAAAATAGTGCTAGTTGAACAATAGAAAACAATAGAGTTAGCATAAAATAGTACAAAATAGTATTACTAATGTTTCATGCTATTAGTGAATGCACTCTAGTTCTCAGTTCTGTTTGTTACACGAAGACATTAGTTATCTCCGCTGCTAATAGCCTATACTAACGACATCAATAGATCTAAAACTCTGACATGACCATAATTAATAGTGGCAGTTTCATTTTAAAAGTCTTGTTGAATTACTCTGGGTCTAGAAAAGTGGGTGCAGTCATTTACAAAAGTGCTTCGAATCGGTATATCTTTATTATAAGTCCACGATTGCTAAATCAAAATTTAATTTATTGTTGAAGTTATATTACTTGAGGCTTTATCAGCATCAATATGGTCATCATCATCATTAGTATCATCATTTATAATATCATTCGTATCAGTTATCATCATCATTATCATCATCATCATTAACTACATCATCATTATCATCACTAGTTATCATCATTATCATCATTGATATCATCATCATCATTATCATCATTGATATCATCATCATCATTATCATCATCATCATTAACTACATCATCATTATCATCACTAGTTATCATCATTATCATCATTGATATCATCATCATCATTATCATCATTGATATCATCATCATCATTATCATCATCATCATTAACTACATCATCATTATCATCACTAGTTATCATCATTATCATCATTGATATCATCATCATCATTATCATCATTGATATCATCATCATCATTATCATCATCATCATTAACTACATCATCATTATCATCACTAGTTATCATCATTATCATCATTGATATCATCATCATCATTATCATCATTGATATCATCATCATCATTATCATCATCATCATTAACTACATCATCATTATCATCACTAGTTATCATCATTATCATCATTGATATCATCATCATCATTATCATCATTGATATCATCATCATCATTATCATCATCATCATTAACTACATCATCATTATCATCATTATCATCATTGATATCATCGATCATCATCATCATTATCATCATTGATATCATCGATCATCATCATCATTATCATCATTGATATCATCATTATTATTATCATCATTGATCATCATCATCATTGATATCATCATTATCATCATTGATATCATCATCATCATCATCATCATCATCATTGATATCATCATTATCATCATTGATATCATCATTATCATCATTGATATCATCATCATCATCATTATCATCATCATCATTATCATCATCATCATCATCATCATCATCATCATCATCATCATAATTATGATCATTATGATCATTGATATCATCATCATCATCATCATCATTGATATCGGGCGCTTTCCATTAGAAAACAAATCCGCAAAACATTTTCGGAAATTTAGGACAACCGTTTCAGGAACTGTCGCGTTCCATTTGATTTCCACCCGAACTTTCCGATTTTTGAGCGAAAACACTAAAAACATCAAATTAAAATATAATAGATATAAATACTAATTGTTCTTTAGCGACTATTTAATTGTCAGTATCACTCAACCAAATCTAGAACTGTCAAATCAATACAGAGGAAGCAATATATACCCGCCATTATAACTTCAGTTAATTGTCTTAAATAATGACTAGATAGTCTGATTATAAAATCAGACATAAAAATGTTACACAATAACAATTCATTTTTGTTTCATGGATGTAGGGTTTTCGCTTAATTATTTTTGGTTGTTATTATTATTATCCCCACTAATCCACTAAGTAATACAGCACAATACAGTATCGCTATATATTGTTTAATAATAATAATAATAATAATAATAATAATAATAATAATAATAATAATAATAATAATAATAATAATAATAATAATAATAATAGTAATAATAATAATAATAATAATAATAATAATAATAATAATAATAATAATAATAATAATAATAATAGTAATAATAATAATAATAATAATAATAATAATAATAATAATAATAATAGTAATAATAATAATAATAATAATAATAATAATAATAATAATAATAATAATAGTAATAATAATAATAATAATAATAATAATAATAATAATAATAATAATAATAATAATAGTAATAATAATAATAATAATAATAATAATAATAATAATAATAATAATAATAATAGTAATAATAATAATAATAATGATAATTATACTTATAAAGCGCCTATTCATCGCTGTTCCAGGCGCTGTAATACAAAAAAATATATAAAAACTATTTAAAAACTTAGAGAAATATCATACACTAAATGTTGATTTAAATAAGTGAGTTTAAAGCTGAGTTTTAAAAGAAACAATAGGTTAGGTTAGGTTTAGGGCAAGACTCTATTGTTTTTTAAACCAAACCTTTCGATTTGATGCTGACTATCCCAAAACCTAGTAGTTTTTACAAACTATATTTTAAATATCCAATATTTGTTTGCACGCAGGCATTTAGTTAAAAAAAACTGATGATTATGTTTCTTCTGCGTTATGATTTATTATAAGTATTTTACATGTTTAAACGATTTGTTCACGTGACACATCCCCTACCACTTTGATTGATGACTATTGATAGCATGGCATGACGGGTAATCAATATTAGGACGCCACAAAGGCGATTACTTGAGCTCAATAGGAGAGGTCATTTTATATTGGGTTGAATATTCGCCCTTTTGAGAACCTTGCACGATAATAATACCGTAAAAATAGAATCTGTTAGAATCGCATGGCTTAAACTACGTGGAATTCTTGCATAGGGAGTCACCTGGGATTTTAGTCTATATAGGGAAAAGGTATCAAGCCTTCAAAAAGACTTCAAAGAAGAACGAAAGAAGAGGAAAAAAAAGGATTAATGGGAAGGAAAAAAGAAAGGGAGGAAAGAAATACTTAACGGGAAGGGTGAATAGATAATTATATTATGCTGGATTAAAAATGGAAACTAGTATAGGTTGCGTCGGTGTTTGATATAAACGGTAGGTAATATAATGAAATTTGTAACACCGTAAAAAGTGTTGACTTATTAAACTTTACTGACCGTTTCGAGCTTTAGCCCTTCGTCGGAGTGAAAGAATCAGTACTGAATTAAGGGATGGACGAAGGAATAAATGAAAGTGAAGAAAAAGAGAACCGAAAGGAGTAGAAATAGAATTGACAACTATAATCTTAGACTGCAAAACAGTCCCTACTTTTACGCGAAAACTCCGAGGATCCTCTCTTTGAATTAATTTCGTTCGATCGAGTTCAACTCGCTTCCTCGGAGTTTTCGCGTAACTATAGGGACTATTTTTTAGTCTAATATCATCTGAAAACCGAATAGCCAGTAAAGGAATAAATAGAAAAGAAAAATAGATATTAACAAGAGAGCAAAACTGAACAAACTGAATAGATTTAAAGTAATAAATGAAAAAGGAAAAAAAATGTTATAGAAGAGTATATTAAATACAAGTACAAATATAATCTGAACAGAAACAGATTTACTAGAAAAAGAATAATGGAAAAGAAACATAGATAGTCATAATCCAGAGAACCTGAATAGTAACAACTGAGAGCATAAATAAATATGCTCGCTTGATAGCAAGAAAGATAGAAAGTGACAGAGCTTATCGACATATCTCAGATGTCATTCCCGTATCTCAACCTGATCTTTGCCATTTTAAACTGCCACAAACCGCAGGTTTCCTTCTTTGACACGGCCCGATCATTTATATAGGCATGCAACTATTTCAAAAATTGATTTATATTAAATATAGCGTCAAGTCAAGAGACCCACGGTCACTTACCAGCATGCACCGCGCGAAAGACTGGATTTCGTAGTCGACCATGAAAATCGCACATTCAAACATTTGATATATTTTACGATGTGAGTGGGTATTTACGCTCTTAGTAAATTGTTCAGTTAGCGTTTCGTTTTATTTGTTTTCTCGTAATACGACTTACTTCAACATAAACAACGCAAAGCATGCTGGGAAGTGACCATGGGTTTTTAAAGGCGATAGGCCATTTAATATTGAGTTTCAATGGAAACAAAAAACACTTCACGATCAAATCATGAGAATTATAGCCTGAGAAAGTTTCGCGGGGGAAGAGGAGCTAAAGAACGTCTGTTTTATCGGGCTGTCTCAGGCTATGAGAATTATCCAGAGCCGAATGATAAAAACTGAACGGTGTGGCACTGTAAATTTAGGGCGACTGGAAAGCTGAAAGCCTTTACATCATGCTTGCCATTTTTCAGAAGTTTACTATTCGCGTGACAACAAGAAGTTTTTTTTAACCATTTTTTTATCTTTTACTAATATAGAAAATTGTCCACCCAACCAACGATTCTTTGCAAGAGGTACAAAAATTGATAACACGAACATGAAAATCCATGCGGAGATAACGCATTGTGAAAACTAACAAAAAATCAGGCATAGCCTCTTGCATGCATCACTGTCATGGGGTTCCTGTTTCGTCGCTCGTTACAAACAGATGACACAGGAACCCCAAACCTCGAAAAACTCCACACGAAAAACTCAAAAAGAAAGCCTGTTCTATTTTAGGAGCGAAATTACTAATATGGCTTATGTGGAATAGACTACCAATACTATATCCATGAAAAATAATGAACTTGATTTTTTTTGGAATTGTTCGTAAACACTCTATCCATGAATTAAAAGTATAACAACCTCGTTACCAGGGCCCTCTTCCCGCGGCCACCCAAAAGCGAAGGGAGAGGGCCCTGGGAACGAGGTTGAAAAGTAAAATATTGCTAGTGTGGTATAGAATGCAAGCACTTTGTACTTATAAGTAAATAACTGAAACTATGCTTATGTTTTTATGATCGGTCTCGATTTGGTGTCACAGCCAGTAACCAGCTAGTCTCCTGCGCAAACGTTTTTAGTAACCGACACTTCTAGGAGCGGCTGTGCAGGAGGCAATATAGCCTGCGTAAACAAACCCTTATTAACGCTCGAAATGTCTCCCGCGAAGAAGGGAGACGTTTCGAGCGCTAATAAGGGTCTGTTACGTTTACGCAGGCTAGAGGCAATAGACCTCTTTACCTCTTTACCGTATGCAAATTGCCCATTTCATACGTGTATCATTCCCTTGAGAATTGTTCTCTTTAATATGATGAACGTGTTTATATATCATTTACATGTGAAAGAAACAATTTCCAAGGGTAGCATCACGTGATCTGAAATGGGACAACAAACAAAGAAGGTAAATAGGTCTATCAACCAGCCAGTAGCCAGCAACGGGATTTTGGGATTTCGTTCCATTCCATTCCATTCTATCAGAGTCTGGGTGACACGGTGTCATGAATATTCCTTAAGTTATTTGTTTCATCTTTGATTGTTAAAGCTTATTTATAGTCTCTTAGTATTCATAAGTAGTTTTGTCCAGTTCATTAGGAACTTTTGTATTAGTATATTTAGTATTGTCCGATTATGTAATCTCATGTTTATAACTCGTGAAAATGTAACATAATTATGCGCCGTTGACGTATAAATACGCCCTACGCCGTTCAACAAAGCGTGTGTTCAGAGAAGAGAAGTGTTCCCGTCGTTGAGAAGAGTTTAAAAGCGTAGCAAACAAGAAACTTTAGGAGCAGACCCGTTCAGAGTCCCTAAATGTTGTCGATAGAAGAGGAGCAGACACACTCAGGGTCCCTCGAAACAGCAAAGATTACTTGAACAGCAAAGATTACTTGAACAGCAAAGATTACTTGAACAGAAAAGATTACTTGAACAGAAAAGATTACTTGAACAGAAACGATTACTTAAACAGAAAAGATCATTAAAACCAACTGAAGACTTCGCTGGAGAGAAGCGAAGGTTAACAAAAGCCAAAACAACTCAACACTGTGCCCAACATCAAAAAGCACAAGAAACACAAGCGAACAGCGTTAAACAGCAAAACACGAACGAACAGCGTCAAACAACGGCAAACACCGAACTTAAGTATCTCATTTGTAAAATAAATACTTACTATTATCACTTACTATTCATTTACTATTATATTTACTTACTATTTACTATTTACCGTTCATAAGTATTATCATTTACTATTCATTTACTATTATATTTACTATTTACTTACTATTTACCGTTCATAAGTATTATCATTTACTATTCATTTACTATTATATTTACTATTTATTTACTATTTACCGTTCATAAGTATTATCATTTACTATTCATTTACTATTATATCTACTATTTACTTACTATTTACCGTTCATAAGTTTAGTCTTTATATTAAATACCATTTGTTTAGTTATACCTTGTACTTATTCTTTTGTGGGGAAGACTTAAGAGACTGGGGGGTCGAGGGGAGCCTGGGTCCGATCGTGACACACGGTTGAGTTCTTTACGGTGCATGACTAAATGCCATATCTAAATGATTTCACATTCGCGTCCACTAAATAATTATGTAATGGAATCAATTTTATGCTATAATTCTAATCCTCAGTGTCCCTCTAACAGTGCATTTTGTCACGTTACTTAATTTACGGGTCATTGATGTCACGAGTCTGTCTGAAGAGTGATGTATATTTAAACCAATCACAACACAGAATGAAGTCGTACCATTTGCGTCACGTAAGATCACGTTACTCACGAGTGACACGCTAGAGACGCCACGCACGCCCACGCATGTCGACGTGAGACGTTTACACAGGCATGTGCTGGTGCATGCCCCGGGGTGTATGCACGAGACTGCACGTGTACTATATGGGAAAACCCCTTCATCACGATACAATTGCCCTATTTCATTACGACGTCACGATGTGTTTTAGTGGGGATAGAATCGCCGAAAACAATGGTAATTTCAACTAAATATTCTTTCTCTTTGAAAACTGAGCTTCAAATTATCTAATTTTTATGTATGTATGTGTCTATGTTTATACTTTCATATTTATGGCATTTTGTTGTCATTTCTTTCCTATCCGTCTTGCAAATGCAATTTTATCGTGTCTTCTTGTATTGTTGTTATGAATCTGTCCCCCACTAGCGACCATGATCCTTAGCGTTAGAACAATAGAATGTTTTGATGTGACGTCATAATGAAATAGGACGATTCTAAACGTAATACTTATGGAATATCCTGAATCGGATTATGTTTGTCCTTGGCTGGCTAGCCTCGCATACAGGTGAAAACTCCAAAAAAACTGTCTTTATTTTGTGAGGGTAGATACATTAATACTGGATTACCCGGTAGTTTTCATAATGGCCGACAGATAAGAATCACAGCTTGTAAGGAGGCAAACCAGTTGGAGACTGGCCTAATCCAAATCGGGACAAATACCGTCTCAGCTAGTGGACAGAGAGGGGGCTCGAACCCACCACCGGATTGCGAGACCGACTCTCTGCCCACTCGACCATGCATGCAACAAATCCAAATATTGTGACATATTATTGTTGGAACATAATAGAGTTTCCACATGCATGCGAGGCTAGCCAGGCAAGAACAGTTATTTAAATGCGCACATTTTGTGTAGCCTGCGTCACATCAGGAATTTTTCTCGGTTACGTCCGGACATAACCGCGAAAAAGTCCTGATCTGGGCCTAGATGAAAATTACTTGTGTAATTCTAGTTACCCTATTGAAATAAAGTACTTTATTATTATATTATTTTTATTATCTGACGCAGGCCGAATAGGTGACGTATTCACTTCAGTACTCTATGTTGTGCGGCCCTGAGGTTCAGACACCAAATGGAACTTGGGCTTCCTTTGTCATGGCCCGGCAAATAACACAGGAAACCCAAAGCAGAGAATGCAAAAAAAAGATTGATTTCCGCCATTGACTTTCAAAAGTAAACATAATTCTAAAAAACAAGCACCACCATCAGAAAGAGCAAGCAGAAACACTATGTATTTGTGGAAAGTTTTATTGCTATAAATATAATTCAAGTGAAACTATTTGGAATCAAAATTACAAAGATTTGTACGTGTTCAGTGAACTGTTTCATTGCTAGCCTCGCTGTGGTGTTTTCACACTTTTGAAATTCTCATAACTTCTCAAGAATTTAATATTTTTGTCTCAAACTTTCTACCTTTGTTGATGTCATTCTAATCTATAATTTCGATGTAGTGGTCAATTGAAATATGAATTAAAAAATATGATAATGAAATTGCGGAACCGAGGAAATTTTAATATGAACCGAGGTTTTTAATTTTTAACCTTATATATATAATGACAACATTCAAGACGATCGAGATGGTCAGCTAGTGTCATCATTATTGTCGTTCATTTCATCATCATCAACATCATCTTCAACAGCGATACGACAATTAATTTATTCATCATTATTCCGGCGGTAACCAGGCAACCACAGTCGTTAGCAAATTAATATTTAATAAATAAACAATCGTTGTCACGTAGCACCAGCATCGATCATTTCCGTCTACGTGAAAATGACAACTTCATCCATGAATTTAATAAAATATTCATTACAAAAT
This sequence comes from Metridium senile, assembly GCA_949775045.1. Classification (NCBI taxonomy): domain Eukaryota; kingdom Metazoa; phylum Cnidaria; class Anthozoa; order Actiniaria; family Metridiidae; genus Metridium; species Metridium senile. The sequence continues at coordinate 12,629,538 of OX459109.1, forward strand.
AATCATTATTTTTCATATTTACTCACAATTTTTTTTTCAAATTTCAATTTCGAAAAAAAATTCTGTCTAAAAGTTGATTGTTTCATTTTCCGTCTACGTGAAAATTACAACTTCATCTATGAATTTAAATATTGATAACAAAATAATAATTATTTTTCATATTTACTCAAAAAAAAAAAATAATAATTTCGAAAAACATTTCTGTCGAAAAGTTCATTGTTTGTCATTAGTTTTAGTAAGAGTTATTAATGATCCGTTATGTAATCGAGTTGTAGATATATCCCGGCTGGGACGCCATTTGTTGTATGTTGGCGCGTGACTCATTTATTTGGCGCGTGTACCTCCCGTGCAAAGAGTCGCAGTCACGACATAGAAAATCAGAATTTTACCGCTTTTTTCACTCATATTACATTACATTTACAAAATATATTTGTCATTTAGTGTAATTTCGACACTTTTTGAGTTCCGAAGTCGGCGAAATAAAGTTTTAAAGCGGTTTGAAAATGTTTCGGGGAGACGATCGAAGTTCGAAAAAAACAATAACAATCAACGGATCGACACGTAGGATTAACCTTGACTTTGTAGAAAGCTAGCGTTTTACCTAAACAATAACTGCTTTAGATCGAAACAGAAAACTTGAATATAAGCCAAAATGTCCCTAATGAAAACTAGATCGAATTAAAATCTAAATTTTTTGAAAAAATAGCTGAATAAGCATAAAATCATTCGGTCGGATGTTTTGTCTGATCGGGGGAATTAATTGTAAATTTCCCATGTAAATTACATGTACATTTTTGACGCGTTGCCAGATTATATTGATGAAAACGGACAAAGGAAATCTCAATAGTAAAATTTGACAAGTTTACTTGAATGCACTTTAAAGTCGCAAAAATAATTGTACCTATGTTTTGATATCTCTCAGTATTTGCGCGAAAAAAATTTCAGCTTTGATATTTTCAGCTCTCATCCAATTGTTAGCGGGTACACGTAATACTGGATGTTTTTGTAAACAACTTTGAAAATTCATTACACCCACTGTAATGTACGAGTCAAATCCAAAGGTGCCCATCCCCCCCCCGGGCAAACCCCGGGCATTTGACAAGACTTGGGTTCCGTATAGTGGGGAATTTGACGCCGATTAGCTACTTGAACGGGCGGGCATTTGACGAGTGTCGGCCATCTTTAAAAATACCCAGAAAGCATTGGAGTCCTAACCACAGGTAGCCCATGATCAGGCAAAAGTCACACGGGAACGACGAAAAGCAAATAATTGATAGATAGTTTTTCCTTGTTATACACCTATCTCAAAAAACGTCCGAAAGAATTGGCGATTGACGAACAGCGATTGCAAAGGAGCTCTGGGTACTGTTCTTTCACAAGTAAAATTAAATTGACGAAGTATAAATGCTTGTCTTTGTGTTTTAGAGTCGAAAAGTGCAAAGAAAATCCAAGTTCTTTCAGTTTTTAAGATAGATTTGTGAATTATATCGAGATCCATCTTTCGGTCGTGCAATCACCAATCAAAAATTGCCAATAACCATTCTCTTCTTCAACGTTTTTTGAAATTTCCCTTCATATTTGATTGTACAAGTTTTGTCTACCATGTTCATGAGACGTCATGTAGTAGAAGGAAGTTTAAGTATTTTCTTTTCTACTTAAAGTAAAATTTGAGTTTATCACTGACTCGAGCTCGAGGGGCGGGCATTTGACCATTCTGTTGTTTCAATAGTGGGGCATTTGACTGTTCAGTTTGCCCAGATGGTGGGGAATTTGACCAATTTTTTTTCAAAAAGTCAAATGCCCGGGGGTTTGCCCGGGGGGGGGATGGGCACCTTTGGATTTGACTCGTACATAAATTGTCTATCAGAAAGTGAGAAAAAAAGATTTTTGATAACAAAGAATTGGCTAAAGTACCATCCTCCCCATTGTAAAATAATTACCATAAACAAATAAATAAACTCAGGCGAAACGTACGGTTTATTTATAGTCTATCATCTACATAGAAGCATGTCAGATATCTTTAAATATAGCTTATGTACATTGAAAGGGATTGTTTTATCTATAGTTTTTTACATAAGTAATCCCATTTTACATGCTTAGTATAATAATTGCTCTTGTTATCGTGTCCTAATGTGTTGAGGCATTTACAAGCTTTAGTTCGTTCCGTAGCCGTAGTTTAAATTAATCTTATGTACAAATGTGGCACTTTCTACTATGTACAATTTGTCGTTTTAAAGCCATGGATTAACATTATATGATGTAGACCTTAATGGCCTTATTAGCAAGCATAAAACTGCTCTAGATGGAATCAGATTCCTAGGAATCGAATTTGATCTCCTCTCTATTCTTGAGGCCGGTTGAAATGTAACTATAGCGCAAATGAAGAAATTTGTCTGGGCTCGCACAAACGGCGCCGAAACTAACAATTTGCGCCCAGCTACATTTAATAACAAAGAAGTTTAAACTTCAAATAAATTGCCTTGCAGTGAAATAACTTATCGTTGACAATGCCTTTTGGATGGTTTTCACTGGGCTTTAGTTATGAGTGAGCAAGCAACTCAACTTCACAACGTTGAACGCGGGAAGATGGATCAGTTTTCTTTTCGTAGTTCTTCAACACAATTACTCTTTCCTTTGAACCACTTGTAGTAACTTTATCCTGTTGGGTTGTGGCGAATAAATGCTCTGAGGTTTAAATCATCGCCGATTGCTTTCAGGATCAATCCAACTTCACGTGGACTCCATGCATTGTTATTGTTTATATTGACAAGATCAACTATATTTTGGTGCGTCATTTCTGTTGCACCGTTGATTCGATGTGCGAATTCACGCTCCTCAACTCTTCCCAAGCCTAAATTCCCCTCTGTATTATCTGTCCTTGGTATAATGTTCATATTTTGCCGCCTTTGCTGCTCTGTAAAAGTCTGTAGGTTATCCATTGAACGGTTTAAAAGTTTGTGTCGAGGGTGTTAGCGTAGGAGCGGTTCCAGTTGTACTGTTGATCCCTCTACAAGTTAGCACAGTTTATACACTCCAATTATACAATTTACTCTTGGTCTAGCAACACAGCAGCCACGTAGCTTAAAGAGCTTCACTCGTAGTAGTTTTTGACCAAAGTTGTTTAGGAAAGTTGGAAAATTCTCTCGGAGAAGGAGCTTTCGCGCAACAAAATGTGGCGCGTTTATAATCAAATTTGTCCTTTTCCTCGCTAAAATAAGCTTCTTGATGTCTTTTCACTGGATATAACAAGAAAAATCAGCTTGCTATTCGTAGAACTCACTTGAATGGACTTTTCAATGATATTGTAGCGTTGTATTCTCTCGTACTGTCGTCTCGGTTGTAGAATGTTTGTTTCTATTTTGCTCTCAAAAATTTTTCGAAAGGAAAAATGCTGGCTATATTTAGATCTGCGTCATGGTATATTAACCAATCAGCGTCGAGTATTCTTGACTTGATTAGACATGATCTTGAACGTGTTTAACCTACAGTGCGCATGACTCAAAATGACGTCACCGAATAATTTTCACAAATATCTTTCGTGATTTCAAAACATACTTCTCAAAATGATTATTTCAAATTACTGGTGATTTTTTAAAGGATTTTTTTCTGAAAATAAGAGTGAATTGTAATAGTGTTTGATGTAGGTATTTATTCTTAAATGAATTAATAAATACCAAATTCACAGAAAAAGTCGTTGTTTGACCAATCAGAATCGGCCATTTGATGTCTATAAATAACTTCACCATTCGGCATTTTGATGCGGCTTCATTTACCGAATGTGCTGGTCGAAAAAAGCTTTTTCTGCCGTCTAACTCGCTTTTCTTGCTATTTAAACTACTCCAGGCACAGCAGCTATGCACAATTTGTGTTTTTGTTCAATAGGGTGTGATTTTAATGTTTAGAAACGGACTTTTTACCAACAAAACGACATGGCGGTGTAAGACAAGTGAGTACAACTGAATTTGTGTGTGGTCCGTTGATCGAAATAATCTTCAAAAATTCACCAAAATCCGCAAGCCCATGGAATACTGCTCAGATGATCCCAGATCTTTCTATCCTGAAATTGCAAAGCAATCGGAACTTTTAGCCAAAGATTTCATCTCCTACAGGCTTGGTACAAACCCAAAACCTGCGAATGCATCAGCAGAAACTTTACGAAAACTGGCTGACAAAATTGAAGAGCAGTACCCCGCACTACTGAACCATTTGTGCCATAAATTGAACTTATCTAGAACAACTGCTTATGCTACTTTCGTGGAAATAGCCGGAGAAGTATTTGCTGACGGAGTAAATTGGGGAAGGATCGTAGTTTTGTACGCTTTCGGCGGTAGGTTGGCAGTTTACTGCGAACAACATAACTTGAAAGATTTAGTCGATTTAGTCATAAGTTGGATTGCAAAGTACGTTGGCGGACTGAGCGACTGGATTGACAACGAAGGAGGATGGGTTAGTATATTGTATTTCTGAAATTTCCTCCTTTTCAAAAATTGTGTTCCAAATTTAGAACTTCTTTTAATTATTTACTTATTTTGGTTAGACTTCCACACAAAGAAAAACTTCGAATATCGTGAGAAAATGTGTCAAAATTCAGGATAAAAATTTGAGCAAAATGTATTTCAATGATTTATGATTACAACTGAAAATTAACTTTCAGTTTATAGGGGTTTTTTGCTCGAATTTTTTTAACGGGTAAAAAAAGGTTATATTTTATGGATTATTACATGATATTAGCCTAAAATAAACAAAAATAGCACGAGAAAATTCGATTAAAATTCTAATTACTGCAAAGATATTTCTCAACTGTAGAAAACCATGAGTTTTGCTTATGTGCAAAGTTTGAAGTAAATAAAAGGGATAATTTTCACCTACAAATAAGGTCATTTATAAAAAAAGAGAGAGAAAAAATAATTTTTTAGTTATTTTTTGGTGTTTCAGCTCTAAGACAGGAAGTGCAACAGTCTTGTAGGCGTTCAATGTTTTAAAATTCATACTTTCAGTTTTAAGTCCTCTCAACGTACACTGACAACCTTTTAACTTGCATATTTATATAAACATACTTTTCATTCCACCTTTTAAACTTCAAATTATTATTAAAATTTCAAGTGGAAATGATGATTTGTTATGTTTTAAAATATTTCTTACTTAAGTTTTACAATACATTTTCTAATTGCATATGCTAATCATGCATCCGAACATGACAAGTTTAGTCCTGTCCAAATTCCTGAGATTTCAATTTTGTGACGATAATAATAGTGCATTAATAATCATGAAGTTTAATAAACAATGATACATACAAATTGTACATTGAAAAGGGGTTTAAGATCGCATAATCCTTTGTTGTGCAAACAAAATTATTACATTACAAATGTGAGAGATTTCAATAAGTTAATTGGTGGAATTTGAGTATTGTTTGTAAACTTTACAAGCAGATTCCACTGTGAAGGAACAATATAGCTATTATATATGCATGTAATAAAGTACTTCACTATGACAACAAAACATGTTTTATTTAGTATGTAGTGTTGCGTAACAGCAAGCAAAATTGAATATATATATTTATTTGGACAGCTATTTATGGAATTGTTAATTAATTATTAATGCATATATCTGTGAAGCATATCATGTAGTTTTTGAAAATAAATTTTGGAACTCTTTTTAGTTCTTGCGATCATTGAATAATAGAAACATAATTTTGGCTAGCTGTTGATATTTTATTGTTGGGTCATTCCACATGAGACATTGAAATAATGAAAATTTGACAACATTAAAAAGCGTGCTCCAAAAAGAGAGTTAACTGACTAAGGTTCTCAATGTGATTTTACTGTAATATTATCTATTCTATGTGATATTTACTAAGCAAATTAGGCAATTTTCTTATATTTGACTTACTGAATTTGCCATTTGTAATGTCCGTCACGTTTCTTGTCAGTAATGTCCGTCACGCTAAATATTCCCTTTTTTAAAAAAATAGAAAAAACAACTAAAAAATATAGGTCTTCAGTAAGAAAACTTAACCTATAACCAAATGCTAAAAAGCATTTGTTTGCTATAAACTTCTCACAATTCACAGGAATTTTACTTCTAATTTACTGAACTGGAATTAGTGGTAGTTTTAGCTGTAATGTCCGTCACTGTCCTTTTGGACAAAAAACTGACAAGTCGAAAACTATTTGTGAAAACGTTTTTCATGCAAATTGTAGACAAGGTTCTAAGACAGTTGTGTGAAAAAAATAAATTGTAAGATAATGCAACTGTGTATGAAACACAAGCTTATTTAGGTCTGTGAATGTAATGTCCGTCACGGTGGAATGACCCTGTTATATAATTTATACAATTTTCTTATTCTCCTGGACAACCAGACAACTGTGAAAACATTGACCCTCTGGAAAAGTCTGGCAACTTGAGATTGCATGATATGAAGTTGCTATAGTCTGATCTGTGTTTATTTTGTTATTAAAAACATCTGGAAAATAGTAAGATTATTGTTACATTTATTGTTATTTTTTATTGGTATGATACAATTTTCTTGTCATTTACTTATCATCTTGGACAACCAATCATCTGTAAAAATATTCACCTCTGGAAAAGTCTGGAATTTAATTTTAATTTTGTGCTTGATAAGTGGTCGGTTTTCACACTTTGCATATTTATGTCTATTTTTTTGAATAATAATACTAACATAATAATTATTATTACCATAACAATTCTCCTGAAATTACTCAACTGTTAGCACGCCAAAAATATATTATGGATCATGTTTTGAATTCCGGTTAACTTATGTGTCCATTTTGGGCGTTCCAAAGGATCATATGACATTAACATAACATTTATATCACATGACCATTTGCAGTGCCCCAAATGGTCATGTGAGTTAACCGGAATTCAAAAAGCGATTGATGATTTTTTGGGCAGTGCAAACAGTTGAGAAAGAAATAAAGTATTATTATCATCATCATCATCATCGTCGTCATTATTATATTTAAGGAGAATAATTTTCTCTTCTAATTTTCTCCAGGAGGGACTCAACAAGCAATTCCAAGAAAAATCAAATGACAGTTCATGGTGGAAAGGAGTTTTCATAGCAACTCTAGGTATTGGTACTTTAGCTGCTCTTGTTTGTTCAAGGTAGAATATCACTGCATGGTATCCTATAGTGCAATAATTATTAATGGTAATTATCATAAATAGTAATTATCATTGGTGAAGTATATATACAATTGAATCAATATTGTTTTTCAAAAAATCCTAAAACTTGAAGTCTGTTTCTACTCCTTCATGCCAAAAACAATTACATATTTAGCCTGAAAACGTTTGAAAACTGTCCTGTTGGAAACTATCAAAATGCCTTGAAAGTTTGAATGGAAATAATGTCCATATAATTATAAGGTGCATTGTTATTGAAGTTTACTATGTTATTTTTTTGGTGTGAAATTAGTTTTCAGATTTCAAACTTTAGGCTTTTTTTCAGCTACAACTTTGGTTGAAATAGTTATTTATAGACAGGGTGTATAAGCGGTGATATATGATTGGCTATCACATCAGCCAGGATCAAATTCCAAGTTCTCATTAAAAATTGCAATAATTTTTAAGGAGAATTTGTAATTAGATCATGTTTTTGTGTGCACCATTTAGTCATGTGTATATGTATGTATTGATGACTGTGAGAAATTGATCAAAATTTAATTTCTCATTTTGTTTTGACTTAATGAGAATTTCATCTTTGATCAGATTCATCTTGCTCAGATAAATGTATTATGAAGAGCATATACTTCATGTAAAAGCCATGAAATGTCTTCTTCTTATTGCATTATATATTGTTTACTCTAAAGACAAAGCAGGAGATATTACATGGTTCTTTCATGAAGTATTGGCCAATTGTTTCAAACCACAAGGATATATAATATGATATTATTAAAATTAATATTTGTAGTTTCACAGTTTTGTAGTCCAAGAATTAATTTTAATATAAATCTCATTACGGCCATTCTATTCTAGCACACAATCGAGTTTGTCAATCCATAAACTATTAGATTAAAGTTTGAAAATGCATAGTCTTTCCTAGGCTTTGTACAATTGACTAACATTAACTAAATACTTAGTAACTTAATAAGTACCTAATGACTGTTGGTCATTGAAGGTTAAACACTCACTCTTTGGCACTAAGCCAATTTGAACATACAGACACAGGGATGGCGCATGGTACCTCGAAAAATATGGGTCTCTGCAACTTTCGACCAAATCTCGGTAAGCTTAGCGATGAGTCTTAAAATCTTGTTTTTGTAATTTTTTTTAGTCTCAGATTTGCCCCCCTTCTATATATTTTCTATAAACCTAAAACAAATGTCTCAACATCTCGGAAGGTCTCGGATTTTACCATTCGCCACCCCTAGAAACATAATGTTTTTGTCAAAAAAATGTACTAAAACATATAGGCGATAAAAATAATTAGAACTGATCTTCAACAGTACTTATTGGAAAAATTAGTACAGTAAACAAACAACTCAGTGTAAAACTACAAAAAAATCTCTATAAAAAAATGCCATATTCTGCATACATATAGATGGTTAGTGTTAAAAATGGTGATTTATATTTTGTATCAAAAAGAGTATAAGTTACTGTCATATCTGATGATTGTTTAAATTCTTTCGTTGGAGTTTAAATGATGAAGATTGACACCTAGAACATGCAGTAACTACTTTAATGTTATAATCTTTGCAGAAATTAATGAAAATAAAGACCCAAAAAGTGCTTGCAAAAATTCATAAAATTTAGAACCAATTTTTGACAAAATTAGTTGTCATAAATGTTTTTGCGAGATTAAAACATATTTGACAGTGTATAGGCTACCATTTTTCTCTCTAATTAATTGTATTCTTACAAACCTTTATTTCTGTACATAAATCCCATTAAATGTTAATAAACTATATTATTAGATATTGAATTTTAAGTTAATAATTGTATTTAACTGTTGAGGATATTAGTCATGTAAAAAAATAATTATTATTATAACTACTAGTATCTTTATCTTTGTAAAATGGTCATCCATGGTCATAGTTATATATTAAGAATTTAATATTTAATAACGAGGGAACTATTGGATAATTATAACAAATTTGACTAACACCATATAAACCATACCCTGAGAAGACATGCATTCTTTCGCTCCTCTCCAACCCGCCAAACTTGAGTTTTGTGGGGGGAGGAGGAGTGAAAGAACGTCTGTTTTCTCGGGCTATATAAACCATGGAGCAAAAACAGAAACTCATAAGAGGTTAAAACGTACAACACTATACCCATTCTCCGCTAAATTGGGGGGCATTCAGAGTTGATAAGACCAAATATTGGATTGGGAGACATGATATTTTATTCCATAATAATTAAGACTTAAAAAATTCAACCAAAATGTTTCAATATTCTGAAGCAAGAAATGTACGGTGGTTGCACGTTTCAAACCACTAAACTTACGAGTTTCTGGTAACTTCTTTCAAGTCCAACTAGGAATTAATGTCTGAAATGACATAAAAAATGTACTCACTTTTTATTATTATAATGGCCGGTGTAATAAGGTGATACCATAGTTTAATATCATCAGTAAGGAAGACAAACACAAAGAAACTTGATGTTTCGACATCGACCAATGTCATTATTAAATGAATGACATAAGACGATTTCGAAACGTCGTAATTTCTGATCTAGACCCATTGATACATATATCAGCACGTTTTTAAAGTCTAAATCTATTCTTGTTGGTTATACATCGAGATGATTATGTTTTCACATGTAGTCAGTCAAAATGATGGTCACAACTGCTCATGTTACACTTGAAATTAATGGTTTAACAAGTAGCACTGATTTGGTCCACTCTAGTTTAACCACTACTTAACATTATAAGTATATAATTATATATTTGTAGTATATAGTGATATTTTAGAACTATTTAATGGTATTTCTGACTTGAAAATGCCAATAATCAGCTAACTATATGTTACAAAAATTAGCATCCTATGTAAACAATGTTAAACAATCACATTTTTAAGAAAAGGTCAATGTATTAAGGAACAGTCAGTGTTAATTAACATGTTAAAAAGAAAAGAGAGAAACTGTTGATTGTAGTCTTCTAGGCAGACATTCTTGTGGTTGTTACACATTGCTTTAATTAGTTGCATGATTACTCTAAGAATGTCTGCATATAGCAGGCTTGAATCAATTTATTGAGGTTAACAGCTTTAACAGCTCCATTGTGACGTCACCAAATGCTTCCCCAAATTTAAAATTTGTAGAACAAAAAGGAGAATGTTTTCCTTATTCAGTTCACTCACACTGTTTCTTTCATTGACCTATTTATAATGCCACAGTAGTCAAACTTTGTTTGTGGTAATTGTTGCAGTCAGTATAAATAAGATTTGCAAAGTAGTAATAATATAATGATTCTGCAATTTGAAGAGTTCGATATTGATCTCTGACTGTGCAGATTTGTAGGCCATTTGCAGGCCCTTTACAAAATAATATCAACGATCAAAACAAGTAATACATCAAATCAAAATATTGTGACCAGAACTGAATAAATATTGTTCTTGTCTTACTGGCAGGCCTCTCTTTCATGACTAAACTCAAAAGAGCTTTCACTTGAATGAGGCTAGCTAGTACAGAACAATTCTTATTGATACAAGTCTCTACATTTTAATTTGGTCTATTTGAATGACTAATAGTTATTATTCTGGACAAGTGTTAAAATAATTTATGTTTCTAAGAGAGCCGTAGGCAATTGCAAGTCATCAGCCTATTCAGAGCAATAGTCATTCAAATTGGTTGTAATATATTGAATTGATGTATGGATTGACGTATGCAGTGAATTTAAATATTGTGACCAGTTATTTGAGGAACTAGCATTTCTTCAGCGGTTTTCAGGCGTACACCTATTTAGCAGGATGTTCAGATAAGGCCTCAGCATGAAACACAGAAAATAAAAACAAAAAATCCTGAAAAATGGAATGCTGGTTCAGGTTTTCCCTAGCTAGAATCATTTGAGCTAAGAAACATCAATCCACAAGCATTTCTCACGAATTCCCAATGAATACATCATCAAATCACAAATATCAAAGATTAAAATTTTGTTGCAGCTTTTCACATGTCACATAATTAAGCAAGTGTCATGCACGGATCATGAGAAATGATTTTAAAAGTCTTGAATCACAAAAAAGCTCCATCATATGTGAAGAGAAAAACCCCCTGTATTTATGCCCCTGATCTAAATCTTCATCAGTTTAACATATTTTTATGTGTGCTCTTGAACACTTGTAGGTTAGAGCCCATGCCGAACTACAATATCTATCAAAATTGGTCACAATATTTCAACTCAGTGTATTGTTAAAATGTATTATATATAAATATAAATTAAATATTTGTAGATGAAGGAGTTGAGCTCCTTAACTTGATAAAGCCTAAGAAAGCACTCTTAATGGCCTTATTTTGCTATAACATTGATATCAGTAATTTTGAAAACAAATTAATTTATATCATTAAATAAGGGAATATAATGGTGAATCAAATATAAGTTGATTTGTAAGTTGATTAATTTAGTTAGTTTTTAACTCAGTTAAAGAAAACTGGTAAACTATGTAATGTAACACTAAAACGACATAACTTTGGCTTGCATGTTTATACTGATAGAAGGTATATATATACATACCATCTAGAAGTTTCAAGTAGATAACTTTAATATATCAAGTCTCAATTTTGTTTCCTTGAAATATCAAAATATCCCCAATTTCTAACCCATATTATTTTAAGCCACTTTTGAAATTTGAAAACACATAATATTTCCCAGTTTTTTTTAAAATCAAGTCTCAAAATTACATGATCTATTGCCAGCTTTCCTGACAGTCAATTGTATTCATTGGTACATTGTATTTAAAGTGTCTTTTACTATTGCAGTTAATTTGCTATACCTACATTAACTTGCTTCATAGATACATATATCATTATAGTGTTGATAATCACTCACATATACCAGGTGTGGATTCAAGGAGGGTGATTTTGGGAGGTGGGTTTGCGTGACTAGTTGTCCCATATTTTGAGCAGCCAGTTGTATTATATTATTTGTTATCTGTTTTGTTGGGCAGTCGCCTCCCCCTCCCCGGATCTGTGCCAAAAGTTATTTCATTTAGGGTTGTAACAAAAGGATAGGAGGATATAACAGTAGCAATCCTTTGGTGTACAAATTTAATCTGTATGATATAAATTTGTGTATTGCACAAACACTGTTAGTTAGTAATTATGTTAATTGTATTGTGTATTTTTCTTGGGTTTGACCTATCTTATGGTGCAATATTTTGCCTTTTTTGTGACTTTTTCACTATTGATTTTGATTCATCATCATTGATGTTGCACACTTGGCATGTGAACTGCTTTGGGGTTTGACTGCTTGAGATATGGGAATCAGCATTCCAACAGTTGTGTTAAGTCCTTTTTTATCAAGCACGACTTTTAGGGTCTGTTGCTTCACAGTGCATTTGAAATAGTTCCTTTTGAAGTTTGCATGCAGTAGCTATTCATATGACTAATACCTTGTGGCTATATCAAACTGCTTTTAAAATGATATTACTTCTGATAATTTCAGCAAATATATATAATAAATGAAACACCACAAAAATTCATAGTAAAAGTGTCCATGCAGTTTTAATTATAACTTCTAATAATTCCAGGTACAACTATATACACAAATGCATGTGGAATCTTAATTATTTCACATTTTTTTAGATGTAGTAACAAACCAAAACATTCATAATGAAATCATTTGAATACAGCTACTGGATAATAACTGAAGGCAAGCAAACATATAATAAGATAAATGAGAAAATAATGAGATAATTTTGTAAGAGAACGAACATTAATGAGATCAGAGTGGCATTCTGGGTATATATTGCACCATAAAAGGCAAAGTGTATTTAACAAATTGTAGTCTCTCACAATAGAGTGTTGAATAAATTATGTTATCTCTTATAATTAGTTTGGTCTGTCTGCAGGCAAACAACCAAACAAGAATGTATTTATGTCTATTGAAACTAATTAAAACTGTTTTAAATGTAAAAGTGTTCTTTTATAAATTATTGATTTTATTATGTTTGCATTCCATTGTTCTTCTATTCTACCCCATCATTCCCCTGAGCTGCATTCCCTCCCTCAGCCGGGCTTTTAGTTTCAAACGTAGATTATGTGGTATAGAATGCTTCACTCGTGACCAAAGAGGAGCATCGGATTGGACACAATGTTCATGAATTATCAATGAGTTTTTTTTATTATCCTATAAATACCTCTCCTTTATTTAATAGTAGCGCTATTCAGAAAAGTGTGTTTTTAAACAACCCTCCCCATCTATAGCTAGCAGCTCAGACGATCCTATCAAGAAGAAATATAACTTTTTCCCCTGATGAGCTAATAAATCTTTTCACAGTTCACTGCTATAACCTCAGCCTTGATAGCATGTAATATATTCTTTACAATTTGACTACAGCTCGCGGTAATTTAAGGAATGTATACATTATCAAACAATTAATTGAAGCTAATTGGAACACTTCAAAATTCCATGGACTGTAGGGAAATTGTAAAGAATATATTACAGGCTATCGAGGCTGAGGTTGTTTCGATTTTAATTGAATTGTGAAAAAGGTCTGTATTTTTTTATTGAAAACAAAAAGGGAATCTTAGGTTGTAAAGTAAAAGTGAAAACACAGACTACGCAAAGAAACATGGAATATAAACATTTGCTGGGGACTTTTTGCTGGGGATTTTTGTCTATTTTAGAAACATCAGCAAAATTTACCCAAGCTGGTACAAAGGGGCTAGTCCCTCCATCTAAATACAGTGGTACCTCTATTAAGCGGTCACCCTCTATTAGGCGGCCACAATAAAAAGTCCCAAATCTATTCCTATACCTATTGTATACCTCTACTCAGTGGCCAACCTCTATTAAGCGGCCACTTTGGAAAGTCCAGAGGGTGAGCTGAGTCGTACCACTGTAATCCCATTTCTACACAACCATTTTTAAAATTAATTTTCTTAATTATTATTATTATTTATGCTAATTGTGAAACTCATTTGTATGTGTGTGAGGTAACCAGACATTGATATTGAATTTCTTCTTGCATATTATGTATTTAAAAATTATTCTCAAAGGCAAAGTCGGCAAAGTGAAAATCAGTGAATAATAACCGAGACAGAGTCAAGGTTAAACTAATATTCACTGAGCCTGAGGTGGATAATTGTCTTAGTATAAATACAAAAGTGCTTATTTCAAAGAATAAAAATAACCAGCCTTTATTGAAGAAAAACTGTTCATTTCTTATTTCTAAAAGCGCGCGAAACGCTGTAGATGACTATGTCGAGTGAAAGCTTCTCGAGTATTCTTAAAATTCCCAAGAGCACTCAGCTAACGTTTTTTCTATTTCTGAACTGTTTAACTCCACATGCTATAAGCTAATACTATTAGTTAAAACTGTACATGTAGTAATTAGAAGATTAGCGAGCATGCAAAAGGATGATTTTCATTGACCCGGAAATAAAAGCAAGCCATTAAAAACAACATTCTCGTAAAGTGAAATTGTAATAACTCCTCCCAAAAGAACTCAAAATAGACTTATCTTTTACATGGACACAGAAACAAGGTTGTGACATTTACCGATATTTAGAATACCCGATATTTAGAATACCCGATATTTAGAATACCCGATATTCGCGTGTCTAAAATACACCCGGTGATTTGCACAATTCCCGTAGGCCTGGGCACGAGCTCCCAGTTTCCCGCGTCCAGCGCGCCAACCGCTGGCACGTGACTGCATATTCGCTCAACGCATGTATTGTGCCCACATGCATGTTCAGAGTAACATTGCTTCGTTTTTCGACTTTTCTGCCTAAATATACGTAAGTAAATCCTTGGATTTCATTGTTTTAGTTAAGATGGAGTCACAGTTGGGTTATTGGAGCAGCGATTGTTAATATTTGTTGTGGATTTATCTCATGGAAAGATGAAAATTACAGAGTTTTACAGTCGGCTTGTGAGTCTCAAAGAAGGTCAAGGACAGTACACTATGTGGCAAAACTAACGATTTGTCATCGATGATTTCGTGTTATTGGATGTTTTTGTATATTACTGGACACTCTCCAATCGCCGAAACTCAAATTTACTCCAAACATCTGCAGTTTTGGCGGATAAGGACGATTTTAATTTATGTTTGGGAAGTTTGCATGCTCAAAGCTATATTTGATGTGCGGCCCTATTAGACGTACACATACTTGGCTGTTGTCTTTTTTCTGCATTTTAACTACGTAAATTTGCCGATTTTGGTGCCAAATTGATCTTAAAGTCCTAGTATTTTATGGGAGTTAGCAATGCATCAAGGTATTGTATTGATAAAATGGTTTATAATGAATATACAAGCGAAAAACCTTTCACTTGTAATGTCAAACTGTCGTGGATGCCATTTCCGTAAATGACTCAATCCAACACTCAAAGTTTCGCGTCATATTTGTCATTTTTAAAGGCATTATTCCACGAAAACTAACGAAAAACTTCAAAATTCCATTGATTTTACTATTGAATTTCTTCTTTCGGTTTTCTGTTTGATCTAAATGGATATTGTAATAATATAATGTGGATTTCTGTATCTAAATTATATGAAGATAAACTCACGAAAGTTTGTTTATTACAATCATTAATGCGGAAAAGTTTAATGTGAAAATTGAATTTCAAATTTTCATAGGATAAGCTGATATTTTTTTATTTGGGTACTTGAAATTTGTCTGATCCTGTATTACTTTGGTTGAGGGCTATTTTTAAACGTTTTTTTTGCTCCTGTTTTTGTAAGTGTCAGAGTTCAATTTACGTCCTAAAAGTTTCAAGACTTCCATATTTTGTGATAACTTTTAGTTGTGATAACAAATTCTGAAAAAAAGGTTTTCAAAGAAGTCATACTTTATCTGTTTTTAGCATATTACTTTTAGTTACTTTATAATTTTATGTATTACTTTTCCGTATGATATTATTCTGCATCATTTAGTTCTTACACTTCAATGCATTTGTTAATTATGCAAGTAGAAACTTGGAATAGTACCAGAAATGTTTTGGATGTGCAGATTGTCATTACAATGTTCACAATATATGTTACATTATAATGTATGGTCATTTTGCGACATACCACTGCAGCATTTTAAATCATATATGCTAAGGGACTTGTCAGAAATTAGCAGGGGGGGCGGGGGGGGGGGGGGGGGGGTGGAATTTTGAAATGAATTGATGAAAATTTCATGACCCTCCCAAAGTAAAGGATCATAATATCTTGACCCTACCCTATGTCACAGTGTCTTCTTTTGCACAATCCTCATTTTTGGTGGTTTATTATTTTGTGACTCTCCCTTTTTAGGTTCTTAAATAGTGATGACCCTCCCCCAGTTTCCCCCCCCCCCCTGCTAATTTCTGACAAGTCCCTAATCAAAAAGTTAAATTCTGACATAATGATTGAGTAATCGAAAAGTTAAATTCTGACATAATGATTGAGTCCGTTTTGCAATAGCTAACATGTTTTTGTTGACTATTTGGTTGTTTTAAATCACTTAAAAAACATATGCCATTTACAAGATAGTCTAGTCTTGTATTTATTTTTAAGTGCTGTCAGAATATATTATCCATTAATCCAGTTTTACTCAGACAAAGGATTAACTAAACATCAGTGAATTGAACATCTCATCTTTCTGGAACACTTTTGCTTCTGCAGCTGTTTTCTTAGAAACACAAATGCAATCTGCTTGTTTTATGATTCAAAGAAAAATATGAAAGTCATACAAGGTTAAAAAACATCATTTACTCAACCCTTTTGTCCTTTTACGTTTTTTACCAAACATTCTCTTTGATGATGAGCTTGAAATGTGAAATTTATTCACAGAGACTAGCAAGTTCTTTAACTATATTAATCTCCAAATAGAAATCACCAGCTCCAATATTCATCAATTTTTAGTGGCCCTACTTTTATATTGTGTGGTTTAATGATATTGATATATTGTTTGCTTTTAGGAACATTGTATATAGCTTGTAATATAGACAGTTTATATAATGAAAGGAGGGACGACACAAACACAGACAATGTCACAGATAAAACAGCCGACAGACTCACACACCAAAAAGGTTAGTTGAAAATACCCATTATTATCCAAATTTCTTTCTAATTTTGCAAATTTATTCATTCATGTATATATTGATATAATTACTAGCTGTTGTTGTCATCATCATCATCAATATTTAGCATGACCATTTTTTCTTGCTTATTATCAGTGTGATTTGACATGGTCACAGTCATTGATTTCATCGTCCTAGTCATTGTTGTCATTATCATCAACTTGCATATTGTTTCAATCTATTATTTTGTTTGTTACAAATTGAAATGAAGTTTATATACACCAATTCTAGTTTCACATTATCTAGCACTGCTGTACTGTAACTTTATTTAGCCACAGTAAAGTTGTCAGGATTTCCATAACACATACACTTAAAACATTACCTATATTATCTAATTGTAATGCCACTTACCATAATCCCTCTTGGTCTCAGCTTTTATGATCTATGTTTTAAATATGACAACATTTATACAATCAAGTGTATGTGTCTAAATAACAAGGTGATTTTATTCACAGCCAACAGCAGAACAGATCCGCTATGCACAGCTTCTAGGTAATGAGGATGTGAAAATAGTTCAAGACAAGATCAAACAGGTAACATTTCTATATAAGACTGAAAACACACATAAAAACATTATTAATAATGATAATTGTATTTGTTTCAGGTTGCAGACTTCACAGGCAAAAGCCCAGATGAGGTTTCTGTTGCTCTTCATGATTGCAACTATGACACAGAGTACACCATAAACTCATTGCTTGAAGGACGGTTTGACCAGGTAGAATTCCTCTCAGAATGGGAAATTATTTGTGATTGTCTTTTTGAGCAGAATAATCATTGTTGGCAGTCTCAAATTGAAGCAAAACAAGAAGTTTTTGAGCAAAAAGATTTTTATCATTGTCCCAAGCGACCTTGTTGCTTAAGTTGTCAAAATACAATGAAACCCAGGATGTCATTGCGACCATGAAACATGTCATAATGAAAATATTAATAATAGTTTTATTACTTATACTGGTAAAAAACCATGTATACCTATATCACAAACAAAGCCACAGTCCACACTCTAAAGTCTGCAAAGGATGTCGGTATTTCGTCTCTTGTTATCGATCTATTCATAGCATATTGATTGTACGTGTTTATGTTATAAGACCATAACAATCAAAGCCACAGTCCACACTCTAAAGTCTGCAAAGGATGTCGGTATTTCGTCTCTTGTTATCGATCTATTCATAGCATATTGATTGTACGTGTTTATGTTATAAGACCATAACAATCAAAGCCACAGTCCACACTCTAAAGTCTGCAAAGGATGTCGGTATTTCGTCTCTTGTTATCGATCTATTCATAGCATATTGATTGTACGTGTTTATGTTATAAGACCATAACAATCAAAGCCACAGTCCACACTCTAAAGTCTGCAAAGGATGTCGGTATTTCGTCTCTTGTTATCGATCTATTCATAGCATATTGATTGTACGTGTTTATGTTATAAGACCATAACAATCAAAGCCACAGTCCACACTCTAAAGTCTGCAAAGGATGTCGGTATTTCGTCTCTTGTTATCGATCTATTCATAGCATATTGATTGTACGTGTTTATGTTATAAGACCATAACAAACAAAGCCACAGTCCACACTCTAAAGTCTGCAAAGGATGTCGGTATTTCGTCTCTTGTTATCGATCTATTCATAGCATATTGATTGTACGTGTTTATGTTATAAGACCATAACAATCAAAGCCACAGTCCACACTCTAAAGTCTGCAAAGGATGTCGGTATTTCGTCTCTTGTTATCGATCTATTCATAGCATATTGATTGTACGTGTTTATGTTATATGACCATAACAAGTTGTTGTCCAAATGAAAAACGTACAGAAATCACAATTAAGTCCATATCACTGACATCCTTTGCTGGCTTCAGATTGTGGACTGTAGCTTCGGCTGTGACAACGATTTTTGAAATAGGTGTATAATGATCTATTGGACATTATTATTGTAGAATGAGTGGGTGATATCGAGTAACCGTAAAAAGAAACACCAAGGAGGTAATACCACTCAAGGTATCGATAACATCACAACTGGTAAACAACAGAAAGACGCACCAAGACAGTCAAGAGGATCTAGGGGAGGTAATCACAACTCATTGAATACACTACGGTATTAATATAATAGCCTTGTTGAATGTGATAAATAAACAATGTTTGAGAGTTTGTAAATCATATTTGATTGATAGTGCAAATATTTGTCATTGAACTTATTGACATTGGTGTTGAAGTGGTGATTGTAATTGTGTATGTAGTCTTGAGAAAGACTGTTGGTATAACCATCTAATGTTTTCACAACCTGAGCAGAGCTAATGAAACTACACATACACTCCAACTATCACAACTCATCAATATTTGCTTATTGTATTTTATTAATAGTTTGTTAACAATAAAACATTGTTTGGCAGAATGTTGGTTTATGTCACTCATTCCTAGTATTTTAATTGACGACAAATCTTGTTGTTTTCAGGGAGAAATAGACCATCAGACAAACCTTGGGACTCAGAACAGAGAGACAATGAAGAAAATCGACCCCCAGAGAATGGCCGTGGTAGAGGATTGCGTGACGATAGGGCATCATCGGACAGAAGACCTGCTGCAGGAAGAGGTAAAACAACAATGATAGTCACAGCATGACAACAAAAAAGAAATAAAAAAAAGAACTTGTCAACTTCAACCTAAATACTGTAGTGTATATGAACACTTTGTAGAACATCTTTATGTACTATATAAACAAAAATTCAGGTTAAAACTTATGCAAATCAGGACAAATCTGTATGGGATATACAACCTCCTCCACAGTTGTGAATTCTTTTGTCAATTTCTCATGAATTATTAATGAGTGTTATAAGTATTGAACTAAATGAAGAAGTAAAGCTATCAAGTCGTATACAAATCCTATCTGGTAATCTGAGTACTCTTGGATGTGTCATGGTCTGATTATTTCTTTATTGAATATACACCTAATTGCAAAAATGTTGTCACATGAAAAAAAAAGTTTTTTAGTAAGAAAGGAATCACAAAAGAAAGACTTCAGCTTGAGTGATCTTCTTTTGTCTTTTAATTAATTCCTTTCCCACTAAATTACAAAAGTCAAAGTTCTTGCAATTAAGTGTATACTTTATTGTATTTAAATAAGATAATCTAATTGCAATCTTGAATGGATGTTTTTATAGGAGGACCTAACAGACGTGGAAGAGGCAGTGGAAATAGAGGGTATGCATATATTTTTACTCTTAGTAAA
The DNA here is from genome assembly GCA_949775045.1 of Metridium senile. NCBI lineage: Eukaryota > Metazoa > Cnidaria > Anthozoa > Actiniaria > Metridiidae > Metridium > Metridium senile. The sequence continues at coordinate 12,649,990 of OX459109.1, forward strand.
AGTTATCTTATTATAATATTATAATCAGTTTTATTACTTGGGCTACCTGTGGTAGCTCGAGTCTAAAAATGCAAACGGTTCTTTTTCGTGGTCATCAAATTGGAGGGTCAGGTCCCAGGCGTTCCTAGTAGTACATGACAGCGCTTGAGCAACGATCGCTGACCGAAGGTTCATCACGAACGAATAAATATCCATTGAAATGAAAACTTGTTTTTATTTTTGATGTGATTGGCGAGACTGACAATGATTATGATGAATTAATTGTTCGATCGAATATCGACTCTCGTTTACTCGTTTAACTCTGATCCTGCAGAAAGTAATGGCTATATGTTTTGAACTGATGATCGACAAGACATTACCTCAAATTGTTAGTTGCTGTACTACAAGGTTCACTCCCGAAATATAGCTTGCTATTTTCTTTTTTATAAAGACGAGGATATCTTGGCCGAAATGAAGTCCTTTCTAGCACAAAACAGAATTGCATTCGCTACGGTATATTATCAAGCACTTCCAAACAGAAATCTTGAGTTTATATTGATTAATGTGCTATTTTTGTTCTTCATAATGTCAGAGAACGTGACTTGGAAGCCTACAAAGCGAACACCGTCAACACGAAATAAAAACATTCAAATCGGCCTGTCTGAAAACCACTCTCAACAGCCCAAATCGCCTCAAAAATTACACAAATTGCTTAAATAACTATCTATCTTTCTTGTTCTGACGTTCAATTTTCAAGAACAACTTCAAGTTTTCGAAGCATTCAAGTTTTCAAACTCTATATCCATTATCGCATACTCAAATCTTCGTAGCTGCGCTTTGGGGGAGGGGACGGGATGAAATGTCAACACTTTGTAACACAGGCATCCCGGTACATAGAAATATATGTCGAGCAGATTCATACAGCCCAAAATACATCTTTATTTTCGTGACGTTTATTTCTCAAAAGGTTAATCTTGATAATAATGTTTCTGAGATTTAGTTTTCATTTTCTCAATAAAAACATTATGAAATTTGGGATAAGGACATTTCTCATTAAAATAACCTAAAATTAGTCATAAATGATTTACGTGCATATGTTTATTTTTGTGAACATTTTAAACATTTTGTAAACATTAATCAACCAATTTAGTTCCTCCTCACCCTTGGGACTTTCCAAAGTGGCCGCTTAATAGAGCCGGGTTGGCCGCAGAAAAGAGGTATAGAATAGGTATATAGGAATAGATTTGGAGCTTTTTATTCTGACCGCCTGATAGAGGGTGACCACTTAATGGGTGACCGCTTAATAGAGGTACCACTTATGTATGATACATTATGAATTTCAATCCCTCAGAATCCCTTCTGTTCAGTAGCCCGAGTAATCGCTCACAGAGCGTCTAGTTTATATTGATTTTGCATATGATAAATAAAGATATCGTTCTTTTTGTCGGTGTCTTGTTGATTAAAAAAGAAATAGCAAAGTATACTCAATCTTCTTTCTTTGTTATTTAGGCGCTCATCATCCCGTGGTAGAGGAGGTAGAATTGGTAAAGACAGACCTCCAGCTTCTCAACATTCGTCAAATGGACCTACAGTCAATGGTAATGTCAGCTTAGGGGTGGACCATTTGACTTTTGCGAGGGGGTGGGTGATTTGGTCTGCAAGGAATTTATTTTTATAGAAAAGCAAAGATTTCAGTGGCGATTTTGGCTTTTTGAAAAAAATTTTTGGCCCTTCGTGCAGGGATGTTTTTTCAAAATCACCCACCCCCCTCAAGAGTTAAATGGTCCACCCCTTAACATATTTTAGTGGTCAACCATTTAACTTTTTGCTGTACAGGGTATTTTTTTTCCTTCTCAATGCTCTGCAGGATATTTATTTCTATACTTTGTAACATTTTTTTTCTCCCCTTACAAGAGTGCAGAAATTGATTTTCCAGTTGTGCTGCACAATATATATTTTCAAAATCACCCCCATAATGCATCATCATGATGTCTTCTTGGAAAGTGCTATTAATCTCATTTTGTCTTTTTCCAGGAACTGAAATGTGGGACATCAATGACACAGAAGAGGAACAAAAGAACAAGACAGAATGTAAGACTAACAACAATAACACTACCAAATATAAAACTAAAACAACCATGGAGACAATAAGAGTAATAAAAATAATGACATAAAACACTGGGTCTCTAATGATATGACCAATAGGTGGCAATCAACCTATAACTTCCTGTATTCTAGTTGGATTTTCTAGCCACTGAAATACTGGAGATTCTTGAAATTTGTGCTGACATGATTATCCAGCTGCATGACATTTATCATCTCATGGATTCTATCATAACCTATGGTTCCATAATTCGTTTTTTTCTCTATTTTCTAAGATAATTTACTGACTGAATAAATTGATGTCAGATGATAATAAAGATCATGACATTTGATGATAAGGATAAGAAAACCTCTCAATACTAATGCCTACTTGTGTTATGCAGCTTGGGATGATGCTCCACAGCCGACTGAAGTATGGGATAGTGATTCCTATATCCATCTTCCTCCTGCGTCCGTCAAAGAGGTTTGTAACCAATGATAATAGAATCATGATGATGATGATTGTGATGATGAAGATAGTGATCATAATGGTGAGAGTAATGATAAGGTAATAGTGATGATGATTGTGATTGTGCTCGTAATGGTGAGAGTGATGATAAGGTAATAGTGATGATGATTGTGCTGATGACGATAGTGGCAAGTGATGGTAATATTGATGATAATGCTGATTGTGATGATAGTGTTTATCATGATGATGGTAGTGATGGTGATGATGGTTAATATTGATGATAATGCTGATTTTGTAGATGATGATGATAGTGTTTGTGATGATGATGGTAATAATTGATATCTTCCACCTATTAATAATGAGGATATTGATATATTAAAGTAATAAATAGTGACTATGACTACCATCAATCTCTGTCAATATTATTCTCACACTTGTGTCATTTCCTCCCTCAGCCTGTTGCCTCTGTCAGTGTGTCGTCTCTATTCAGTTCAGTCTCTCAGACCAATAGCTGGACAACAGACAGTAAAGATCAGCCATGGGGTAATGGGCAAGCAATTACTACCAACGGTACAGCTGTGACATCATCTACTAGAGAACAGACCAATGAGAGCTCACCGTTTACCCCCGAAAGGTAAGCCTCTTCTCCTAGTTAATGTTCTTCTTCTCCTAGGGGATGATATTTATGTAGTAAAATACTGTCGAAATCACTGGAATGGTAAAATGCTCTCTTGAAATCTTCTCTTGTTTTGGTACAATGTGATTGCTTATGGACAATCATCTTGTTTAACCAATCTAGTGATTATCATAGTATATAATATATAGATATAGATATTATCAATTCTGTTGATCTACAGTGTCGACAGGGCTTTAATCCATTCCAGAGTTAAAAATAATGCACCTCCAAGGCCACATCTTCAACGTTTTACCAATCTAGTGATTTTCATAATATATAATATATAGATATTGTAATCATTTCTGTTGACCTACAGTGTCGACAGGGCCATAATCCATTCCAAACTCCAGAGTCCATCAAGATCATCTGACCAATCCCACACCAACAACGACATGTCATCTAGAATGCACATTTCAATGCCGACAAGTGTCAATCATAACCATCTTGGTCCAATCAGGAAGCTGCTAGATAATGTCACCATGGCTAGTCTTACACAGCAGCCGCCATCAGTGTCAACTGCACAGCCTCAGCAACAGCGACAGCCTAAGCCAAGTAGGAGCAAGAAGTCACAGAAATCTCAGGTACAGGATTGATGAAAGAATAGTTGCACCAATTGTCTTAAATTTAAATCTAAATGGTTATTTGAAATTTGAAATATTTAGATTGTGATGGTGCTAATTGTCTGATGATTGTTTAGATGGTCAAATGATGAAGATGATGATGATAATGTATTTCTCTGTTTCACTAGATTCCATTACAGGCTGTGGAAATGCCAGATTCTATGTTGGATGACCTTGATGTCCAGGTAAATGCAATACTGTACATAAATGAAGCTTGTTCAGCTATTAGGGACAGGCCATGGGATATTTGAGCACAATATTATTGTTTACCCTCAAGGCTGTGCAAGATTCTTTTCCTGTTTTTCACAATATTTTGAACTTAAATGTTTTTTTTTTTACAAAGTTTGGTCAGCTTGAGTTTGGCGGAGACTTTAGCGGAAGCCCTTTGAAGACAAAAGCAATGGTAAGGAATTTGCTTCATCAACATGCTGCCTACTGTTCCTGGCATTACAGCAGTTCCGCACACATAAAAAGCACCGCTATAAAACGTGAAGTTGGTGGACGTCAATCAAACTGTGTTTACAAGACGCATGGTGTTTTTACTTCAGTCGGGTTGCGAAATATGCCTGAATCCGACGAAGAGGTTGTTTCGCAACCCGACTGAAGTAAAAACACCATGGGTCTCTTAAACACAGTTTGATTGACGTCCACCAACTTCACGTTTTATAGTGGTGCTTTTTATGCGTGCGGTGCACGTGTGACTGAGAAAGTCTGCTGTAATGTTTTGTAATACCATAAAAGTATATCATTCTGTTTTTGTTACAACTTACAAGAGAAATAAATAGACATATTGTTCTGTTATTATATGACATTTTCATAGCAATGATCATGTGTTAATTGATTCTCACGTTTTAGGAGAGTGCTGTTTCTATGCCTTCTGAAGATGATAGAGCTCTAAAACAAAGGTAACAAAAGTTAACTTGAAACAATGAGTTACGAAGATTATATAATATATCAACGCAGCCTATACTAGTTTACTCACTAGTTTCCATTTAAGATATCATAATTTTAATATTAAAAACAAAACAAAAGCAAAGACACATTTCTGCAAAAGCAAAAATTGTATTTTGTGTAACATAGTTTCTGTCCATAATTTACTGTTGTAGTGTTATTGGTTCTTGAAGTCCTATTGTCCTTGATATCCTTAATGAAATGTTTCTCTAAGAATATTTCCACCACATAAATATATGTATTTATTCATTCATTCATGCCCACATATTTAAATCTGTAATTTATTTCATCAGCATTGTTGAACAGGAAGGGATATCATCATTGCCATCAACAATGTCGTCATCATTGTCAAGGAGTGTCCCTGTAACTATTGCATCTACAACCTCAGCTGGTTCAAGTATAACAGGACTTGATGATAACTCACCTAGACACTATCCTCATGCCTCTCCTCGTGAACACAAACCACAGGTTAGTTAGATGACTATTGAAATCATTAGAGTGTTAAAATGCTCATTGTAATAGCATTTTCACGATTACTAAAAATAGATCTTATAAGCCTTGTGGGATAAAAATGCGGACAAACTTCGGTTAGAAGAACAAGAAGATCAACATCAGTCGAAAAACCATAGTTTTCCAATGAATCAGAAACAACAAGACAAAAAAACATTGTTGCAGCATATTAGTATGTATTTTGGGCTTGGCTTGTCCGCATGGTAGAACAAGATGTATCATATAGTTATTTATGGAAACTGTCATTTAAGTGATTTTTTTGTGATTTTTTTTTTTTTGAAAGAGTTCAGATTTGTTGTCTGTTTGCAAGAAACGTCTAATTGGTTCCATAACTTTGTTGCTCTGTACATTATAGGAACGTTCTCTGTCCTGTTGCTGTGTGATATTTTGGGATGTGTGATGTTCCAAACATGATTATAAAGAGCACTAACCTTAGATTCACATCCAAAATACATCCAAACCCAAATGTCTTGCACATTGATTTTTGGCTAAAACTTATACTTTGTCATTGTAAAACAAAATGCTTAAACCCAGCCACAATGCACTATTCTTACTGGAACCTTTTTACTTTTACCTGGACAGGTGTCAGAGAGGCCAACCACTCCACCTTCGACCAATGACAGTTCATCTATGTCTGGTGTGAGTAGAAGTCAGTCTTTACCCTCTGCTAGTCTTAGTCTACAGTCTACACAGCTGGTATCTAGCCTACCCAAGGAGAATACACTGGACAGAGCATATCAAGTTGGACAGGTTGGTTGATGATGATGATAACAGGATGTTTTTTTTATTTTATTTTTTATTTTATTTTTATTTTATAATACAGTTTATTGATACAATGTTTAAATTCTTACAATTACAATTATTTAATTACAGATATATTAGAACTAATTACACTTTATACGACAAACAAAATAAATTATAACAATAACAACAACAACAAGAATATATAGGACAACACAAAAAACAGGCCTTGTGCTGTATTACTATAAATATTTATGTAATATATAATAACAGGATGTTGATTGTAAAATGACTGATGACTCTTATGGTACATTGATGGCCAATTTGATAGAAAGCTTGGAAGTATTATTTAAGCAATATAAAACGGTGCACGTGTGTATATACTTTGATATAAACGCACTGGGAGCTGTAGAGCAAGAAAGAAGTTGTAGTGAAATATGAGGCATAGTCGACAACGTGGTTGCAGTGCTTGTCACTTTGAAGACCTATTCAGATTCCAATTCTGTATATTTTCAGCACCAGCATGTCTCGAGTCAATCCAGTTTATCCAGCAAGGACCAGCTAACATCTAACAGCCTTGGACACCACAGTACTCTTGGTGGAACAGCCATATCAAATACCCAGAGAACTGATAGTACGTCCACTCACCCCTTACAGCCACCGCCTGGTGTAGGAGTACCACACACTACCTCACAACAGACATCATCAGCCATGGGCATATCAACGGCGACTGTGTCTAGCTCAAGTAGACCTGCACAGCATTCTGGTATGTAGGCTTTGTTTGACCACTTTTACGATTAGCAGTGAAAGTTTGTCCTTGTTGATATTTTTAGTGTTGTCATTATTATCAGCATCATTCTTTTCATTGTCATTTCTGTTGTTATCACAACAATAATCATTATCATCAGTTACTATGGCCATCGTCAACATCATCATCATTACCACCATCATCATAATCATCATTACCATAATTTTTAATCATCATCACAAATATAATCATCATCACCATTATCATCACTATTATCATCACCATTATCATCACCATCACCAACATCACTATTATCATCACCTTCGTTGGCATTCTTTCCATAATCATTCATATCATTGTATTACTACATATGACATTATCATCATCTAACAGTCTCCCTTACTTCCAGGTAAACCATCTCTTCCACCTGGTGTCCTTCCAATGAACACACTGTATGGAATGCAGCAGCCTGGTATGGTTCCTGGCTATAACATGCCATTCAACTATGATGAACTTCAACGACAAATGCATATCCCTCAAGGCTACTACGACATGGGCACATTTACTGGCCGAGATAACCTACAAGGTACTTTCCAGGCAGAACAGAAGTTTGGCCGCAGCGATGCATCATCTCCTGTCCATACGACAGTAAACCAGCCACAGAACCAACACCACTTGCAGCAACAGCAGCAACAACAGCAGGCATATCTCAATGCAGCAGCAGCTACTATGTCACCATATGGTTTTGGAGGACTTGCGTTCTATCCTGGTGGTGGTATGATGCCTGGTGGCTTCCCTACTTACTCTGCTCCTATGTACCAGGTAATACATGGTCTTTGAGATGTCAACTAAGGAGCAAGTGTAACTAAGTTAGTTAGTGCTCGGCTTTTGGAGCAAGAGGTCACAAGTTCATTCCCAGTGGTCTTACACTTGTTTTGACTTCTTTCCAATCTTTATAGCTTTGAGTAGCTTTAAATACCTGTAAAACGGAGCATTGATGGAGAGAGGGGGAAAGGAGAGCACCATCAGCCTTCTGGTAGATAAACATCGGCTTAAGGAACTACTGTCGCTAAATAATAGTTCTTTTCCTTTTAACTTCTAAACACCACTAGGAGCTATTGTCTAGCCCACCACTGCCACCTGGCCTCTTATGAGTTTGAGACAAGACACAATTCTTTTGGGGTTTGGTATATAACCTCTGAGGTGACAAAACAACTTTGATATCACATGCTAAATGTTTTTTCTCTTTTCTTAGCAAATGGCTCCCAAGACACATGTGAACGTATCACAGTACCAACAACAAGCCTTCAACAGCCAACATGGATCACATAACTATTCATCAGGTATTATTCACTATGACATAGTAGAAACACACCATTAATAACTAGTAATTATAAAATATTTGATTTATATCGCGCGCTCTGATTGGCTGAGAAGCGTTCTCTATAACTCAACAGTGCACGGAGCGTCGATTTGTTTGATTTTAACTACTGAATATTTTATAAAAGAAATAGAAAACTCGGCAGCAGTGCTCTGTTGAGTTATAGAGCACTTGGGAATTTTAAGAAGACTCGAGAAGCGCTGAGAAGCACTCCGCTACGCGTCGTGCTTCTCCTAACGCTTCTCTCGTCTTCTTAAAATCCCCGCGTGCTCTATAACTCAACAGAGCACGCTGCCTCGTTTTCTATTTCTTCATCACAGCTCAGTTGGTAGAGCATTGCACTGGTTCTGCAAAGGTCATGGGTTCAAATCCTGTTGAAGTCCCGAAAATTTTTTCGGGCTTCTATAATTGCAATTACTTTAATTGCTTTATACTCTGCGATGATCATACTCAAACACAATTAGTAATCAATAATGTTGTGTTCTTTACTATAGGGTATGATGAAGTGAGTGGAGGGCATGACTTCAACAAATCACCCTACCATTCTACTGTAACTCCGACACAAAGCAAGTCATCTGCAGGTAAGAACAACAACTCTCCCTGTTGCAGGGATATCAAGTTTTTATATGTCAGTAAAAGGAAAACATCTGCTTAACTTGTTTATTGGTATTTTGATGGTAAAGTCTGGATTTTTTTAGAGTTTAAAATAAAGTGGTTTCATTTTAATTATAAAGTTGACAATTATTTGCGAGTTTCTTTTTACACTTGCTGTACTACCGGTAGTAAGATCTTATATAAATTATCTTATTCTTCAGTTGTCAGCACTTCAGCAGATCTTGGTGGAGCCTCCTCTTACAAGAGTCAAATTGGGAAGGTAATAATACATCAATTATACATGAAATATCATTTATCAGTGATT